>JBAIZL010000005.1:99669623-99684623 GCA_036971475.1 Prosapia bicincta | reverse complement strand
ACAGTGTAAAATAATCAAAGAACGCGTGTTGTACAGAATGCTAATTGTGCAACGCCATCGTTACACTATATAGCCAATAATAAACTTAGCTTTCAGCAAATTTATCTTATTCGTGAAAGACATGTTTGGATTTTATTGGGTAACTGTAACGATAATATGATGCTTTACAAGAAATAACATTTGTTTCAAACTTTAACAGTCTCATAGTTTTAACGCCTTGTATGTGGATTCTATATTTTGCTGCATTATGTTATAGATAAAAAGTATCTCTTAGATTTTAAAGTTCTCCTTCCTCTGTTATTATTCCCGGTATTTCCTGCGATCCTACATAGTTGTCTGCCTCGTCTACTCTGGGCGTCTTCGTTTTGGAACGTATAGCATAAGTTAATACTTCGTTATTTTTTAAAAAGTTTTAAAACTTTATTTTGGCTATTCAATATTTGCTTAAATTTGCTTGGAAAATGAAGCGTCATACCATGATGAAAATAAAATGTTCCGAAAATATCTCACACTAAAACTTATAGACGTATTGTCATTGTAAATCATAGTTTTTTATCAATAGAAACAAAGTAGATTAAAATAACGTATTATTAAAAGGTTATTCTAAAATAAACGTTTTACTTGTCACACTTATGTTTTTCTGAAATTGACAGCTGTTTTTCCAGACGTAATTATCAAAACCTAATTCTTTCCGTATTACTTCTAATCTTTGGAGTTAATTAAAGAACTTGTTGATATTATTGAACTTTTGTTTTAATTAGTTCAATGTAAGTAAATCTGTGATAACATTTATTGTTATTTGTTATTTAAGGCTACCAGAACTAAAATCGCTACTTACACCAACATTCTCCAACTTATAGCTTTAACTAAATATATACATATTTAAAATCACTTGCTCCATTTTTTTCAATTGTTTTGAGATTAGAAGAGCCTTATTACATTGCTAAAAAGTCAAGTAACACAGTTTTCTTGCCATTATTTCATCAAAGCTGATTGTTGAAATGTATTTCTCTTTCTAAATATTGTGAAAAACAGTAAATAGTTTTGAAAATTTGTTTATTTACATAACAAAATACTAAAACATTCTACTTATGTAAACAAGTAATATGAAAAAATTGCTCAAGTAAATTCCTACTGAGGTTAACAAAAGAAAATTTTATTTTCGTTAACCTAGATCACTATTTATAATATTTTGTGGTTACCCGAGCAACAATGGAGGTTTCTAAGACAACTAGATGGGCGGGAAAATTCATACACATTGTACAAGTTGATTGTTCAAATGTATTTCGCTTTTTACATATTGTGAGAAACAGTAAATAGTTTTAAAAATTTCTTTATTTACATAAACATTCTGCTTATGTAAATAGCCGAACAAGGATATACAGAAAGCCTGTATTTACAGAAAGCCTATGCAACACGGGATAGCATATTCTTTAATTCAACCACATAATTAAATTCAAATCACATATTTAATACAGTCACTTGAAAAAATATAAGAATTTTCATAAATGTAAACACACACAGCGATAGAGTACTCCTCATATTGTTTTTAGAACTTCCTGTTGTGGATTGTCTTCCGTACAGAAATATTTGATTTGTTCTCGAGTGAGTTATAGCTTTTGGTCCAATCTTATGGATTAAATAAAATATAAAATAAATTTTACCTGTAGAAATAAATTAACACTAACTTTTCAAAACACAACAATAACCTTAACTATTTTGATCGTTTTATGGATGGATATAATTAAACGTAAAATGTTATCTCCTTGCTTGTTCTTGTAACAAGCAGTTTAGCATTTGTTTTTATAACCTGTTCTTGGTCTTTTTAGGCAAAAAGGAAACCGGTTTCTAACCACAAAGTAAAAATGCTTGTAAATTGTACTCCTCTGTACGTCTCTTTGTCGTTTCCATTGATTTAATGCTGCTTTAGAAGGATAAATAAATTCCCGACGTACTTTGATAATTAATGACGAATGACGTAAGCGACAGAATGTAATGTCAACTGTGTAAATGTTGCCATTAAAAATCCTTATAATTAAAAACTTGTTTTTTTATTGTTTTGTATTTTTTTTTGTAATTTTCGTATTCTTGAACAAACAGTGACACCAATAAAATAATGATGAGACTGAAAGAGAAAGCAACGAGAAGAGATGAGGGATAAGAGAGTAGTAGGGGTATAAAAGGGGAAAGTATTGCCATTGAACCCTGTATTGTTTCATCTTTATTACGTATTAACTTTACCCTCTAAAATAATCCCTTGCATTGTTTTATCAGAACAAAGACGCTTCTTTTAACTTGGAGACATATTTCTTAATTCTGGTTCCCTTTTCTTGTGTCTATTTTATAATAAAAGTGTTGTGGATACTGTCTAAATATAAAACATGAGTTTTAAAAACGTGTACATGGTTTTGTGTTATTTCAAACATTTTGATCAGTATCACAAGGAAAATAAATCGATTATAAGAGAATAAAATGTCTGTTTTGTTAAATTTAATTGGAACAATAACTATTTTAAACAATTGTTTTTGATTTGTGTTTGCCCAGATTGTTATTCTAAATTAATTATCACACGCATTAGGCTTATCCTTATGTTAATAGCGTCAAACTAAATTTGCTATTCCTATAATTATATGTTTTTCTAAATTTTCGCTAAAATCCTAATCTTGTTTATCTCAATGTTAGAGGACCAGTCATTTTATTTAATTTTTTCAAAATTTTAAATCGTTCAGTTATGGAATAAATTCCATAAATCTTCCACACTAAGTAGCAATGTAGTTATGTCGATTTCATTTTCTATATTGTGTACATATAGTTTCGCTGCGCACTACATGTGCTGGATGTACTTACTACATGCCACAGCTAGTTTGATAATTCATTTAATAAAACATTTGACTTCAAGAACCATGATTTGAGTCTTTACATGGTCAACATTAATTTCATAACTACTAAATAAAATAAAACAATCTCTCCGAATATCACTAATTAACTTTTATTTTAAAAAAATGACAGCTGTTTCGACATAACCGTGTCTTCATCAGGTATTAGCTGCTGATGAAATTATAATTTAGCCAAGTGGTTTTGCTATTTTATGTGTACGTAACTGTATATTTGTACATTGATAAACCTAATACGTTGATTTACACAACAAAAATCATTATAACTATTTGAAACAAATTTACAGTGACGAATTTAAATCTGATCATTTTACAAAACGTATCGACTTAAAATAATTGTATCGACTCTTTTAATATGTATTGTTTTTGTATAGATACATGTATTATGATTATCAGTAAGTAGCTACAGTTATGTACAATTTTCACAGGAAAAGCCCTTAACCTTTACCATGTTATAATTATTTATATTTCAGACAGCATCTGATGAAGACATAATATGTAAAAACAGTTGTAATGTGAAAACAATTAGGTTAATTAGTGCAAATACTGTACAATGTCTTATTTTATAACTATAACTTGAGTATGTTTTAATGCACACGTAATTCATTTCCTTATTATAAGAAAACAACTGTATATACAAAATAATACTAAGCATACAAAACTACTGATCAATGTTGCAAGTCTCATTTAACACAAATGCCAACCTCGACACATTTAATGTTTAAATATGGCTCGTTATACAGTAACAAAATCTCAAATAATCAATAAATAATAAATTTAAACATTTTGGATATTGAAATATGAATAAGATGGTACGACTTTTCTATTTTAGTGTTTGAGCTCAGAACACTTACAAAAATAGAAACCTTCTAATATTGGATTTATACAAAATACATTTTTTTTAATCGTTATCATACGTTTGTACAATACTCAAGCTAATGGATTGGCTGATCATTTTCTGACTTCAATATTGTTTGTAAAGTAATGAATTATATGCCATCTACGATTCTCAAACGTATGAGACAACGCCTATAAGTTTAAACATTTGTTCTCAATTTAAAGAGAGAGCTAGGTGTTTTTAGAAACAAACCTATCTATGCTTTCTTTGTAATCAAGGAAACATGAATAAACCAGAGTCGTGTAACATTGTCAGAGTTCCTAGTTTTCACGAAGTACAATAAAAGAAGTATCTGTGTCACAAGCAAGATCTGTTAAAGTTTGCCACCGTAATGTAAGTTTGAGTCAGTTCTCTAGGTTTCCATCTTTGTATCCATGAGATTCATTCTTATAGCGAATTGACTCGTGCACAATGAAAGTTTTCGCGTTTCTTCTCTTTGATAAAGTTTCACTGATATTTTTTTTATTTTCTACTCCAAACATAATATTATTACTGGAGGTGTATATAACACAATTTCAAGTTGGTAAATGTCAATATTATGTAAATACTCATTATATCACTAAGTTTTTTAGTAAACTACTTCGATAACTGTATTAGAGATATGAAATAACAGCTGTGCAAGTCCAAATGTATTCGTAGGCAATGAGGTCAGCGCTGAGCTTTAGTTACTGTCTGAAGCTAATTAAACTTATTGCCACAAGCTATTGGGACGACCTTCAAAAACTTCCAACTACTGTGCTAAGGTGGGGGGGGGTCATAAATAACACCTGAACATTTTGACTCTGAAGGGTAATGAAACCGCTTTAGCTTTGTACTAGATAGCTAGTACGATGGCTTTGACTCTATTAATTTAGTTCTCGATTGGTTCTATTTACCAAACGTTTTCTAAGAATCAGTTGAAGAGTCAGTTTGTTAAATAATCATTTGGTGTAACAGATACACTAATGGAGAAGATATTTATAAATCTTTCTATCAATAATAACATATATTGTATGCATTTTATAAAACTTGTATTGGATGGCATTTAATGTTAATACAGTTTTTTTCAAATATTGATTCGTCAGTTTTAATATTAAAATGTTAATGTCTGAATGTTAGATTCAAACCGTACGTCTACATGTTTGAGATCCAGCAGTAAAGCTTTATGTACTTAGATTTAAGTGGACGAATAAAATGTGTTTAATGAACGAATAATATATATATATATATATATATATATATATATATATATATATAAAGAACAAAAGTCAAAATACAAATACAAGAATTATATTTGAATTTACAATATTCCTGATATTAGAATTCAAGAATATATTCAATTATATTTGAATTATATTAGAATATTCCTGATGATGTTGGTACTGTTAGCCAACGAAAAGCTTTGAATTGTAAATTCAAATATAATTCTTGTATTTGTATTTTGACTTTTGTTCTTTATTAATACACAAGAAAACATATTGCGATATTTATATATATATATATATATATATATATATATATATATATATATATATATATATATATATATTAAAACAACATAGGTTATTCAAATACAAGAATAGTTATTAATTTATATCCAAAGCTTTTCGTCGGTAAACAGTACCAACATCATCAGGAATGAAAATTACAATAATGTAAGCTATAGGCTAAAACATATATTAATTTAGAAATAGAATTGTTGCTAAATTCATACAAATTGCCAAATTTATTTTGTTGCTGTAACATTATATACATTGAATATAGTATCAAATTTAGAATGTATTTGTATTTGTTCTTTTATTAAAGTTATTATTACTACATTTATTACTACTAGTTATTATTATTACATTTATATATTTCGAATGCTTCATATATATTCATTCTTAATCCCATTTAATTTCTTTTATAAGTTTCATATTTTCAATATTTGGAAATTGGTGCTTATTATTAATACAATGATTTGCAAAATTTGATATATTTCTGGATTAATATAGGCATTCAAATGTTCTTTATATCTTTCTTTTATTTTTTTCTTGGTTTGACCTATATAAGCTTTATTACAGTTTTCGCATTCTAATTTATAAACGCCTTTTTCATGCATATTAATTATTTTATTATTGTTATTTATTAGGTTTATTATTTTGTTATTGGTTTTGTATGCAATTTTGATATTTGTAAATATATATATATATATATAGAAGAAGTAGTATGAACTAATAGTAAGAATTGAAAATCAGCAGTCCTGCAACTGGTGATTGAAGAATAATAATGTAGTGTGATAGAAAACATTATGACTTGTAAATGGATATTTATTTGGAGTTTTATAATTTTCCGATTATTATTATGTTTTATTTAATGTTATGTATTTTATAAATAGTAAGTTATGTTGTATAATTGTTTAAATAAAATTGAGCTCTTGAAAAGGAATTTCGGAAAGAAATTCGAAAAGTTTAGCGAAAAAAGCAAAATTGTCTGTGATCATCATTACCCTATATAAAAAAATAATAGTTGCTAACAGACAATAAATAAAAATATTAGTTAATAATGTAGTTTTTCAAATACAATCATGTAATTATTTGAAGTCAATAGAAGCTTCTTATATAGTTAAACTTTCCGTACATATTTATTACATATTTAAACATCCTGTAGAAAGCCGGAAAGTTCTTACTTGAACCAAACGTAATCTTAATATATGTATAACTTAAACACTGCTAATTAGTAAAAACGTGCCTAATTAGAAAAAAATATCGCTTACTAGGATATGTCAAAACATACAACTGAGAATCATATATTCAAATAAAATGTAAACAACTAAACATCTGCTGAAAATATACCGCAATTAAAATATTCCTCTAAAAGGATTATCTGTACCGGTTTTAGAATCGATACGCTTGACTGACAAATCGATTAGCACGCTTCAGTAGAATCGTTTCGGCAACAATGACATGAATATTTTCATCGCCACGTTTCTATTATTCGAATGCTACTTACGATTGTAAGATGATGGAAAGACCTATCTACCCAGTCACTGAACATCAGATCGTACCTTTCTTAATCAAAAATATTATTATGCATACATTTATCTTCGTAAAGCTTTCTAATATGCTTAGATATGTTCGGATATTACGTATTTTGTCAAGTCCTCGTACTAAAGACATTACTAATCATTGTTTTTGTAATTGTAATCAGTTAGTAACGGGAAAACGCTAAATTGTAAGCATGGTCACTTGTGGTAAACAATGAAGCAACTTACTACATTTCCAAGAGTGCTTACTTGATTAATAAATATGTTTGGAAATTTTAAAAAACCTGAATTTACATAACTTAATCTTTTGATTCCTAGCATTAGAATGTTAAACAATATTTTAAAAAGTCGTTTGTACTATGTATACAATAAATTACAAAGGAAAAACTTATACAATTAGATTTCCTCCAAATGTTTATAAAATATATTGTTTAAATTACACAAATACTTGTTTATACAATTTGTTTAATACAAAGGTAATATTAGTAGCATGTAGTCTTATTCTAACATAAAAATAAACTCTTTTCTCATTTAGAAATAAATAAATTTTAGTAAAGAAATATTATATTATACAAGATTCACAAAAGATGTAATATTTGAGTTTCAAGGATGTACGTCAGTAAGGAACATAACTTAACTGTAAACTACAAGTAGGATAATATATTTGTAGCTTGTCCATTTGGATCTTGAATATAAGTTACAACTTTTAAGAGATTTAATATTGTCAGGAGAGACAGCACAATCCAACTGACCCACAGATGCTTAAAGGTTGTACAGTGATTATATATCATTTAATTAGGTTAGGTTACTAAATTACGCTTTGGTAGCCTCCTGAGTAAAGGTGTTCGCTCCAACGTTTCTCTTTAAGTTTGACCTCCTTCTAACTATCAAGCTATTGGTTCAGCTGTTGAAGGTAGTAGAGTTTGAGGGAGAGGAAGGCTGCTTCAATGAAACCCAAGCTGATACTTGGTGATGAAAAATTATGATTTTGACCGAGACAGTTGGTTTCCTTCTTCCAGAATGTATTAACGAATGTTTTCCATTTAACAGACTGTAGAGGGGGAATCGGAGATTTGAGAGTTATGACCTTGTGTCTGGAGGATTACTTTAGTTTATCTGTAAATCTCCAGTCACTAGTACATAGCCTACGTACTGGATCACTGGCATTCAATAGTCCGACGGTGAGTTTTGTGCTGTTTTTCGCACCAATGGTAACTTGTAATACAGTGGATCGTCCTATCTAAACCAAGATTCGGTGTTTTGCCAAATTATTAAAAAGAAAAATACATTAGAGAGCGGATAAGAAAATAGTGACAAAAGATAATTGTGGGAAGATTAAAAACGGAATATGATAATCCGTACAGCCACAAACATTTTTTTTTTTTTTGAAAGTAATACGTGCCTCGAGTATTATAAACTCACAACAAACCATTTTTTGCTGCCGATCAAAGGAAAACAGGTTTGAGGCATCAAAGGCCGTAAATGTAATATTTGTTCCAGTTTTAATATAATTCTATCAAAGCTATCCTTGTTTCTTCTTTTTTTAATCTATTTTTACAGCTTTGGTAATAAAATAGATCAACACAAAAGATGGCACTGAGCAAATAATAAACTTGCGACATTATAAAAACAGATTGTTCCTCAAACTTTATTAATTTCTCTGTAAAACCACTACTCAGCATAATCTAAGACTTTGTTATAAGTTGTTTGTAAGTACTAGAGTAAAGGCCTAAATGTCTACGATGGTAAAGTTATAGAAATTAACTTGTGAATTACAATGATAATGAAAAATATAGCCCCTTGATGTTTTTTACCCTTTCCGTATTACCACTGGACTGGGAAATTTAGATTAGAGAAATAAGGGATAGCTCGGCTGGCCTGGACTGTGTAGATCGTGCTCTAATCTGTAATTACATTCAACTTAAAATAAATTCTAAATAAATGTATATTTGAATAAAAAAGCAGAAAAAATAAACAGGTGAAGGTTTTACTGAGCTTGAGAGATACAGTTGCACGTAAAGAAGTTATTTCATTTTATTTAATAAATTTACATGTGGTCTTTACAAGTGTATTAGATCTATATAGCAATCCATAGCCAAACCAATGATTAATCGGTAAACATATAAAATTCTGTATCGTTTTATTGTAAGGATTCTGTTGGAAATACTACATAAAACAGGGTCAAATGGAATTTGTTTAGAGTAATGTTGTACTTAATTCAACAAAGAATAATATTTTAGAATAAGTTTCTTTTTACTTTATAATTACAATTATTATAAATATGTATATACATATGTCAGAATAATGATATTAAATAGAAAAATAGAAAACGAATTTCCTTGCAATTTTCCATTTTCCTTTCTACGTATGGTGTTGAACTATTATTTTTGTTTGATACTATTTATACGCATAATTTTGTATATTTGCTTGCATTGTGTTGTAATTTGTTTTCGCTTTCCTTTTGTATTGTCCGTTTGCGAAGCAAGGTTCGATAGCGGTAATAATTCATGTACATATTTCAGAAGTAAATTTCTAGTTGTGGGAAAGTTGGCTCAGTGCTAAAGCGCCCCTAAATTTTTATAATTTAATTATTAATTAAATATTTGAAAAAAAGGTATTAACATTAGTTGCCATGCACTATAGGTTAGAAAAAATGTATTTGAACTTGATTAGATGAATATAAACGAATTTTTTTAAGAATTAAAATTATAAAATTAAAAGTTATATATAACATCTTGATTCCTGATGATGTTGGTATGTTTACCAACGAAAAGCTTTGGATATAAATTAATAAATATTCTTGTATTTGAATAACCTATGTTGTTTTAGAAAATATATATATATATATATATATATATATATATAAATTAAAAATATTTCAAAAACAAGAATACTTTTAATACATAATATATTATTCAAAGATTTTGGCCGATAAAACAGTATCAGCATGTTCAGGAAAAATAATTATTTTCCTGAAGATGCTGGTACTGTTTTATAGGCGAATATCAGCTTTGAATAATATATGTATTAAAAGTGTTTGGTAACAATAATTTCGGAGGACCAATAATTATTATAATTATATAAACTAATAGTTTGTACTTACATGCACCGTGGAATACACACTTATCACACTCGCGTAATAAATGCGATTTCTGGCCAGAAAACTTGTTCGTATTCCACGCACTGATCACATTCGATATAAACATTAATAAAATAGTTACATTCACGTATTCTAGTACCTAAGGTACGGAGACTGAAAAGTATATTAATATATTAGAACGTAGGGTATCGGTATACACTCTGGAAAGGTCTAACTTGTTCTGCGGGTTCAAACGGCAGAACCAACCTTATCACGGGTGAGCTTTGTCTGACTTTGGCGGCGGGTTTAAAATAAAGAAAATGAGTCTATATTAATTTTAAATACGTAACAAAAAGTATTCTTGTTTTTGAAATATTTTTAAATTATAACTATATTACAAGAAAACATATCACATATTATATATATATATATATATATATATATATATATATATATATATATATATATCAGGAGAGTGTGAGCTAATAGAAGGAATGTAATAATTGTTTTTCCCTTTGTCGTATTACTGTGATTTGTTTCTTACTTCCTGATTATATCCTTTGATATATTATTGTGTAGTTAAATATTCTTTCAACACATTTTTATTACTATACACATTCATATAGTTGATTATATTACATAGAAAAATAAATATATTCATGCAGCATATGTTGCTATATTTTTAAAATGTATGTTCCTGAAAATATTGCCATATGTTCCGTCTAGTACCATGATAATTGTATGCGATCTTAATTTTGCCAAAGTGTGAAATATTTATTACGGATTGATTCAATGTCTGTAATACTCCAGATAAATGTTAGGTGGTGTATATTTTAATGCGTACTACTTCATACATTTGCAGTAGAAATGGCAATCAGTATTAACTGTTAACTGTTTTGCGTTATTTATAATTTTATTTTATTTTTACTGACCAATGGAAAAATCATCATATGTCACTAGATTTTGAAATGATTTTCAAATTATTTTTAAAAAATTACTTTATTTTCTAATTAACTATGCTGATTTGTCAAATACGCAGGACTTGAGTCTTTAGAATTTGACTATAAATATAGTATTTCCATGCGATGATTGGTATATTTTAGATATGATGTTAAACAGTTTCTAGTAAAGAAAAATAAAGCTGTGTGCAGAATCGAGTTATGGAACTCTTTATCGTCGAGATGATGACATTTGATACGACAAGTCTGGCAAAAACAGAAAACATGGCTGGACAATGAAAGACTAACAGTCGTCGTGTGGGAAATGACAATCTGCCATTTGAAAGTTAAACCAGTATGATTGTATGTATTTAATTACTAACATTATTCTTATCTATTTAAATAGGTCTGTTTATTTAAGGCTGTAATATTTAGGGTTTATACAAAATATTATTTAGTTTTGCTATCAATTTAATAATATTTCTACAACACAAGTTAAATATTTTCAATTAGTAACTGATATTTAAAACTTAATTGTATAGTAATACAAGTTATATAAGATTCCAGTAAGTTTTATATAAATTAGAATTAAGTTTGAATGTTTGTGTTGTCACACTCCGATTTGGCTCGGGTTGTAATCTTGCTACACTAAAACAATAAATTTCGGATCACTCCTTCATATAAATAGCTAAACCTCACCAGGCAGTGAATATAAAACTGAATACTGGAAACAAATAGTTGATCAATTTTATACGTAGAATACGTTGATGGGACGTTTCATGGTAAACAATGAGATACAGTTTACACCACCATATGACCTTATTGATTTGATCTATAACCAAGTTGAACAAACGGTAGAGCGTTTACAAGGTCTGACATAGATATAGTTTCGTGTATAGTAATCTACCATGACTTATTTATAATAAGGCAAGCGGTCTTCCATTTTTAATACTTGCTATAAGACTATCAATTATTTATTCAATCAATTATTATTTGAATTATCTCTATAAAAATTTAGTTATAAATTTTATTTATTGATTTAGAAAAGAGTTACTTTCAAACTTTATGTAAGGAAGAACCAATTAACGAAAGGAATTTGATGAGAATAAAGAAAACACGACCTAAATTACCTACAATATCACATTTTCTCACAATATATTGACTAAATACGAGTATATTGATACAATCAGCATAAGCAGAGCTTAAGTATCTCTGATTGCCTTAGAAAAATGCAAGTTTATTTCTTATATTTTATGACGTGTGCTTTAAATACGAGCTCTGTTTCACGTCTCAGTCATGAGCCATATGGTGACTTGTAACCTTAGGTCATAGTGTTGTAGGAAATAGTGACGGTACGTAGTGACTTTTCTAGGTTAAAAATATGTGAAAGTTCGATTAACGCTAGATAGCAGCTAGGCCTAGCCAGATGTAGCTCCCGTGCAGATGCAAAGTCTATTATTTACTGACTTTTGTTCACTTGAACAATCTTCAAACATAGTCGTTACTACAAAGATTTAAACATTGTAAAAGTATTAAATATATATTATTTATAAAAACAGTTTAGATGTACAGATTTTTAAAACCTCACTATGTTATTTTTATTTTAAATGTCCATAAACAATTTTTTAAATACAATAATTGTTTCATTTTTTGCATTTTAAGAGTAAACGAAGTTCTGCTCTCTTGCGTCTTGAGTCGCGAATCACAAAATATCCATCCACTCCTTCTAGTACTGTGTGCCCTCCTTACGTGGGGGTGGTTACGCTCTCCGAACAACTGTATATTGAAAGGGGAGGGTTAGGTTCCAAATACAAAATGTTAACATTAGCTTGGATAAACAATTTGAGGGAAAAGATAAAACTAAAGAAAACAAATTCACGAAACAATCCCACAAGTAGACGCGACGTTTCAAAAACTAGCAGACACGGCAAGCGAATGCAACTCCTGTTTGGTAAATGAAGGGGGAAACAAAATCCGAGTTTGTTACTGCCGCCGAATACTATTATCGTTGTTTGGATTTCGAAAATTATTAAATTTGCAGTAAGTAAACAGAAGTGAAGCTAAAACTTATGAATGGAGTTTAGTGCAGGGGCCGGATTGACTCAATGTTGTTTGTTAGTGACGATAATGTCACACGTTATAAATAAGAAACGCCTATCTTTTGAGTAGTAGGCCTAGTAGTGTACAGTATAACAGATGTTTGGAGGATAATCACATTACTTTATGATAAGTAACTACAGAACTGCACTGTACAAAATAAATAAGACGAGAACACATCCTACAACCTGCACGGTAACTATACTGTATTTCATTTTTGTCATTTTTTTAAAATACGATACATATTAGCCGGATGTCCTGTAATTTTGCCAACCGCGAATAAGCGAAAACCCGAATACCGAACCCGCGAATAGCGAGGGACTACTGTATATTACATAAACTCTAAAGTGTGAAAAATTATTTTCAATTAGACGTTCTTAATAAAAAAATAAATCCAAGTGAAAGCCCAGTTGGTTTCACAAACTTAAAACTTATTCTAATAATTTTAAAATACCAAATAAAAAAATATTTTCAGGCCGAATTTGTCTGATACTTTTGTGAAATTCAGCATTTTGTCCAGTTGTTGTGTATTTGTTGATCGAGAGTAATTCTTTACCAAATTGCCGGAAGAGTTGATGATAATTAAAAAGTTGGTTAATTAATTTATCAAATTATAAACTAAAGCAATTTAAAACCATGTAGCAAATATTAGAGTGGATTTTACTGTGAATGTTTTTTTTCTGTACAAAATAGATTATGTACTTCATTTCTTTCAGTTTATCCTCAATTATTGGTGTTGGTAAGATACATTGGTAATGTATTGTCACATTCTTGCGAGCATTAGAGTTTGTATGTTGTCGTTCCCTAAATGTAAGTTTGTATGGAACTAGAATCCAAATATATTAATAATTCTACTAATTGTATTATATATTACTTTACTAGTAGTGTATATAGGAATTTCTGTTAAGGTAAAAAATAATTACATTTACTAAACTTTCTACAAAGTGAAAAAAGTGGGATCAATTATAACAATAATAAATATAATAACTAATAATATTGTTGAAATTATAATTGACATTTTCCAAATAAGGTTTCGAAAAGATCCGTTTCTAAGCAGATATACTAACCTGTTTTCTTACGTACATTTTGTCCTTTACTCTGACATCATTAAGAAGCGACATGATTATTCCATTAACCCCAAGATATATAAGGTTTTTCAAGGATATACGATCTCTAAATATACTTCACATCTGAGTCCATCGACATCCAGAATCTAGGGCATATCGTGAATTTATTTAGGGTCATACATTCAGCTCTCTAAGAAAACTAGTTTTTACCTTATCAAACAAGTAAAATAAAAACTATTTTTAAAAGTAATTTCCTACTGAGGTCAAGAAAGAAATTGTTTGCTTATTTCCAGTTTGTTTATTTTACTCGTTTCTATCATTTCTAACCTTACAGCATTATTTATGATAATTTGGGGTAACTTTGACAACAGCTTAAGATTATACAATGAAGGTTTCGACGACAACCAGATGGTAACATTTATATACGTCTTTGAGAAATTAATTTCTTGGTATTAGAAAGTTGGTGCCGTGCAAAGCTAGACTTTGAACAGATTCTTAGTTTGAATCCAGATAGTCTTCCAAATTTTTTAAATTTATTTTTGAATAAATATTTGAACAAACTTTACTAGTATCAATTGTCATCCAATATAGGTTAAACGAAATGTGTTTAACTTTGATTGGATGAATGGAAACGCATATTAACGATTGAAAATTGGTACAAGATATCTATCAGGAGAGTGTGCGCTAAGAAGGAATTTAATTAAGTAAACATTTATTCAAGTTTTAAATACTGAAACATTTAAGGTTTTAAGACTTAAATATTTAATTAGAAAGTGTTTAAGCTGTTTTCCCAAACGACATTTAGTAGTATAACTGCGCAAACGGGGAAATCAAGCGCTTTGTCCAGCTGTTGTGTAGTCTCTAGGTCAAGCGACATTAATTACTTAACAAATTGCCGAAACCGTGTTTACAGTAAATTATAAACTTTCTAAAGTAATTTATCACAATATAAACTAAAGCAGTTTTTAACCATGTGACAAATGTTAGAGTAGATTTTACTGTGAATATAATTTTTTGTGCAAG
>JBAIZL010000005.1:99644623-99664623 GCA_036971475.1 Prosapia bicincta | reverse complement strand
ACAGTTGTGTAATTAGTAGGAGATAACCCACTGCCATGAAGGCAGACTCTTAGTAAAGGGGAAGGAAGGATAGGGGGTGATAAATCTGAAGCTTTTTCCACTTCATTAAATTTTGTTCCATTATTACGTCGTCTGATTTACGGGGAAAACAATCTCTTATAAATTGGGATTGTTAGAGTTTCAGTTAGAATATTTCATTTAAGATGTCAATTTTTGAAGTAAATTTAATGTCTGGTCTTTTCAGAAACAAATGTTCTTTCTGTTTTATCCATTTAAGTGACTTTAAAGGTACACATTTTATAACTACAAAGTTCATTGTTAATAAAGAAAACAATGAACAACAATTAATTTAACAATTAAACAATTAAAGTAATAAAACAACAATGATTAAGCAATGATTTATGCAATGAAATAACAATATAACAACAAAAACAAATATTTCAAAATATTCTATTTATATGTAAACACAAGTATTATAAAACGTTTTTTATAGTCAATTCCTACTAACAGCAAAAGCCAATATTATTTTATTCTCTTTTTATTTTATAATTACACTTATTATAATTATGTACATACGCAGGCCTATGAGAGAACAATAAGTGGCAAAATAGAAAGCTAATTTCCATTTCCCACTCTATACAGTATATGATGTTGGACTTTTGTTTTTATTTATTACTATTTACTCCTTTTCTACTTTTTTAGTTTTTAATTTATGAAGCTGTTATCGGTCTTTAATTTCTCAATCTAGCCATCTTTTCATTATTGCAAGGAACCTTTCTCTTATAATTTCATATACATCTGTAAGTAATAGATTTCTAGTTATGGAAAAAATAGTGCAGCACCAAAATGGATTGTTTCAAACATGTAATTAGTCAATTTGAACCCGACCAAGACAACAACTTTCATAAATTTAATTCATAAATAAATATTTGAAAAACAATAAGTATTTTAACATCTTTTTTCATCCATTATAGGTTAAAGAAAATGTATTTGAGCTTAATTTGATGATTAAAAACGTGTTTTATTAACGATGGAAAATTTGTACCAAATATATGTCAGGAGAGTGTGAGCTAATAGAAAGAATAAAATAAAGATAAATATGTAAAAACATAAATACGTTTACAAAGCTGTCTATGGTTTGTGACAATTAAAACTTACTTGTTTAGAATGTATTCTTTAGTAACATATGTAAATAAACGACGGAGTTGATTTTTTGTCAAGTAATATAAACAGATATCGATTCAATCACATACCCATTCTATTTCGGTTTCTATTTCTATTTCAAACAATTTTTTTTAAAATTATTATAACTTTTATAAATATGTGTATATCTTTAGTGTCTAAATAGCGTATTCTGCCAACTTTCTTTTGAAATGTAGAGTAAACACAGACTAAGGACTACGCCTGCTCTTATACCATTTAAATGTTTTTGGGTCATGTACAATTTGTAAACACTATTTATATATAATGTTGGAAATGATATCGGTTACAGTGACTTTTTTTGTATCACCTAAAATATTCTATTAAAATCCATGTTATTTTGGTCAAGTTTATTTAATAACGTCTTGTATTAGATATACAATAATTTCTTAATTTGAATAATTCTTACACAATTCTTTTCTTTTCAAACTATTTTTTAGTTTTAAATATTAAAATGTTAATTCAAATATTTATTTCATATATTTGTCTTGTTTTTAAATTAGTTTTTATTTAGATATCTTTTCTTATTCCCTTGTTTGGAAATAATTTTACCAAACAAGCAGAGTCAACTGTTGTTTTCATGTATTATTAGACAACATATTGAATAATCAATTTACATACACCTGAATGATGTTTTACTTTGATGATTTTGTTTTACTCACGGTAATAAACTTGAATATTAATAAATGCATTTTACATCTGTAGAAAAATCCTCTTTTCGGAAATATTTAAAACTACTACACTTGTCTATCTGCACTACAAATTGTTATTTGCTTCCTTGTTGAACGGTTGAATACAAACTGACAATAAATGTTGGTAATAGCACAGAGTGGGGTCCTCTGTATTTACCTGTTAGGGATTGAGTGCTTGCTTTCCACTCAGCTTTGCTATGCTTGTTGTTCAGACAGTGTAAAATAATCAAAGAACGCGTGTTTTACAAAATGCTAATTGTGCAACGCCATCGTTACACTATATAGCCAATAATAAACGTAGCTTTCAGCAAATTTATCTTGTTCGTGAAAGACATGTTTGGATTTTATTGGGTAACTGTAACGATAATATGATGCTTTACAAGAAATAACATTTGTTTCAAACTTTAACAGTCTCATAGTTTTAACGCCTTGTATGTGGATTCTATATTTTGCTGCATTATGTTATAGATAAAAAGTATCTCTTAGATTTGAAAGTTCTCCTTCCTCTGTTATTATTCCCGGTATTTCCTGCGATCCTACATAGTTGTCTGCCTCGTCCAACCTGGACGGCTTCGTTTTGGAACGTATAGCATAAGTTAGTACTTCGTCATTTTTTAAAACGTTATAAAACTTTATTTTGGCTATTCAATATTTGCTTACATTATTATTTTGTTAGGCTTTTGAAAATGACGTCATATTGTATATAATACATTGCTTTCCAAGGAAAATGAAGCGTCATACCATGATGAAAATAAAATGTTCCGGAAATATCTCACACTAAAACTTATAGACGTATTGTCATTGTAAATCATAGTTTTTTATCAATAGAAATAAAGTAGATTAAAATAACGTATTATTAAAAGGTTATTCTAAATAAACGTTTTACTTGTCACACTTATGTTTTTCTGAAATTGACAGCTGTTTTTCCAGACTTAATTATCAAAACCTAATTCCGACCGTATTACTTCTAATCTTTGGAGTTAATTAAAAAACTTGTTCATATTATTGTACTTTCGTTTTAATTAGTTCAATGTAAGTAAATCTGTGATTTCACTTTCTATTCCTTTTAAAACATTTATTGTTAATTGTTATTTAAGGCTACCAGAACTAAAATCGCTACTTACACCAACATTTCTCCAACTTATAGCTTTAACTAAATATATACATATTTTAAATCACCTGCTTCATTTTTTTCAATTGTTTTGAGATTAGAAGAGCCATATTACATTGCTAAAAAGTCAAGTAACACAGTTGTCTTGCCATTATTTCATCAAAGATGAATGTTGAAATGTATTTCTCTTTTTAAATATTGTGAAAAACAGTAAATAGTTTGAAAATTTGTTTATTTACATAACAAAATACTAAAACATTCTACTTATGTAAACAAGTAATATGAAAAAATTGTTTAAGTAAATTCCTACTGAGGTTAACAAGAGAAAATTTTATTTTCGTTAACCTAGAGCACTATTTATAATATTTTGTGGTTACCCTAGCAACAATGGAGGTCCCTTCTCTCCCTTTTCTTGTGTCTATTTTATAATAAATGTGTTCTGGATAATGTCTACACATAAAATATGAGTTTTAAAAACGTGTACATGGTTTTGTGTTACTTCAAACATTCTGATCAGTATCACAAGCAAAATAAATCGATTATAAAAGAATAAAATGTCTGTTTTGTTAAATTTAATTGGAACAATAACTATTTTAAACAATAATTGTTTTTGATTTGTGTTTGGTCAGATTGTTATTCTAAATTAATTATCACACGCATTAGGCTAATCCTTATGTTAATAGTGTCAAACGAAATTTGCTATTCCTATAATTATATGTTTTCCTAAATGTTCGCTAAAATTTTAATCTTGTTTATCTCAATGTTAGAGGACCAATCATTTTATTTAATTTTTCCAAAATTTTAAATCGTTCAGTTATGGAATATATTCAATACATCTTCCACACTAAGTAGCAATGGAGTAATATCGTTTTAATTTTCTATATTGTGTACATATAGTTTCGTTGCGCACTACATGTGCTGGATGTAATTAGTTTGATAATTCATTTAATAAAACATTTGACTTCAAGAACCAAGATTTGAGTCTTTACATGGTCAACATTAATTTCATAACTACTAAATAAAATAAATCAATCTCTCCGAATATCACTAATTAACTTTTATTTTAAAAAAATGACAGCTGTTTCGACATCACCGTGTCTTCATCAGGTATTAGCTGCTGATGAAATTATAATTTAGCCAATTGCTTTTGCTATTTTATGTGTACATAACTGTATATTTGTACATTGATAAGCCTAATACGTTGATTTACACAAGAAAATTTCGTTATAACTATTTGAAACAAATTCAGTATTTATAGTGACAAAATTAAATCTGATCATTTTACAAAACGTATCAACTTAAAATAATTGTATCGACTCTTTTATTATGTATTGCTTTTGTATAGATACATGTATTATGATTATCAGTAAGTAGCTACAGTTATGTACAATTTTCACAGGAAAAGCCCTTAACCTTTACCATGTTAAAATTATTTATGTTTCAGACAGCATCTGATGAAGACATAATATGTAAAAACAGTTGTAATGTGAAAACAATTAGGTTAATTGGTGCAAATACTGTACAATGTCTTATTTTATAACTATACCTTGAGTATGTTGTAATGCACACGTAATTCATTTCCCTATTATAAGAAAACAACTGTATAAACAAAATAATACTAAGCATAGAGAACAATTGATCAATGTTGCAAGTCTCATTTAACACAAATGCCAACCTCGTCACATTTAGTGTTTAAATATGGCTCGTTATACAGTAACAAAATCTCAAATAATCAATAAATAATAAATTTAAACATTTTTTATATTGAAATATGAATAAGATGGTACGACTTTTCTATTTTAATGTTTGAGCTCAGAACACTTACAAAAATAGAAACCTTCTAATATTGGATTTATACAAAATACATTTTTTTTTAATCGTTATCATACGTTTGTACAATACTCAAGCTAATGGATTGGTTGATCATTTTCTTACTTCAATATTGTTTGTAAAGTAATGAATTATATGCCATCTACGATTCTCAAACGTATGAGACAACGCCTATAAGTTTAAACATTTGTTCTCAATTTAAAGAGAGAGCTAGGTGTTTTTAGAAACAAACCTATCTATGCTTTCTTTGTAATCAAGGAAACATGAATAAACCAGAGTCGTGTTACATTGTCAGAGTTCCTAGTTTCCAAGAAGTACAACAAAAGAAGTATCTGTGTCACAACAAGATCTGTTAAAGTTTGCCACCGTAATGTAAGTTTGAGTCAGTTCTCTAAGTTTCCATATTTGTATCCATGAGATTCATTCTTATAGCGAATTGACTCGTGCACAATGAAAGTTTTCCCGTTTCTTCTCTTTGATAAAGTTTTACTGATATTTTTTTATTTTCTACTCCAAACATAATATTATAACAGGAGGTGTATATAACACAATTTCATGTTGGTAAATGTCAATATTATGTAAATACTCATTATATCACTAAGTGTTTTAGTAAACGACTTCGATAACTGTAGGAGAGATATTAAATAACAGCTGAGCAAGTCCAAATGTATTCGTAGGCAATGAGGTCAGCACTGAGCTTTAGTTACTGACTGAAGCTAATTAAGCTTATTGCCACAAGCTATTGGGGCGACCTTCAAAAACTTCCAACTACTGTGCTAAAGGGGGGGGGGAGGTCATAAATAACACCTAAACATTTTGACTCTGAAGGGAAATGAAACCGCTTTAGCTTTGTACTAGATTGCTAGTACGATGGCTTTGACTCTATTAATTTAGTTCTCAGTTGGTTCTATTTACCAAACGTTTTCTAAGAATCAGTTGAAGAGTCAGTTTGTTAGATAATCAGTTGGTCTAACAGAAACACTAATGTTGAAGATATTTATAAATCTTGTTCAAATTTTCAATCAATAATAACATATTTTGTATGTATTTTATAAAACTTGTATTGGAGGACATTTTATGTTAATACAGTTTTTTTCAAATATTGATTCGTCATTTTTAATTTTAAAATGTTAATGTCTGAATGTTAGATTCAAACCGTACGTCTACATGTTTGAGATCCAGCAGTAAAGCTTTATGTACTTAGATTTAGGTGGACGAATAAAATGTGTTTAATATTATGCGTATGTGTTTAAAATGCGATTAATATATATATATATATATATATATATATATATATATATATATATATATATATATATATATATATTAAAACAACATAGGTTATTCAAATACAAGAATAGTTATTAATTTATATCCAAAGCTTTTCGTCGGTAAACAGTACCAACATCATCAGGTATGAAAATTACAATAATGTAAGCTATAGGCTAAAACATATATTAATTTAGAAATAGAATTGTTGCTAAATTTATACAAATTGCCAAATTTATTTTGTTGCTGTAACATTATAGACATTGAATATAGTATCAAATTTAGAATGTATTTGTATTTGTCCTTTTAATAATTTGTTATTATTATTGTGTTTATATATTTCGAATGCTTCATATATATTCATTTTTAATCCCTTATTAATTTCTTTTATAAGTTTCATATTTTCAATAATTGGAAATTGGTGCTTATTATTAATACAATGATTTGCAAAATTTGATTTATATATTTCTGGATTAATATAGGCATTCAAATGTTCTTTGTATCTTTCCTTTTTTCTTGGTTTGACCTATATAAGCTTTATTACAGTTTTCGCATTCTAATTTATAAACACCACCTTTTTCATGCATATTAATTATTTTATTATTGTTATTTATTATGTTTATTATTTTGTTATTAGTTTTGCATGCAATTTTGATATTTGTATATATATATATATATATATATATATATATATATATATATATATATATATAGGAAGAGTATGAACTAATAGCAAGAATTGAAAATCAGCAGTCCTGCAACTGGTGATTGAAGAATAATAGTGTAGTGTGATAGAAAACATTATAACTTGTAAATGGATATTTATTTGGAGTTTTATAATTTTCCTATTTTTATTATGTTTTATTTAATGTTGTGTATTTTATAAATAGTAAGTTATGTTGTATAATTGTTTTAATAAAATTGAGCTCTTGAAAAGGTATTTCGGAAAGAAATTCGAAAAGTTTAGTGAAAAAAGCAAAAATTGTCTGTGATCTGTCATTACCCTATATAAAAAAATAGTAGTTGCTAACAGACAATAAATAAAAAAATTAGTTAATAATGTAGTTTTTTCAAACACAATCATGTAATTATTTGAAGTCAATAGAAGCTTCTTCAATAGTTAAACTTTCCGTACATATTTATTACATATCTAAACGTCCTGTAGAAAGCCGTAAAGTTCTTACTTGAACCAAAAGTAATCTTATTTATATTTATATTTGAGCATCGCTAATTAGTAAAAACGTGCCTAATTAGAAAAAAATATTGCTTACTAGGATATGTCAAAACATACACCTGAGAATCATATGTTCAAATAAAATGTAAACAACTAAACATCTGCTGAAAATACACCGCAATTAAAATATTCCTCTAAAAGGATTATCTGTACCGGTTTCAGAATCGATACGCTTGACTGACAAATCGATTAGCACGCTTCAGTAGAATTGTTTCGGCAACAATGACATGAATATTTTCATCACCACCTTTCTATTATTCGAATGTTACTTACGATTGTAACATGATGGAAAGACCTATCTAGCCAGTCACTGAACAACAGAGCGTACCTTTCTTAATAAAAAATATTATTATGCAAACATTTATCTTCGTAAAGCTTTCTAATATGCTTAGATATGTTCGGATATTACGTATTTTGTCAAGTCCTCGTACTAAAGACATTACTAATCATTGTTTTTGTAATTGTAATCAATTAGTAACGGAAAAACGCTAAATTTTAAGCATGGTCACTTGTGGTTAAAAAGGAAACAACTTACTACATTTCCAAGAGTGCTTACTTGATTAATAAATATGTTTGGAAATTTTAAAAAACCTGATATTTACATAATTTAATCTTTTGATTCCTAGCATTAGAATGAATGTTAAACAATATTTTAAAAAGTCGTTTGTACTATGTATGCAATATATTACGAAGGAAAACTTATACAATTAGATTTCCTCCAAATGTTTATAAAATATATTGTTTAAATTACACAAATACTTGTTTATACAATTTGTTTAATACAAAAGTAATATTAGTAGCATGTAGTCTTATTCTAACATAAAAATAAACTCTTTTCTCATTCAGAAATAAATAAATTGTAATAAAGAAATATTATATTATACAAGTTTCACTCAAGATGTAATATTTGAGTTTCAAGGATGTACGTCAGTAAGGAACATAACTTAACTGTAAACTACAAGTAGGATAATATATTTGTAGCTTGTCCATTTGGATCTTGAATATAAGTTACAACTTTTAAGAGATTTAATATTGTCAGGAGAGCCAGCACAATAAAAACTGACCCACAGATGATTAAAGGTTGTATAGTGATTATATAAGATATAATTAGGTTAGGCTACTAAATTACGCTTTGGTAGCCTCCTGAGTAAAGGTGTTCGTTCCGACGTTTCTCTTGAAGTTTGACCTCCTTCTAACTATCAAGCTATTGGTTCAGCTGTTGAAGGTAGTAGAGTTTGAGGGAGAGGAAGGCTGCTTCAATGAAACCCAAGCTGATACTTGGTGACGAAAAATTATGATTTTGACCAAGACAGTTAGTTTCCTTCTTCCAGAATGTATTAAGGAATGTTTTCCATTTAACAGACTGTAGAAAGGGAATCGGAGATTTGAGAGCTATGACCTTGTGTCTGGAGGATTACTTTAGTTTATCTGTAAATTTCCAGTCACTAGTACATAGCCTACGTACTGGATCACTGGCATTCACTAGTCCAACGGTGAATTTTGTGCTGTTTTTCGCACCAATGGTAACTTGTAATACAGTGGATCGTCCTAACTAAACCAAGATTCGGTGTTTTGCCAAATTATTAAAAAGAAAAATACATTAGAGAGCGGATAAGAAAATAGTGGCAAAAGATAATTGTGGAAAGATTAAAAACGGAATATGATATTCTGTACAACCACAAACATTTTTTGTTGAAAGCAATACGTGAGTCAAGTATCATTTATTAAAAATTTGGCAACGTTTTGATAGATATATTGTTATCCTCATTCAGACCTAAACTTCATTGGGTAAAATTAATTATTTATATTTATAAAATTACAGATTACAATTAGTGTTACTTTTTGTAGGAAAACGTTAGGTTAATAATTGAAATACAATAACGGCGTTTATTATTATTTCGTTGTTTAAATTTAGCAAGTTATTTTAAATTAGAAGAACAAAAATATCAAATAACACTTAACACTTGAGTTGTTTAAGAGAAACGAAGAATTCTTAGTTTGGAGGTAATAAAGCAGGTCCCGAGTAGAAGGCAATATCAGTATAGATAATGATGTCTTCTTAACTCCGATGTCAGTCACGTTTGATGCACTTTCGTTCTGGAAAACGTGAAAGATGATCTATAAGAAAAAAGGAACCACACAAATGTAGGAAAGAACTTTAATTTGTTGTACCGAGACCTGTAACTGGGAATTGACACAAGAAAATCTCAGACTGTGGCAATTACGCATAACAACCTACGTGTAAAAAAGGGTTCATAATTGCTTCTCTGAATGTAGAGGAAATGATTGTACCTAAGATTATCTTTGGGTTTAAATAGAAGGCGCTGTTTAGGCAATTTAGTTGCAAGAGACTCTTGCTATTGCATAACACAGCCTACTGTATATTCATTTGATTTCTGAATACAGTAAATTCAACTACAGTATTTCCAGTTGAATTTATGTTGTGAAAGTAAACTTCTTATCGGTAATAAAATCCAGATATATAGCGAAAATATTCTTATTGTATTTCTAAAAGAACAGTTTCAGAAAATTAGGTGCTTTATATGGTCTCTACAATCTTTAACTTGTCGCGAATACATCGTCAGTATAAACAATAGTATTCAATTAATTCTATAAGTGATATTCTTACTATACTTAGATAAAGAAATATATGCTATGAATGGATGATTATTAATTAAAATAAATGTTTGTAGGGAGTAGCAATAAGTCTCTTATGAACTATTTAAAAGTAATCTTATAAAAGCACAAATATCCCACTATTCCCTGAAGGGTATAATTTTATGTACGTACATCATTGGCAACATTGTATGTGAATGATTTATAAATAGTGAATATTTATTATTACTTATAAATCAACAAAACTTTTACTAATAACGGTCACTTGTAGTGTTTCCGAAACATGTAAAATCAAATAATTACATCATCCTGTGAGGAGTGAATTTCGTGTGTGCTCTCATGATTTCTTATTATTGTTTATAACATTTTTCTCACAAATTATTTTGGCACTGATATTAAATATCTGTTACTTTGTTTATACATATATATATATATATATATATATATATATATATATATATACATACTTTCAACTGATATAAAAATCTATCAATGATTTGTATAAGTGAAACACCTTTTTTATCTTTGAAACAGCATTTTATTTCCTGTAATTTGATATTCTTTAGTAACATAAGCTTTTTGTCAGCCCTGTTCATACCTCTCTTTGACTGGTTGGATCAGCACTCAGGTTGCCTTATATTTACACATTATGATCGGTGTAAGTGTAACCTTCCTAATAATTACGTTTTATAGAAAAAAAACTTGTAACGTGTAACTTGTAAGTTATTACACTTTTTTTTAATCTACTTTATTTAATCAGTCTAGTGTAAATTTAGAGAAAATTAAAATTCAAATTACGGAGAAGTTCATTTTCAGGATTGCCAACTTACAACTAATCATAAAACTGTAAAATATGCGTGTATTTTTTGTTGGAAATAAAATTTTAGCAAATTATGTCAACAAATTAGAATAAACTAATCTCCTATTTATGAAACTAAACAAAACAAGAGAATTCAGCTTTACGATGTGAAAGAAATAATTACAGTTAGTTACTTACGTGGAATTACCGGGAATTACTGATGGACAGAGTTGTTTAAGGTAACTCTCTTCTCTGCATAATGGTAGACGTTGCCTTCGATTAATAGTCTAGTATTTGTAGTTTTAGACTTAAAGAAATATAAACACTGTTTCCTAAGGAGTGAAATGCATTTTCAAAAACCTATTCGTCACTCATACCTTACAATAACCGTATAAATACAAATTTTAAGTTTTCTAGATTAAAATTACTAACATTTTGGCCCTGTGAATGTTGGTGGGCAATGGAAGAGGAGAAGAAATTGTTAGCATTAGGAGCTGTTTGGAGAACCAAATATAGGCAAAGTAATAAGAATTGTGAGACTACACTGGATTGCTGCAGGTAGCCCGGATAGAGAAGAGTGATGTACCTATAGGCCTATTAAATGCAACTATTTTAATATGAGAGCGAAAGGACGTCCTAGACTTAGATAGATGGATTGCTTCTTTGAGGACAGTAGAACCCTGCTGATTGTGAGGAACTAGAAAGCAGCGGCACAGGATCAAGCTACCTGGCGAAGGCTCATTGAGGAGGCCAAGGTCTCATTGGACTGTAGAGCCATGGGAGAAGAATAAGAAAATAGTAATAAAACGTTTATGAGTTGAAAAGTATTCTAACTAATCTTCAAGCTATCGTTGAAGAATTTTGTAACACCCATGCTTTTTCCTCTTCTACCGAATCTGAAATATTTTAAAATAAAATAATATTAAAGATTTTGTTTAGAGCCACCATTAGGTCCGCCTGACCATTGATGCAATAACTGGCGAAATATTTACCTAATATTCTAAAATCATTGAGGTGTAATTTAATCTTGAATTTTCCCTCATAAATTAGTTTTTATCTCAAGTAGGGTTATATACACAATAACGTTTAATGGATAGTCTATTGAAAATATTCTTAAAATATTTTGTAACTTATATAGGTATTAAACATTTATTTTAATTAAAGTAATTTCTCGTTATTATAGAGTATAACCGACAGAATGAATATCGATCTTAACAATACATCATTAAAAAGATATTTTATAAATCTATGTAATATATCGTTCGATATAATTCTCATAATAGATAAATACTAGAAAATGTCAGCATACAATATTTAGAGAAACAGTTTTGTTAATATAGCCTTAATAAACCGTCTAGATATGTCTGACTGATCGTGTAACAATACATCTCCAATTTCAAGGCTAACAACCAATAAAACCTTTGTGTTGCAACTTTAACGAAATCCGAAGTCAGTGTCTCCCTCTATTTCCGCCCGGCTTACAGTTTTGCATAAGCTTGTCACGTCTCTACTGTAGTGAACATTTACAGACCTGACCTTACATTTAAATATCCATTTTTTGTCTACGTAAACCTACTTTCATTCTATCTTTTAGTACGAAATCACCAAAGCGTTGCATTTGCTCCATCCAAGAGCTAAAAATAAAATTATATTGGTATAAATTTTCAATGTGCCAAATTTATTCTACTTCTTATACAGAAAATTTTACGTCGGAACAAGTTTACTTCCGTATTAACAACAGAGTATTAGAACTTTCATTCTTTTCTAAAATCAAATCATACAATTTTGAGTTTTCTTAAAGGAATAGGATTTGTTCTCAAAGTATCTTAAGAGATCATCTATATATTTCTGTGATTTCTTTCGTGCCTTTTACCGACGTGAACTTCGATGTATTGTTACAATTCTTATAAACGAAATTTCCTTAACATTTATTTAGAGAGAGCCCATAAACTCTCGAATGGTGTTTTGTGTCCAGTATTTAACTTTTTATTCTATTTTTTTATAAATTTAGTGAATTTCTACAATTACAGTACAATTTTACAAAATAACTGTTTTACAAAATTATAACATTTCATATATTTAAATTAGTTTACTTGTTTTTATGTTTTGATTATATTATATAAGTATTGTCATACGGTTTTATATCTTGCACATTCTAGCGATTTAAAAGTTTCATAATAGTTAAAATTTCGTTTACAGGATGTATTTCTTTACGGGTAAATTGAATTCAAATTCACATTTTTAGTGTTGTACATGTTTAGGTTTTTAAATTACTTCTCCTGAAGCTCACAGCATTGAACAATGCACTGATATAGTGCTAAACAAATCTGTTAAAAACTATCAGTAAGTAGTGGTTTTTTGCCAATTTTCTTAATCCTGTTTATATTCATATAGGTTTCCATGTCCTTCTTGCGTTGATAAGTGATAAACTTAAAAACACAAAAACGAATATCGAGTGTCAGCCACATATAAAATCCCAACTCTCCTTATACCACTTCTAATTAAGAAAATGACATTCGCCTGTTTCAGGCACGCAGTGAAATATTAAAGACCGTTATTTCCCCACTAAACGAATGCACCGCGACCTCTCGTTGCATAGAATATGAAATACTTTTGCAAACAATCGACAACTTCCCGCCCTGCTGACAGGGATATTGCAACTGCTTCTGTATGAATTCAGCGCGCATATCCGTTAACTGTAAACATGCAGCAAAGTGTGTTTATAGCAGCTGCTAAAATATACATGGCGGACGTTAGTTTTATTGCCACACTGGCGTTAATGTCTCCGACTCTGTACACATTTAGGTTTTTATTGCTGTTACAAAGATATTGCTATCATTTGAAGGTATTTCGTGAGGTTAAATTGTTTGACATAATTCTTTTATTTCTTTACAGTACAATTACAGGTTTCATATTATTGATTTAAATAGTAACCTTATTCACTCAAATTTATTTTAAAAGTAATAGAAGATAAATAGAAATAATTCATTTAAATATTTATTTTATTACTTTTTTAAAACTTTCTCCTAGATATTTTTTTGTTTTAATATTTTTTTCTTTACCGAATTTTACTTTACTTCAATTTATTTCATTTAGATTTTGTTAATTTATGTTTTTATATTATTTTGAAAGGACGGGACTCAAATAAATAAACCAAAATAAGCACACTTGTTCTGTTATGAATTGTAAAGCTTCCATAGGAGTAGCGAGACATGATTTCCATCGAATCGTATCTGTTGAAGTGATTTTATGTCAACAAACAAGCGATTAGTTTTAATGTTTTCCACTTAAGAACAAATTACGTTTTCAACTCTTACAAAACACTAAACTCTTTTTAAAACCCAACGTAACACTTAAAATTAAAGTTTATATAAATAGAATGTTAGACATTACAGTTATGTTATCACATAAACATATGTTTCCATAATGTACATCGTCTATGTTTTGGAAGTGTTCCAAACTGAAATGTAGTGGCTTCACATTTTGCTAGTCTAAAGCCCGTAACAACAAGTTGTGTAATGCATAACTATCTCGTTACATGTTTCTGACATTAGCTGGTAAAAGTTTTATTTTATATTTTCGCCATGGGAAGAAACTTCAAACTCAATAGAAGTTGTAGCTACGATGACTTCTAATAAATTGTTAAAGATAGAAGACAAATATGGTTAATGAATTACAAAAACATTATTCTAAATATTTAGTCTTAATTATATACAAATGTACAAATGATTCTCGTCATATAAGATATTGTGATTTAGGAACATCGTCTCTAAATATATGAAAAAAGTATTTTTTTTTTTTTTAATTTTTAGATATTGACAAGCTGTACACTATTATGTTGAGTATGGTGGTTTCCTAACATTTACGCCTACATATTAGCTCATACTGCGTTTCGAAGAACCTTTACTAGTCAGAAGTTAAAATTTAATTAATTTCTTGTACATAAGTTATTGAGGTAATATAAAGTGTTATTATGTGTTTAAAAAGTTTAAATTTTACTTTCTACGATTAGAGATTATGTGACAAACTATTATTCTAAGAAAACTTTGACACTCAGGCAAATATAGATTTAAAATAAGAAACCTTTCAAATAAATCTGCTATGTAATTTTTTTTGTGAGTAAATAAGATATTCTTTCCCCTTTTAAGTCAATTATTTGAGTCCTGTAATCGTATAGTAAAAAATAAAGGATTTATGCGAAATAGTTTAACTCCATGAAATACCTTCAAATGATACATACATAGGTCTTTCTATGGTACACTCTGGAAACAATACTGAGGTTAATTTTAGTATAGAAATATATAAAGTATCGTCATTTTACACTACAGCGACTACTTTATCTACTGCATGAATAAAAAGCTTTATAGTAATAGCAATAAAACCTAAGTGTGTACATAGTTGGAGACACTAACGCCACTGGGGTAGTAAAGCTAAAGTCCGTCATGTATATTTTAACAGCTGCTATAAACACACTTTACTGCATGTTTACAGCTAACGGATATGCGCGCTGAATTCATATAGAAACAGTTGCAATATCCCTGTCAGCAGGGCGGAACGTTGTCGATTGTTTGCCAAAGTACTTCATATTCTATGCAACGAGAGGTCGCGGTGCATTCGTTTAGTGGGGAGAGTACTATTTGTTCCCAATAAGCTACACATAGCCTACTATGTTGTTTTATATGGGATGCAATGCTTTCAATCAATGACATCACTTTAGTATTTCCGTTTGAAATTATATTTTTTTTAATAAATGTAAATTCATTTAGTGTTTTCCTTTTAGAAGTATCAATTACTGGAAGTAAAAAGAAAAAGAAAAAATACTGAACGGAACAGGTGAATTATGTCTTTAGAATTTAACATATTATTAATCCATATTAAACCAAATAAATAATAAAATACAATAATTACTGATGACACAAGTTGAGGCTATAATGAGTGTATGATGTATGCATTGATAAATTTAACTGAAGCAAAAAAATTATGTAAAAAAATAGAAAAACCTTTGGATTCAAATGTTCAACCAAAAGGAACACTATACAGATCCCAAACATTAAAGTACAGAACAGTAAGTGACCTTTAACTGCAAACGGACAGAGCACAACGCAAAAACCTAACATTTATACATATAACTGAATTTGACCAAAATTTACAATAAAAAAACAATTATCAAGATAAATACATTTCAAGAACAAACCATCAACCAGAATGACATTTCCAACAAATATTCTACATTTCCCATTTTTATGAAAAATGTTGGTAAAAGTGTTGCTCCTAAATCATCCCGACATAGTTCTTAAGTTTGGTGAGTAAGCTCTGGCTAACTCACATTTTGCCTAAAAATACCCGTAACGTTATTGCCATCATAAAACCCATCTAATCTACCCCTTTCTGAAATATTGAGGCTCCAAGAAATGAATAATGTTTCGTCATCTGATTTCCAAGCATCATTATTTGTTGTTCGGGAAAGCATTGCTCGCTAAGTTAGTAGCAGAAGCAACATCATGGTTTTAGTGTATCATATGACGTCTCAAACAGACTGACAGGGCGACAATTGTATCATCTACCTGTGGATTCTTTAGTAAAGTAAAGATAGGCGTAATTACAGTGGTTTTAATTAGGAGAGATAATTTTCTAAATTAGTTCCTAAAGCGTTTTCAAGGTAAAAATGGTTCGGACACACACACACACAGGATTTTAATCCATACACTTCCAGTTATACTAAAGTTGGGAGATAACTATGATGCCACCAAAATTGCTGTTGAAAATATCGTCTCTTTAGATAGACATAAAGACTTTATAACAAATAAATATAGCAGATTTTAACAGATTATGTTATCAGGAAGTAAGGCAAAAGAAGTACTTACTGCCTTAGTATTGGACGTATTTTAAAAACGGCTGTCTTGAAAATTCCAGTAGATTTCCACATTAATGCCATTTCTGAACAGGAATAAGAGCGTATTAGAGTCCAGACTTTGTTAAGGGGAAGTTGCACTTTAGAGGCAAGGCTCAATATAAAATCCAGTGACCAGAGCATTGGGATAGGGAACTAAAAGGGAGACGGGCTGTTAGCCTTAAACATTAGCTGTAGCTAACACTTTATGTATATAGTTAGCCTTAAACATTAGCTGTAGCTAACACTTTATGTATATAGTTAGCCTCATGTGCACTAACAGGATTGGGACGAAATGATAAACCGTATTCAAATTGCTTTATTTGATTTATGACAAGGTTTCGACCACAACAGCCAAAGCTTATGGTCCTTTGCAAGACTAAATAGTAAAGGGTTAATACAACAAAGATTTTAATTTGTCTGATTGACAAATTATTATTTACAACGATTTATACAGTTATAGTCTTTGTTGTATACATGTTTAGTAGCTAGTCTTAAGAAGGACCAGGAGAGGTGTCTGGTGCGGCCGAAAAATGACAGGACCTAAATAAAGTTTTTAGAGTAGGTTTCTTATTTCGTTATGCTCGTTTAGTGAGTTTGGGAACTGATTCGTTATAGTTCTATTTTTGAAATAGGAACAATGTAGCCAAAGTAAGCAACTTCTACACTGTACATCCAGATCATGATAATTATTAAAACATAATTTAATTAAATTATTTATAGCTTAGCTAGTGAGAACAACTCAATACAATTAAAATAGTTCACACTAAATCTCACTACACACTAGTTTATTAAAACAAGAAGCAGGGAACATTTTGTTCATTTTAAAAACAAAAATCTGAATACACAGCGATGGTCAAGCATTGCCAAGACAATCAGCATTTTTTCAATTCTGGCCATCCTAAGTTGTTAAAATATGTTACAAGACTTTTGATGCCTGGGAGACCAATTTGTAAATTGTAATAACTGTTTAGTAATTTTTAACTTTACTCTCTGTTTTTAGTTATAATTTTGTAAAAAACTTATTTTATAAGTGAATAATTTATAGTGCTCATTTATATAAAATATATTTAGAACTGTTAGTAGAAAAGTTAGTATCGTATTGATGATACGGGAAATAATAATGTAAAACAGATACTTCCCTTGAGTAAGGAGATTTGTGTAGGTTAGGATGCCTGTAATGATTGACTTTTAAATGTATTATCTTGTTTGTTTTATAGTTATGCGATAAAGTGTCTATGGTAAATTTATAATAATATGGTTTGAAATGTGTTAGAAATAGCCAAGCACTGATAAAGGCGACATCGTCGTCGAAACTAGTCTGTTTGTTTTAATAAACTCGTGGGTAGTAAGATTTAGATTGTAGTGCTTTAATTTTAAGCGCTGTAAATTATTAAATCTCTTTATGTGTTAGAAATGGCCTTCATTTAACTTCTTTAAATTTATAATTAGTAGCACAAATTAAATGAAATGTTCTCTGGCAAATAAACTAAAGGGGGAACGTTCTATGATTTTGCAGTTGTAGTTAAAACGGCTGTATTAGGAACAGACTCACGTTCCAGGCTTAGTAATTTCGTATCGTAACAGACGTGGAAATGCATCTTAAGTGTTTCAACATAAGGACATCTATTTCAAAAATAGTATTGCAATTGTGGAATTTAATAATCTACACAAATTGTTCAAGCAAATATATCTAACTTTATTATTATAGAAAACCGATAAATTCTAAAACTGTACAATTATCGTTGGCAAAAAATGTTATTGTGACAAATAATATGTTATGTTACAATTATTACATATAGTACATATTCCTTACGATAAAACATATAATAATATTGAAAATCAAATGAACAATATATTTTGTAATAATTTCAGAACACTTGTTACATTAAATTATCAAGATGTATATTGATTTAAAATTGTGTTAAAAGTTGTTAGGAATGAACATTAGACCGTATTGACAAGTTGGACCTGTTTATTTAACATTTACTCAATCTTCTGGAAATTGGCTCAGAAATATGTAATATTACTGGATAAACAAGAGACACTAGCATATAATACAAAGATTATCACAGAGGTTTCAACATAACAGAACCACTGTCCGTAGGACTTCATTATCGGCGGTGATTCTTGATCTCTGTTGTATGAAATCGACATACGTTTAAACCCTGACTATAAACTATCTGCAAATATGTGTTAAAACAAAATTACAGTTGTAGGGCTAATCCGATTTTTCACTATTAAAAAGTGTTTGTATTTATTGTAAATGAATATTTTTATATTGGGCTCCAAGAATTATGAGTTATCATAAAGGCAAATCTTATCGCAGCTTTATTATATTGCACGGATTATTCAGCTCCTTAAGCAATTATTTCAAATAAGTTATTAACCCAGGTTTAAAATTATTTAACTTTTTGGTGCCTGCACTAAACATCCCACTCGGTTTGCTTAATACAGACTACACACAGAATATAAGTGACTAGCTATTTAAGAAAACAAAAATTATATACACAAGCCAAAATAAAACCCCAACCAATATAAATTAAGACGTTAAAAGTCAACTATTTATTAGGAATATACTGTGGTTGCATTTAATAATAAATACACAAAAACCTCTTAACCACAAAATTTCCAAATGTCTTTGTACGTTATCCCTCTGAGGATGGTTACTTTGTAACTGAAATGTACAGTCTTTGTATGTTATCCCTCTGAGGATGGTTACTTTGTAACTGAAATGTACATAAGGGTAAAATAAAGAAATTTTGTGGTTAAGAGGTTTTTGTGTATTTATTGTTAAAAGTCAAGTAAAACTTGCCAAAGCTAAAATTATAGTTAATACCAACATTACAAATGTGGTATTCCCTTTATCGTCCAGAATGTAAAACGTTGATAAGGAACAAGACAGAACTCTCTAATCATTGACTGCTCTTATTTCTAATTTGTTTTTTCTCTGGTGTTCAAATGTTTTTATAAACATTTTGTAATTTCAAAAACTTTGTTTAGTTTATACCAAAATTATAGTGAAAAATATAAAAAAATAGAACAAAAATGCACAACTTCATATTCATCACTTTAACATTCCACTTGTTCACAAACAACAAACCTAAATCGATTTAATAATATAAATTGTCTAAGTGGTATCCAATTTTATATCGCTGTCCATCCTTTGATAGTGTGGTGTAAACAAAATTTGCATATGTATCCCGGCGCATGAATATGCATAGCTTGTAACTTCCGTAAAGCATTTACGTTATGTCATTCGTGCAGAGTTTCAAAACAAACTCGAATAAATAACCGAGTGAAATAATACCTTTCGTTTCTAAAATTGTATCTAAACGTAAAACAAATAAAACATACAA
>JBAIZL010000005.1:99584623-99639623 GCA_036971475.1 Prosapia bicincta | reverse complement strand
TTATCTTTTCGTAGCTATTTTAATGGGGTAGGCCTTGTTAGCTGCCTTTGCGCAGTTATTGTGCGACAGGTTATGCATAGCTGGTTTTACATAAGTCTTGTGATAGGTTATACAATATTAACCGTCTGTACGTAGCTATTATGGTAGGGTGAGCAGCGGTAGCTCTAACGTAACTATTGTGATATAGTATGGATTGGTAGCTGTCTTTACGAAGATATCTCTTAAGGTCTTAAATTGATAAAGGGCGTTACGTAACCACTGTCTTAGATTATGAGCCGGTAACAGTTTTGACATACCTATTGTGGTAGAGTATAATTTGTTAGCTGTTTTACAGAGATGGTGTCTAAAGTCTCGGTTTGATGGAGAACATACCTGGACAATATGTGTAATGGCCTTGACGGTTTCTGCATAGCTATTTTGGTATGCGTTGGTAGCTATGTCTAAGACCTAGGGCTTTTGCCAGTGCCTTCACTAACCATAGGCCCATTTGAACCAGGTGTGGATGTTGGTTGATTAGCGTAAGTTTTTCAGCGTTGATTAGCTGATCTAGCCTTCACCGGCCGTAGCCTATTTGAACTAGGCGTAACATGTTGTTCGTTTGAACTTCGTGTATGTTGGTCGGTTAAACGACGCGTAAGACAGTTGTTTGGTTATTTGATCTAGCCTACACTGGCCATCACGGTATCAACATAGCCACCATCTCCGCCCTGGATGACGTCATATTCGATCCTAGGTTGTGCATCGGATACTGTGTGTTGGCCTTAGTCGAGCCATTCATCGGGTACTATGTGTTAGCCCTAGTCAGGCTAGGCATAGGTTACTATGTGTTATCCATTAGCTAAGCTATGCATCGGACACTGTGTGTGTTAACCATAGTCAAACTAACCATTAGTTATTCACTAGCCTAGTTATGCTTTGGATACCATGTGTTAACCGTTAGTCATTCTATACCTCGGATACTATGTGCTAGCCCTTGTCGGGCTATGTATTTGATTCCAGGATTGGTGTCTGTTGTCAGGCTAGGTATCTATTGTCTAGTTATGTATCTTTTGTCTAGCTATGTAGGCTATGGTCAGGCTAGGTATCTGTTATCAGGCAATGTAGGCTATGTTCATGCTAAGTATCTGTTGTCAGGGTGCTGGTTACTCTTGCATCACCATAGATTTGTGTCTACGGATAACCAGCTTAGCATAGTATGTGGGTTTACACAGATAACACAGAATGTAGGCTAACTATATACATTACCCAAGCCATGCATTGGATACTTTATGTTAATCATTAGCCTAGCAATGCATTGGCTGTGTTAACCATTAGTCAGGCTACACATCAGATAATATGTGATATTCCATAGCCAGGCTCAGCATCGGCTACTATGTGCTAACCATTAGCGAGGCTATGCACCTGATATTATGTGTTGGGGCATTCTCAAGCTACTTATCGGATACTATATATGTTAACCCATCGTCGGGCTATGCATCGGATACTATGTGTTAATGATTAGTCTAGCTATGTATCAGGTATTACGTGGGCAAGTTGTAGTCAGGCTACTGTGTGATAACCATTAGCTAAACTATGCATTGGATATAATTTGTAGGCCCGTGTCTTCTTAGCATAATATCTATGCAGGCTTACACACATGTTTGTTTAACGAGGTATGTAGGCCTAACATAGTATATACGTCTATCTATGATAGCATGCGTGTTGGCTTAACATAGTATTTATTCGGTTTACACGCATATTTGTTTAACAGCGTATATACGGCTATTTAGAGTATATTGCATGCTGGTTTAACATATTATATACCAGGGTAGTGTTTCTTTCCAGCTGACTTTTGAACTGACATGTGTGACTATTTCTAGACCATACATAATTGATATGCCAATTTTGGGGGGTTTATGCTTATTTAGCGAGGCTATGCACCGGATATTATTTGTTGGGTCATACTATGTGTTAATGATTAGCCAGGCTATGTATCTGGTATTATGTGGTAATTTGCGGGCCGCTTTTAGGATAGTGTGTGATAGCCCTTTAGCTAAACTATGCATTGGATATAATTTGTAGGCCCTTGTCGGCTTACATACATGTTTGTTTAACGAGGTATGTAGGCCTAACATAGTATATACGTCTATCTATGATAGCATGCGTGTTGGCTTACCATAGTATTTATTCGGTTTACACGCATATTTGTTTAACAGCGTATATACGGCTATTTAGAGTATATTGCATGCTGGTTTAACATATTATATACCAGGGTAGTGTTTCTTTCCAGCTGACTTTTGAACTGACATGTGTGACTATTTCTAGACCATACATAATTGATATGCCAATTTTGGGGGGTTTATGCTTATTTAGCGAGGCTATGCACCGGATATTATTTGTTGGGTCATACTATGTGTTAATGATTAGCCAGGCTATGTATCTGGTATTATGTGGTATTTTGCGGGCCGCTTTTAGGATAGTGTGTGATAGCCCTTTAGCTAAACTATGCATTGGATATAATTTGTAGGCCCTTGTCGGCTTACATACATGTTTGTTTAACGCAGTATGTAGGCCTAACATAGTATATACGCCTATCTATGATAGCACGGATATTGGCTTGGCGTATTTATGTGGGTTTACACGCATATTTGTTTAACAGCGTATATATGGCTATTTAGAGTATATTGCATGCTGGTTTAACATAGTATATAAGCTTATGTAGGATAGCATCCATGCTGGTTAGCATGGTATTTATGTACGTTTACACGCATATCTGTTTAGCACAGTATGTAGGCTTAGCATATTATTTATGTAGGTTTACAAGCATATTTGTTTAACACACTATATAAGCTATCATTCATCCTGACTTAACATAGGCCTATGCGGGTAACGGGGATATTTGCCTAATACAGGATGTATATAGGTTAACCTGCATATTGGTTTAACAGCGTATATATGGCTATGTAGATTATATTGCATGCTGGTTTAACATAGTATATATGCCTATATTGGTTAGCATTGTATGTATATAGGTTGCGTAACTTTTTTAAATTATATTGTAATATTTGTTGACCGTCATGGGCGTGATAGGTTAGCTATACCATATAGGTTAGCATTGTTAGCTATACCATATAGTACTTCCCGTATTATACGGTTGCCAGGTTCTACCTGATAGATGAGGTGAAACTAGCTCAGATCATATAGGCCTTGGCCAGTGGTTTACCGACATAGTAGGCACATTTAGGGATTCATGTAAGTCGGCTTGGCATAGTATGCAGGTTTACACGCATGTTTGTTTAACACATTATGTGTACTATCATGTATGTAGGCTTAACGTGGTATATACGCCCATGTATGATAGCATGTTGGCTTAGCATCGTTTTAGGATCGTTTTATAACATACAGTACAGTCTCACTAATCCGGACTTGATGGGACCGGACCCGGTCCGGATCAACGAAAGTCCGGATTAGACGGAAAAAGCCAAACAAATGCATACAATATGTGTTTTAGGTGGGAAAACATATTGAAATTGTAGTTTTAGTGAAATTGAGGCCTAAATATAGCTTACAGTACAGTATTTCATAGCTTATGTAGCAAAAAATCCTATAATTATAACAGAAAAGTCATGACATAAATAAATATCTAAGCACCTTTCTCGTTGAATAAAAGTATTCACATAAAGTTATTTACACTATACTGTATAAACGCACAAAAAACTCAAACAAAAATGAAACTGAAACAAAAACAAACTTTAAAAAACTTAGTGAAAAAAGTCCGTAATGTTCTTTTGTTTTAACGATGAATGACGTCGTTTCACAGTACGATCTCGTAGGCGTTTCAAGGTCAGTAGCCCCGCAGTTGACGTATCACTTTGTTTCTCAAAGTAAGTCATCAACCCCTCCAGCATTGCAGCCGCCTCATCATGAGTTAGGCTGACAGGTTCGTCTGTGTAGTCTTCCTCTTCCGAGCTGTCATTTTCTGCGTTTGCAGTGCACACCGCGACGATTTCGTCCTCGTTGAGCACTTGATGACCAATGTCATTATCACTGATAATCCACTCGGAAATATCAGTGTCTTTCAACTCGGCACAACCCTCCAATTGTTGAAAAATCTGAACAAATTCATTGTCGTCATTAGTAGGTTGACTGTCAGATTTTCCACTTTCCTGTGGCATTTCAGGCCACAATTTTTTCCAGCTTTTTTGTAGTGTAGACGGTTGAATTTCCTCCCACGATTCTGCAGCCATATAAATGACATCCTTTATAGTCACTTTTTTAAGATTTTCAATAAATTTTGTAGCTGGATCTGCTTCTTGTTGTTCCAAAAGCGATAAAATTAACTTTTTCCTATATCGCCGTTTTATCGCTTCGATCACGCCCTGATCCATCGGCTGAATGAGAGCCGTTACGTTAGGAGGAAGAAATTTAACAAAAATGTCACCATGACGCAATTCTTCTTCATTTGGGTGGCATGGGGCATTATCAATTAGTAAAACCGCTTTTCGAGGTAGTTTTTTCTCTTTTAAAAACTTTTCTGTTGTTGGAACAAAGTTTTCAAAAAACCAGTCCTTAAAAATTTGACTGTTCATCCACGCTGATTTTTGGAACTTGTATTGGGCCGGTAGAACACTTAAATTTACATTTTTAAAAACCCTAGGCTTTGCGGATTTCTCTATCACCAAAAGTGGAAATTTTAGATCGCCAGAAGCATTACTGCAGGGCAGCAAAGTCATACGTTCTTTCTTAACTTTATGGCCTTTTGCTACTGAATCTAATTTGGAAGCTAAAGTTTTTTTTGGGAACATTTTATAATTTAATCCAGTTTCGTCAGCGTTGAACACCTGACAAGGTTGTAAGTTTTCATCTCTGAGAAACTTGCCAAATTTGTCTTTGAATTTTTCACTTGCATCACTGTCACCTGACAAAATTTCACCACTTATTCCGAGTTGACGGATGCCGTGTCGTTCCTTCCACCGTGACAGCCATCCCACACTGGCAGTAAAATTAGGGTCTCCTTTTAACTTTTCATTCAGTTTCAGCGCGATCGTTTGCAAATTTACACCCGATAAAGGAATACCCTGTTCCCGTTGTTGGCAAAACCAAACATACAAAGCATCATCTAGGGTTTCATTTTTTGGTTTTTTTAAAGTGCTCCTGCCGCCTAAACTGTCTTTACTAACCATTTTTGCACAAAAATCTTCAATTTCCTGTCGCTTTTTTTTCCAATCGGAAACAGTTTGTTTTCCCACACCTAACTCTTTTGCAATTTTAATAAGCGATTCACCTCCATCAATACGAAACAAAGCTTGGAGTTTTTGTTCCATTGTCACTGTCACTGACTTACGTTTAGTCGCCATTTTCACTGAACACTGAACGAGACGTAAATAAAAAACACAGATCAATATCGCACTAGAATTAAATGACAACTGAGCAGATATCTTGCGAGAAGCAGGAAAAGTGGCATCTGTCCGACAAAACAACTGACCTGACGCCAGACGGATAGACTGTTTATCCGTTTAGTCAGCGGTCCTTTATCTTTTGTTTATCGCAAGATGTCTCTGATGTCACGTACGTTGTAGTGTTGGGTGATCTAATTTGTATATATTTTTTCAAAGAAGTTTTTTCTACTTTAGTAGGCAAAAGAAACAAACAAGTGGTACACCTATTTCATATTTTAATGAATAAATTATATTATTTGAGTATTAAAGTAGGAAAACCCCTTTGAAAAATAACAAATATAGACGTATAAAAATAAATATTTTTGTGGACAGCAGACTGATTGTGCACTGTAAAATACTATAACTAAACAAAACTTTTGGGCCGTCCGGATTAGCCGGAGGTCCGGATCATCGGAGACCGGATTAGCGAGACTGTACTGTATATTTATTCACGTTTTGTGATAGGCCTCATTATTAGTGTTTCTCCATATATACCTTTATATCTAGATACATTTACAGCTATAGGAGATGTCCATTGAGGCTATTTGATTATTTACACTGATTTCTGATTATATATATATGTAGGCCTTGGTATGCCGACAATACACAGTAAATTGATGCAGTAATCAAAACATAGACACGTACCTAGATTCACGACACAGCCGTGCGGGTTTTAAGCTTGCTATAGCGGTCACCGGCTGCCTTTGCGGTTTTTAGATAATGCGTTATCGCTACAAGTCTGTACATGTCTAACACACGGTCAAGCGTATTCCCTGAAACGACAGGGCTTTATTGCTTTGTTTATTATTTTGTAGCATAGACAAATTTTGAGTTTGACAATCATAACCCTTGCCCCCTCTAGTTAGGGTGGGCCTAATACCTGAGTCGCTCGAGCGCCGATACGTCATCAATCTTTACGTGGGCTTGATAGGTTATGCATTGGTAGATGTACCCTATAGTACCTCCCATATTATACGGTTGCATGCCTGAGGATCAACCTGATAGAAGAGGTGAAAATAGCTAAGGTCATAAGGGTTTGGCCTGTGGTTTACAAACATAGTAGGCCCATGTATGTTGGCCTAGCATAGTATGTATGTAGGCTTACATATTTGTTTAACACATTATGTGGGCTATCATATATATTGGTTTAACGCTGTATATAAGCCTTCGCGTCTTACAGAGACCGTTTTCGTGGACCTACAGGGCCCCTGTGTTGTGATTGGTCGATTCAGCTTGTTGACTATTTGCACTCGGTTGGTCGGTTACAATTAGCGTCTAGTTGGAGCGTTGGTCGTTTGATCTAACCGATCATTTTTTGACAATTTCATTTGATAACAACCCCACATGATGCCCGATTCCAGGGTTACCTAGGTTGGCTTTTACCCGAGACCATGCTCCATGTTAGCTTTACCTAAGGCCTAGCTGCTGGGTGGCTAGGCGCGGATTGGCTTTAACCGAGTGCGTGCTCCATATTGGCTCTACCTTGGCGGCTTTAACTAATGCCCGGGTGGATTTTACCTAGGACCCCGATTATTTTTGGCAATCTAAAAACAGGTGAAACCGCCCGCACAACGGCCCATAATAGACTTTAACCATACCATATACGGTCATTTAATTCAACCGATCGATTTTCGGCGATTTTATATTTTATTTAAAAACTACCCCTAGGTGAAACAGCCCCCGCAACGGTCCAAAATGGACTCTAGACATATCCCATACAGCCATTCGATCAAACCGTTCGATTTTCGGCATTTTCGTATTTTTTGTAAAAACTACCCCTAGGTGAAACTACCCCTACCGACACAATAATACACTCTACACTCATCCTATCGGTCAAGACACGATTTTCCAAAATTTTTTCGAAAACTACCCTCCACCCCCAATCCACCCCCGGAGCTACCCCCGGTGATGGTCCTGAACGTAGCCGAGGTCACCCCCAACACTTAGGTTAGGTTAGGTTAGATCCATTTTGGCTGGCTTAGGTCAGTGTGTTGAATATATATTTTTTCGAAAAACTACCCCCTACCCCTCTAAACGCGGTCGAAACCACCCCTGAGGCAGGGATCAAGTGCGCGATGACCTCCTGCATCATCCAAAACTACCCCTATAGTCCTAGGTTACGTAGCGGCCGAGTTAGGTTACAATAAAATTTTTTTCGAAAAACTACCCCCCACCCCTCTAGACGTGGTCGAAACCACCCCCGGGTCTGGGGTCGCGGCCGGGATGACCTCCTGCATCATCCAAAACTACCCCTATAGTCCTAGGTTACGTAGCGGCCGAGTAGCGGCCGAGTTAGGTTAAAATAAAAAATTTTTCGAAAAACTACCCCCTACCCCTCTAGACGTGGTCGAAATCACCCCTTGGTCTAGGGTCAGGGCCGAGATGACCTTGAGCATCATCCAAAACTACCCCTATAGTCCTAGGTTACGTAGCGGCCGAGTTAGGAGTGGCTGTGCTGAACTGACCTTACTCCTACTGGTGTAGTTACTTGTATAGGTTGAGTTGTCACGTTTCTTCCTTCAACCTACCTTTATTTTAACATTCCTTGTTCTAACATGAAGTGTAACGGAAAGGCACGACGGTGACCCCAACAGAGAGTAGGTGTAGTTACTTGTATAGGTTGAGTTGTCACGTTTCTTCCTTCAACCACCCTCTATTTATCATTCCTTGTTCTAGCATGAAGTGTAACGGAAGGACACGACAGTGACCCCAACAGAGAGTAGGTGCAGTTACTTGTATAGGTTGAGTTGTCATGTTTCTTCCTTCAACCACCCTCTATTTACCATTCCTTGTTCTAACATGAAGTGTAACGGAAGGACACGACAGTGACCCCAACAGAGAGTAGGTGTAGTTACTTGTATAGGTTGAGTTGTCATGTTTCTTCCTTCAACCACCTTCTATTTACCATTCCTTGTTCTAACATGAAGTGTAACGGAAAGGCACGACGGTGACCCCAACAGAGAGTAGGTGTAGTTACTTGTATAGGTTGAGTTGTCACGTTTCTTCCTTCAACCACCCTCTATTTATCATTCCTTGTTCTAGCATGGAGTGTAACGGAAGGATACGACAGTGACCCCAACAGAGAGTAGGTGTAGTTACTTGTATAGGTTGAGTTGTCATGTTTCTTCCTTCAACCACCCTCTATTTACCATTCCTTGTTCTAACATGAAGTGTAACGGAAGGACACGACAGTGACCCCAACAGAGAGTAGGTGTAGTTACTTGTATAGGTTGAGTTGTCACGTTTCTTCCTTCAACCAACCTTTATTTTAACATTCCTTGTACTAACATAGAGTGTAACGGGAAGGAGCGACGGTGACCCCAAAAAAGAGTAGGTCTAGTTACTTTTATAGGTTGAGTTGTCACGTTTCTTCCATATATATAATTAGGATCATGGTTTACGTTTCCCTTAAATATTCCTAATTATTAATTATTACGAATCCACTACCTTCTATAGATCAACTTAAAAGCACACATTACGTATGGGTTTAGAAACCAAAAAATTGCATCCATAAGACTTTCTTTATACTCGTACAATGTGGTAAATTATTTTAATAACTGAGATTAGTTCCTAAAGAAGATTTAGAAGTGATGATAGAGGAAAAGAATATAATATGAAGAGTCTATAACGATGAAATATTATTTAATGAAAATATTAAACAAAATATCAACACATTTTATCCACATCATTTTCGGCAATTGCTCTGCTATGTTACAAAACTGATGTAGTGAAAATAGACTCTTTTATCCCGTAATTCTTTAGGAATTAACGCACCCCGATATCTTTCATAAATGAAGATGCTCCACGATATCTTGGCATCACGTTAGACAGGAAGCTAAACTTTGCAAATCATATTGAGGCAACAGCCGAAAAAGCCACCAACAGAAGCAAACTGCTGAAGACATTAACAGCAACTACATGGGGTGCTACCCAGGATGTTCTAAATTCAACGTACCGGACCTATGTACGACCAACAGTGGAGTATGGAGGAGAGGTGCTCAACCTAGCCAGCTCAAATTGCCGAAAGAAGATAGACAAGGTTCAAAATAATAACATGAGGCTCATAACTGGAGGAGCTAAATCTACTCCAATACCAGCTGTGGAAATCCAAACAGGACTGGAACCCTTGGAAGTCAGAAGAGACAAATGTCTCCTAAAATTCTGGGAAAAAAATAAAAGAACAAATAGAAAGTTTTAGGAAACATATAAGGCTGCCACTTCCCGCCTCAGAAATCAGGATACTCCAGTAATCAAAGCTCTACAGCTGGAACAAAAATATAACCTTTTCCTTCATGCAGAAGCTGCCCCATTAATTCAACACAATCGAACCTTTGACAACATACCTCCAGTTTTTCTAAACCTTGTTGACCAGGTGAAACCAAAGTCACAGGCTATGGATATTGAACTCAGGAAAGCAACATTAATAACCATCAACGAACGATTCCCTGAAAGTGACTGGCTTCATATTTACACAGATGGATCTTCAAACCCTTCAAGTGGAGAAACTGGAGCAGGATATTTTTCAAAATTATTTCAGGGGTCGGTAGCTGTGGGCCTCTGCTGCAGCAATTTTGATGGTGAGGTTGTGGTCATAGGAGAAGCAGCATCATGCGTCATGCGACTTTTGCCGCGGCAGGTTATATTCAGTCAGGAGACTGATTCACAATCAGCGATTTTGGCAGTTTCCTCTAACAAACCAACTGACTGCACCTTGACAGTGTCGTTCAGGGAAAAAATGCAACTATGCCAAGAGGCAGGCTTCAGAATTGCGCTCCAGTGGATTCCCAGCCACGTTGCCACAACAGGGAACGAAAAAGCTGACAACCTCGCCAAGAGAGGGTGCCGTCTACCACAGCCACAAATCAAAATATCACTGGGCTCTGCTTACACCAGGATCCACGCAGCAACTAAGACGTACTTAAAAACATCACAAGAAAACCTGAATGTTGGAAAGAGATGGCAAGAACTTTGCACCAACCCCATTCCAAAAACCCTGCCTCGACCTATCAGTGTTGCGCTGTTCCGTCTAACCACGGGACACGACATCCTTCAGGTGCACCTTCATCGCATTGGGCTGGCGGACACGGATCGGTGCCCCTTGTGCCAAACAGGAAAGATAGATGGAGACCACCTTCCTGCCTGCCCACAGCTCGAAGCATACAATAGCGACCCAAAAACCAGACTCTTCAAGTGCAAACTGGTCTGCACGATGCCAAATGGTCCAGTTACCAAGGGCAGGCGTTGGATAAAGTAAAGTAAAGTAAGTATCCTTCATTAATGGAAAGTCTTGTAAAATGTATCTTTTGAGGATAGATTTGGTTACAAAAATAATTAAAGTGAAGGTAAAATTTATGTTAGTTCATTAGTAATGCAATGTCAAAATTAAAATTTTATATAGATTTATATGTTTATGTTGTTAACCAATGAGTTAATCTGTGACAATCAGTTTATGCCGCGATATCAAAATAATCTGAAATCTTCACATTTGATGCCATTAGCTACTTAACACATATTCAAGATGTTCTTTTACATGTAAAAACATGATATATATATATATATATATATATATATATATATATATATATATATATAGCATGAATCATTTGCAAGTATATGGGAACTTTGTGTTCAATCGAAAATGCCAAAAAAACATTTTTTTGGCTTTTGTAATCTGTCCCAGTTTGTATTGCTTCATACTGCATTTAAAGTTTCATATCATGATATTTAATTCATATTTTCTATTATTTTACAAAAATACAATCAATATTTTATAAATTATCATAATTTTTGTTTATAAAATATTTTTAGAAAAATATGTACAAACGAGAAATCTGAGTAGATCTAGCCATATCAATTCCATCAAAAGGTTTACTTTTATACCTTTTAACTACTCTCAGGTTAAGAAGCAATTTTAAAAAATTTGTCGCAAGTTTAAAAACTCTACTCAAATCACATTTAAACAGACCACTTTCATTTAGTCGCAATGTATCAATTATACAGTTCTAAACATCTCATAATAAAATGTTTCCAATTAACAGAAAGCTGGCATTAAACTGGTTCAGTTTGCTCGAGCCACTGCCTTTCATTTCATCACGTTTATCTCGAGCGCCTCATTTAAAAATTCAAAGCTATTCTCTAGTTTAAAGCGCTTTGAAAAATGCTTCCGTTTGGTTGGAACGAGTTTTCAAAGCTGAAGTGTTTACTTTCCTGGGTTAATACAGGATTTGGTCATTATTTATTATGACAGCCGAGTTGAAATAGGGTTTAAAAAAAGTTTTGTTGAATTGTAATAAGAGCCCGGATTTGGATTGGTTATGATATTTTAAATTTTCTATTTACACTATGGCTTGAAATTAAACGAAGGAGAGTGTGTCGTCGCCTCTATTATCACGTTATCGAACATTCAATTATTTGTGTGTGTGTGTGTGTGTGTGTGTGTGTGTGTGTGTTTGTGTTTGTGTAATCTGCCATTTATTTCAAAGCTTTAAACGAAATATTTAAACATTGTAACACCCTGGATTATTGTAAATGGATTGTAGTGTGAATTGATTTATTTTCAAAAAACATTAATTACCTTTACCGACTTGTACTAACAGAAACTCCCCGGGTCAATTGTTTGTCTAAGCAATTGTATCTAACTATTAACTCAGGCAGACTGGATGTCTGTTTAATAGCTTTACCAAAGACATGTTACATTAAATTCTCTTTTATGTTTATAAAGAGATTTAATTTTCAAAACTATTTTATATTTAAAATATTACATTTATTTTATAATTTCCTTATTGCTCTTTACAATTTAAGAAATTAAAATATTTAAGTTTACATTTTTTGAAAACGTTTCTGACAAAGGTAAGTTTAATGGAGTCTGGTATTTTATATTTACTGATTTTATTGAAACCAAAAATATTTACAAAAAATTATATTTAAAACATACCTTTGGCAATCACTTACACTCACGTGGCTTTGTTAAAATATTTATTAATTACACCTGTTCACTTTTAAGTTTTGAAACAACAAACGTAACAAAGCCCCTAAGAAAATATCCCGTTTTTAATAAATTTAGAAATCACATTATTTAAAAGTTTTATGAAAGTGTTTACGATTGCTAGCCCATCTTGCTCCTCCCTCTGAGACGTGATGCGAGGTAGTCCTAAACGTTACTTCCCATAGAAACTTAACACTTGAGTCCGGAAATGCCCCCACCATTGTGCATTCAGAAAATTTGTGTGAATCTCCTGCTAGCTCTGTCGATAAAACATCTTTTCAAAAAAACAAAAATTTTGTTTAAGCAAAGCCGATTTTACATTTACTAAGCAACAAATTATCTGGTAACATACATTATTTACAATCAAAATTTTACGGTATGTTACAACATTAAGACTTGTATTTGTTACACAAAAGTGTAAGATTTGATCACATTCAGAAGTCGGCCCTGACTAAAAGGTATTGTTCTAGCATCAGCGTGGGCCAGGCACTACCACAATGTTCTTCCCCTTCCACAAACCAAATTTTCAAATTGTTGTAATATTTTATAATTTATCTGCAAACATTGTTTTCCATGATATTCATTTTTCGAAGTTTTGATATTGTTTAGAACTCTGGACGCTAGAAAGGTTTTTGCCTGGACACAATTTTGTTCTCCGCTTGTAGAATGTCGAGACTTTTCTCGTACAACCCGCAGGGAAGCTGTAGAAAGTCGCCCTCGCGGTGTTTAACACTACTACACGATCCGACCTCTCTAACGCGTATAAACTTACACACATTCATTAAGAACACCATTTGTATAGACTTGTATTTCCCCAAAGGGATTTTGATTGTTCAGAACCGTTGTACGTTGGGAGTGCTAAATGAGTCAGAGCTTGATAAACTTTAATGTGGGAAGCTGCTGTCAGCATGGTATCCTGATGATAAAAGTGTGGTCGCTGGCCCGCTAACCAATTCGGCCCTTGGTTAGGGAGTGTCTGCAGTGGTTTGGTGTCGATTGAGCACAGTATTACGAGTTCTGAACATATGCCCACCCAGTAGAGTAAAGAGGAAAACTACACGCCTCAGAGCTTTAGTATTTTGGATATTATTGCATGTATTCGATGGATGTACTCGTTCCTATTGCTCCACCCTTAACGCTTGACACGATAGTTGTCCATGATACCACTTATGACGAGGTTTAAGGAAAGAGACTATTTCAGGATTTCCCTGGTAAATCTACCGTTAACGATATCAGTTAAACATTGTTGGCGAGCACCTGGAGCTCCTCTGACTGCCCGACCTTCAAAGAGAGGAAGGCTATCCTTAGCATTATGGCCAAGGACAGGATATCGTTTTCCGAATCCAGGTCGATATAAAAAGCTCTCCAACCAAGGTTTAACGAACGATCCATTGTTGCTACTTTGAGTGCAAGGTCATCCTGTACGATTTCTACCGACAAGACAAAAACCGAAGTTTTAACTTAGTAAATTATTAGATCCAAATGGCTAGTCTCAAATGGACCCTTATTAAATTCGAGACAACCTAGAAATAAATCTCCTTCCACTTTTTATTAAATAAAAAAGTCTTTTCTTCTAAAACAAGTTTCTGTTTTGATGAGGTCAGGAAATCTGTGGTCAAGGGGGTCAAAGGTATGCGGTCAATGTACGTTGGGGGCCATGATGGAAACAAATTGTTATCCAAAGTGCCGCAACTGTGTTGTCCTCTAGCTGCCCTATCTTCGATAAGAAGAAGACTATCCTGAGCATTATGGCCAAAGACAGGATATCCCTTTCTGAACCCGGGTGGTACTTTAATGCTCCCCAACCAAAGTTACCGGGAAAATCAATGTTCGTACTTTGACTGTAAGCTCGTCCTGTAAGATCTGTAAATAATTCGACCTGTCTACAAGTCAAAATATTCTAGGTTTTAACGTATTCCAAGAGCTATTTGATCCCTATTGCTAGTCTCAAATGACCGTTATTATATTTGCGACAACCTGGAATATTGTCCCATGACTTAGCCCTTTTACTGAGCTCCTCCACTGAAAGTACAAGGAGTCAGTTTTTAACAGAGACCTCTAACTATACTCAAAAGAAATCTCCTTCCAGCAATAGGTCTGTAGGACCTAATAAAAATAATCTGGAAAGTGAAAAGAAACGTCGAAGGCAATGAAAAGTAAACTAAACCGTATAAGCCTGGCAAGTATAGCTTTTAATAGCAGAATCCTTTGTTCCTCGCTTCTGTGCAGGAAAGCTTTGTCAATTAGTTACATTTCATTAGGCGCGCATCATGGCTGTGCATGAATACGATTTCAGTGTGAGTCTTTGGAAAAACCAACGAAAAATTATAATATAAAAACCTTTGGTTGTTTTTTTCTATCAGTCTTTATATATATTCAACACCTTTTGTAAACTAAACGTTTGTTCTCATGAGTTTGACTGTATAATTGTTGACATGAATAACTCTTTATATACAAAGTTTGAAATAAAAATTCTATATTTTTCCTTTGAAATTTTGTTCTTTCCTTAAAAAAAGCTATTTTACTTTATTTGTTTTGTGTAAAATAATTATTTGAATTTAACAACAAGATAACAATGGATAATAGGAAGTAACAGAACTTAATTTAATAATATGACTTTACATTTTTAAATTTAAATTTCACTTTTATTATAATTTGAATTTAAAGTTCTATTAAATAGCATCTGAGAAATTAACTTCATTATAAAATGCATTTAATGTCATTAACAAATCATTATATTAGATAGGAATTACTGTTATGATTCACGAAGTATTATAAATTCCTTCGAAGTTCATTTCAACTTATTAATAATGCAGAAAGTAATGTAATCTACAGATAACAAGATACGTGTTTTGTATTCGATTGCTCATATCAATCATTTTATTCGATAGTCATATTCGACATAAAAATATGATGAAACATTTTCTTAATGTTTTATAAGTAATATAGGGAATTTTTAAAATTTTAAAATACAATTATTACTAGAACTAAACTCAGTTCATTCTTATTATCTTTTTGAGGTTATGGCGGTGATAGAATAAAACTTTAAAATTTCAGACACAGTAAAATCTTAATTTAATAACGTTTGAGCTTCTTCGTAAGAATATTATACAAAGTTTTCAGTATTCATTACAGGGACGTCATAGATTGGTATTTAGAAAAAAACGGAATATATTTCCTTGAAAGGAACGAGAAACGAGGTTGAAGATAATTTCACGAGCAAAGGCCATTCTTCAAAAAGATAAACCCCAGTACCACTCCTTGGACAATAATTTGTGTTTTATCTTGTTTCATAACTGATGGTGTCGTCTTTAGTGCCATAGGTAAAAATAAGGTGGCAGTAAGTGCATTCAGTCGTAAAAGTTTCTGTGTTCCCAACTTTATGGATTTTATATTTACCAATAGTTTATATAGGCTTTGTTTTGACAATGGCAGTGTTAATTCGTCTAGTACTAAAAACAACACGGGTAACGTGATATGGTTTAACGGTGATTGTATGCTTCGATTTTTGAACTATTAGATACAGGTAAAATTTATTTGTAGTAAATAAAGTAACCAATATATAAAACTTCTTATAAATGATCATGAGAATACAAGAATAAACATTATATTTAACCTTGGTAAATATTTTTAAATAAATAAAATTAATATTTTCACAGCTAGGTGATTTTATCTTGAAGTTCCTTCCTCTTCATATTCTAATTTGACATTCATTTATCATTGATCTCGTTGAGATCTGGTAAAATTAAGGTAAGAATATCAGTCCACGTGTTTTTCCTAGTCTTTCCTTAGCCCTACCTAACTAATCCTTCTGCCTTCCTCCTTAGGTTTGCAATGTTTAGTCATCTGTTGACGACCTTTTAGAACGTGTGTCCACTTCCTATGTCCTCTACCATGCATTTCTCCTAGTCTTTCCTTAGCCCTACCTAGCTAATCTTTCTGCCATTCCTGCTTCTCCTCACAAAGATTTGCAATGTTTAGTCATCTGTTGACGACCTTTTAGAACGTGTGTCCACTTCCTACGTCCTCTACCATGCATTTCTCCTAGTCTTTCCTTAGCCCTACCTAACTAAACCTTCTGTCTTCCTGCTTCTCCTCACAAAGGTTTGCAATGTTTAGTCACCTGTTAACGACCTTTTAGAACGTGTGTCCACTTCCTACGTCCTCTACCATGCATTTCTCCTAGTCTTTCCTTAGCCCTACCTAACTAATCCTTCTGCCTTCCTGCTTCTCCTCACAAACGTTTGCAATGTGTAGTCACCTGTTAACGACCTTTTAGAACGTGTGTCCACTTCCTACGTCCTCTACCATGCATTTCTCCTAGTCTTTCCTTAGCCCTACCTAACTAATCCTTCTGCCTTCCTGCTTCTCCTCACAAAGGTTTGCAATGTTTAGTCACCTGTTAACGACCTTTTAGAACGTGTGTCCACTTCCTACGTCCTCTACCATGCATTTCTCCTAGTCTTTCCTTAGCCCTACCTAACTAATCCTTCTGTCTTCCTGCTTCTCCTCACAAAGGTTTGCAATGTGTAGACACCTGTTAACAACCTTTTAGAACGTGTGTCCACTTCCTACGTCCTCTACCATGCATTTCTCCTAGTCTTTCCTTAGCCCTACCTAACTAATCCTTCTGTCTTTCTGCTTCTCCTCATAAAAGTTTGCAATGTGTAGTCACCTGTTACCGACCTTTTAGAACGTGTGTCCACTTCCTACGTCCTCTACTATGCATTTCTCCTAGTCTTTCCTTAGCCCTACCTAACTAATCCTTCTGTCTTCCTGCTTCTCCTCATTAAGGTTTGCAATGTTTAGTCACCTGTTAACGACCTTTTAGAGCGTGTGTCCACTTCCTACGTCCTCTACCATGCATTTCTCCTAGTCTTTCCTTAGCCCTACCTAACTAATCCTTCTGTCTTCCTGCTTCTCCTCATAAAGGTTTGCAATGTTTAGTCACCTGTTAACGACCTTTTAGAGCGTGTGTCCACTTCCTACGTCCTCTACCATGCATTTCTCCTAGTCTTTCCTTAGCCCTACCTAACTAATCCTTCTGTCTTCCTGCTTCTTCTCACAAAGGTTTGCAATGTGCGACAACCTGGAATATTGTCCCATGACTAGCCCTTTTACTGAGCTCCTCCACGGAAAGTACAAGGAGTCAGTTTTTAACAGAGACCTCTAACTATACTCAAAAGAAATCTCCTTCCAGCAATAGGTCTGTAGGACCTAATAAAAATAATCTGGAAAGTGAAATGAGACGTCGAAGGCAATGAAAAGTAAACTAAACCGTATAAGCCTGGCAGGTATAACTTTTAATAACAGAATCCTTTGTTCCCCGTTTCTGTGCAGGAAAGCTTTGTCAATTAGTTACATTTCATTAGGCGCACATCATGGCTGTGCATGAATACGATTTCAGTGTGAGTCTTTGGAGAAACCAACGAAAAATTATAATATAAAAACCTTTAGTTGTTTTTTTCTATCAGTCTTTATATATATTCAACACCTTTTGTAAACTAAAAGTTTGTTTTCATGAGTTTGACTGTATAATTGTTAACATGAATAACTCTTTATATACAAAGTTTGAAATAAAAATTCTATATTTTTCCTTTGAAATTTTGTTCTTTCCTTAAAAAAAGCTATTTTACTTTATTTGTTTTGTGTAAAATAATTATTTGAATTTAACAACAAGATAACAATGGATAATAGGAAGTAACAGAACTTAATTTAATAATATGACTTTACATTTTTAAATTTAAATTTCACTTTTATTATAATTTGAATTTAAAGTTCTATTAAATAGCATCTGAGAAATTAACTTCATTATAAAATGCATTTTATGTCATTAACAAATCATTATATTAGATAGGAATTACTGTTATGATTCACGAAGTATTATAGATTCCTTCGAAGTTCATTTCAACTTATTAATAATGCAGAAAGTAATGTAATCTACAGATAACAAGATACGTGTTTTGTATTCGATTGCTCATATCAATCATTTTATTCGATAGTCATATTCGACATAAAAATATGATGAAACATTTTCTTAATGTTTTATAAGTAATATAGGGAATTTTTAAAATTTTAAAATACAATTATTACTAGAACTAAACTCAGTTCATTCTTATTATCTTTTTAAGGTTATAGCGGTGATAGAATAAAACTTTAAAATTTCAGACACAGTAAAATTTTAATTTAATAACGTTTGAGCTTCTTCGTAAGAATATTATAAAACGTTTTCAGTATTCATTACAGGGACGTCATAGATTGGTATTTAGAAAAAAATGGAATATATTTCCTTGAAAGGAACGAGAAACGAGGTTGAAGATAATTTCACGAGCAAAGGCCATTCTTCAAAAAGATAAACCCCAGTACCACTCCTTGGACAATAATTTGTGTTTTATCTTGTTTCATAACTGATGGTGTCGTCTTTAGTGCCATAGGTAAACATAAGGTGGCAGTAAGTGCATTCAGTCGTAAAAGTTTCTGTGTTCCCAACTTTATGGGTTTTATATTTACCAATAGTTTATATAGGTTTTGTTTTGACAATGGCAGTGTTAATTCGTCTAGTACTAAAAACAACACGGATAATTTGATATGGTTTAACGGTGGTTGTATGCTTCGATTTTTGAACTATTAGATACAGGTAAAATTTATTTGTAGTAAATAAAGTAAACAATATATAAAACTTCTTATAAATGATCATGAGAATACAAGAATAAAAATTGTATTTAACCTTGGTAAATATTTTTAAATAAATAAAATTAATATTTTCACAGCTAGGTGATTTTATCTTGAAGTTCCTTCCTCTTCATATTCTAATTTGACATTCATTTATCAATGATCTCGTTGAGATCTGGTATAATTAAGGTAAGAATATCAGTCCACGTGTTTTTCCTAGTCTTTCCCTAGGGCTAACCCTACCTAACTAATCCTTCTGCCTTCCTCCTTAGGTTTGCAATGTTTAGTCATCTGTTGACGACCTTTTAGAACGTGTGTCCACTTCCTACGTCCTCTACCATGCATTTCTCCCAGTCTTTCCTTAGCCCTACCTAGCTAATCCTTATGCCTTCCTGCTCCTCCTCACAAAGGTTTGCAATGTTTAGTCATCTGTTGACGATCTTTTAGAACGTGTGTCCACTTCCTACGTCCTCTACCATGCATTTCTCCTAGTCTTTCCTTAGCCCTACCTAACTATTCCTTCTGCCTTCCTCCTTAGGTTTGCAATGTTTAGTCACCTGTTAACGACCTTTTAGAGCGTGTGCCTACTTCCTACGTCCTCTACCATGCATTTCTCCTAGTCATTCCTTAGCCCTACCTAACTAATCCTTCTGTCTTCCTGCTTCTCCTCACAAAGGTTTGCAATATTTTGTCACCTGTTAACGACCTTTTAGAACGTGTGTCCACTTCCTACGTCCTCTACCATGCATTTCTCTTGGTCTTTCCTTAGCCCTACCTAACTAATCCTTCTGCCTTCCTGCTCCTCCTAACAAAGGTTTGCAATGTTTAGTCATCTTTTAACGACCTTTTAGAACGTGTGTCCACTTCCTACGTCCTCTACCATGCATTTCTCCTAGTCTTTCCTTAGCCCTACCTAACTAATCCTTCTGTCTTCCTGCTTCTCCTCACAAAGGTTTGCAATGTTTAGTCACCTGTTAACGACCTTTTAGATTGTGTGTCCACTTCCTACGTCCTCTACCATGCATTTCTCCTAGTCTTTCCTTAGCCCTACCTAACTAATCCTTCTGTCTTCCTGCTTCTCCTCACAAAGGTTTGCAATGTTTAGTCACCTGTTAACGACCTTTTAGATTGTGTGTCCACTTCCTACGTCCTCTACCATGCATTTCTCCTAGTCTTTCCTTAGCCCTACCTAACTAATCCTTCTGCCTTCCTGCTTCTTCTCACAAAGGTTTGCAATGTGTAGTCACCTGTTACGACCTTTTAGAACGTGTGTCCACTTCCTACGTCCTCTACCATGCATTTCTCCTAGTCTTTCCTTAGCCCTACCTAACTAATCCTTCTGTCTTCCTGCTTCTTCTCACAAAGGTTTGCAATGTGTAGTCACCTGTTAACGACCTTTTAGAACGTGTGTCCACTTCCTACGTCCTCTCCCATGCATTTCTCCTAGTCTTTCCTTAGCCCTACCTAACTAATCCTTCTGCCTTCCTGCTTCTCCTCACAAAGGTTTGCAATGTTTAGTCACCTGTTAACGACCTTTTAGAACGTGTGTCCACTTCCTACGTCCTCTACCATGCATTTCTCCTAGTCTTTCCTTAGCCCTACCTAACTAATCCTTCTGCCTTCCTGCTTCTCCTCACAAAGGTTTCCAATGTGTAGTCACCTGTTAGCGACCTTTTAGAACGTGTGTCCACTTCCTACGTCCTCTACCATGCATTTCTCCTAGTCTTTCCTTAGCCCTACCTAACTAATCTTTCTGTCTTCCTGCTTCTCCTCACAAAGGTTTGCAATGTTTAGTCACCTGTTAACGACCTTTTAGAACGTGTGTCCACTTCTTACGTCCTCTACCATGCATTTCTCCTAGTCTTTCCTTAGCCCAACCTAACTAATCCTTCTGTCTTCCTGCTTCTCCTCACAAAGGTTTGCAATGTTTAGTCACCTGTTAACGATTTTTTAGAGCGTGTGTCTACTTCCTACGTCCTCTACCATGCATTTCTCCTAGTCTTTCCTTAGCCCTACCTAACTAATCCTTCTGTCTTCCTGCTTCTCCTCACAAAGGTTTGCAATGTTTAGTCACCTGTTAACGATTTTTTAGAGCGTGTGTCTACTTCCTACGTCCTCTACCATGCATTTCTCCTAGTCTTTCCTTAGCCCTACCTAACTAATCCTTCTGTCTTCCTGCTTCTCCTCACAAAGGTTTGCAATGTGTAGTCACCTGTTAACAACCTTTTAGAACGTGTGTCCACTTCCTACGTCCTCTACCATGCATTTCTCCTAGTCTTTCCTTAGCCTTACCTAACTAATCCTTCTGTCTTCCTGCTTCTCCTCACAAAGGTTTGCAATGTTTAGTCACCTGTTAACGATTTTTTAGAGCGTGTGTCTACTTCCTACGTCCTCTACCATGCATTTCTCCTAGTCTTTCCTTAGCCCTACCTAACTAATCCTTCTGTCTTCCTGCTTCTCCTCACAAAGGTTTGCAATGTGTAGTCACCTGTTAACGACCTTTTAGAACGTGTGTCCACTTCTTACGTCCTCTACCATGCATTTCTCCCAGTCTTTCCTTAGCCCTACCTAACTAATCCTTCTGTCTTCCTGCTTCTCCTCATAAAGGTTTGCAATCTGTAGTCACCTGTTAACGACCTTTTAGAACGTGTGTCCACTTCCTACGTCCTCTACCATGCATTTCTCCCAGTCTTTCCTTAGCCCTACCTAACTAATCCTTCTGTCTTCCTGCTTCTCCTCATAAAGGTTTGCAATGTGTAGTCACCTGTTAACGACCTTTTAGAACGTGTGTCCACTTCCTACGTCCTCTACCATGCATTTCTCCTAGTCTTTCCTTAGCCCTACCTAACTAATCCTTCTGTCTTCCTGCTTCTCCTCACAAAGGTTTGCAATGTGTAGTCACCTGTTAACGACCTTTTAGAACGTGTGTCCACTTCCTACGTCCTCTACCATGCATTTCTCCTAGTCTTTCCTTAGCCCTACCTAACTAATCCTTCTGTCTTCCTGCTTCTCCTCACATGGATTTATGATATCAAATGAATTTTCCGGAGGACCATTGAGATAAAACCATACCTAATTTCTGGTAGCGGTAAAATCACACATGATGCCATATATATTTACGATGCACAATATATGGTGAACATAAACGTGCAGATACCTGAACCTTGAAACCTCCTGTTCACTGTGGTCTTTTAGATGGATGACGAAGAGTTTTGGGTGCGCCCTGCTCGCACTACACATACCTAAATAAAATAAAAGAGTTCACAATTCAAAATAGTCCCTATTACAGGCCAATAATGTCTTCGCCACACAGTGGGAGAAAAGGAAAGAAAAACTGCGTCACGTAGCGTAACGGGAGAGAGACGAAACAAAACCACGTTACGTCAAGCGTAACGGGAGATATTTCGTTCGATCTACGTCTTGCCTCGAAGTCGCTTGCTATATCTTGTACAGGGAAAAGATCGGCCGATAAGAGTAGCTACCCTCTCTGAGCATTTACATTCATTCTTAATATTAATTTTAATGATAGTACGTAACAAACCGGGGGCTATAATCCTCCTAGGATTCAAAGAATGTCTACACTTGTGATTTTCTACATTGTGAACGATATAAGCTACGTCTGTATGAGAGAAGTACAATAAATGGCAATAAACCGCTTGATAATTTTAATGAATGATAGGGCAAAGAAATTATAATAAAATATCTACGAAACACCAAAAAAAGAATATCATGATGTGTACACTCACAAAAATATTTTGGTGATAAAATGCTGTTGTTACTTGAGTCTAGTATCATTTATGAATATTTAGCATCATTTCGATAACTATATTGTTTTCGTCATTGAGGCCTAAAGTACATTAAACCAAATTAATTATTTATGTCTACAAATTTGGGATACCTGACTCACGTAACAACCGGATTTTTATTCAACTAAAAACAGAATAGATTTAAAATTACTGTAAATCAAAACCGTATAAAACGGAGAGTGTTCTTTATCTAGGAAAATGGAAGTACAATGGCGGGAATACTATTTCGATCTTTAAATTATTTTAAATTAGATAGAACCTGAAAAAATTCAAATACCAATTACACTTATATTGTTTAAGAGAAATGAAACATGCTTAGTTTGAAGGTCCCGAGTAAAAAACGTAAGTAATGAGTAAAAGACAACATGAGTACAGATAATGATGACTCCTCAACTCCGACGCCAGTCACGTCTGATCTAATTTCATTCTGGAAAAACTTGAAAAGTAATCTTTAAACAACAAAGACAACAAAATATAGCACACAAGTTTAACATGTTGAACTGACATTTTAGCTGGGAATTGACATTATAAAAAGCTACGACTGTGGGAAATACACAGAATAACATACTTGTAAAAAAAGGTTCACAATTGCCGATCTTAATGTAAAGTAATAGCAAAATGCGAGTCACCTGAACGGCAGGTAGTCTCACTCACACAACGGCCGAGGATTAGGACGGGCTTCATTCCTTCTCCTTTATTTGTTACCTGCGTATTAATCATTCTGTTCATTAGTCACCTAGTGGTGCTTCCTTGATCAAATTATATTTTTCAAGTTTGATAACATGCCTCAGAAACTTTACCATAAATCAATTCTGCACGTCATTACAAGAAAATTGAAACCAAACGTCGCTGTTCATTAGGGGATAACATGTAATAAACACACTGTAATAACGCTAAAGGAAAACACTGTACTTAATACGTTAACGTGACAAATAACTATTAAAGTAAACCATTGGTTGTTTTGTATCATTTTTTTGTAGTTTTAAGGAGAATCGATATTTATTAACTACTTTTAGTTAAAAAAATTACAACCTAAAAAGTTGGAGTTTGGTTAGAAGATGCACTGAATGGCCAATGGAGCGGAAATACGGCCGGTCTCGCGTCTGTCTAATCCTCTGCTCTCGTAAGGAAGAATGTGCATGCGTGCGAGAGAAACTGACTTGGCGTCACAGGTCATTCGAATTTTGATATTGCTATAGGGAAAATGATTGTACCCTCGTACCTGTAAGTTTAAGTACAAGGCGCCGTGTAGGCAATCTAGCTGCAAGGGACTCTTGCGATTTCATAACGCACCCTTCTGTATTTTCATTTGATTACTGACTATAGTTAATTCTACTAGTACACGTTAAATTCACGTTATGAAAGTAAACTCCTTATTGGTAAAAAAATCTAGATATATATAAAGAAACAATTAATACTGTATTTGTAATAAAAATTAGTTAAGTACTTTATATTGTCTCTACAATCTATAACTTTGTCACAAAATACCTCATCAGTTTATACAATAGGTTTCAATTAATTCTATGACATATTCTTACTGTACTCAGGTAAAGAATGATGTTATGAATGGATGATTAGTTAATACAATAAATGCTTTTAGGAAGTAGTAATAAGTATCTTACGAACTATTTAAAAGTAATCTTATAAAAGCACAAAAATCCCACTATTCACTCGCCGTGATTGATTGCGCACGCGCGGGTGAAAAGAAACCCTACAGAAGCTGTGCATTACCGCTTTGTGTAGAACTTATTACAACGTAATATTGTAGTGTGATTAATGGAGAGAAGGCAGGGCTTCTGGAAAAAGGAAATCACAATACAGCCTGTCAATCTAAGTAAATAAATGTGTACAGGTTGCTCTTTTGTATGTTTATGAAGTTTCATAATCTTGAAAAATGGAGGAACAGTGTTTGTTTTTTTACCACAATTTGATCCACTGAAGCAGACTCGGATGTTTCGGATATTCATTTTGAACCGCAACTAACCTTATCTCGAAAACATTTCCTTCCTGTATTATTCTAGCTTTAAGAGATTTAGAATGGCATTGCCTATATTTTAGAATATTATCAAATATTCCGAAATGTGCACTATCTTGATACTTTGTGGTTTACCGCGAACCTCCAATCACTGTAACGTAATGTGACTCTTTACTCACGATTTGCCTGACTTTGTCTCTTTTCCTTGTCTTAGAAATATGTTTAGGTTGGCTCATTGTATTAACTTCGTAGTTTTTCAATTTTTGTATAAAACCGGTCAATATTCGTGATTTTATGCAGCAATAAATTGGAATTAGATCATCGAACGACTGACCTGGCGTCACGGGTCATTCGAATTTTGATATTGCTATAGGGAAAATGATTGTACCTTTATTTAACTAAATTACGCCTCATACCTGTACGTTTAAGTACAAGGCGCTGTGCAGGCAATTTAGCTGCAAGGGACTCTTGCGATTGCATAACGCAGCCTTCGGTATTTTCATTTGATTACTGACTATAGTTAATTCTACTAGTACACATTAAATTTACGTTATGAATGTAAACTCCTTATTGGTAAAAAAAACTAGATATATAAAAAGAAACAATTAATGCTGTATTTGTAATAAAAATTAGTTAAGAAAATTAAGTACTTTATATTGTCTCTACAATCTATAACTTTGTCACAAAATACCTCATCAGGTTATACAATGAGTTTCAATTAATTCTATGACTGATATTCTTACTGTACTCAGGTAAAGAATGATGTTATGAATGAATGATTAGTTAATACAATAAATGTTTTTAGGAAGTAGTAATAAGTATCTTACGAACTATTTAAAAGTAATCTTATAAAAGCACACAAATACCACTATTCGCTATAGGATATAATTTCATATACGTACATCATTGGCAAAATTGCGTGGGAATGATTTATAAATAGTGAATAATAAATCAATGAAATAATCATCATCTCCTGATGATAAAAGCGTGGTTTTGGTCAAAAACCCACCTTGCCCCATGGTTAGGGAGTGTTTGCGGTGGATAGGTTTCGACTGTGCTCAGTATTACGAGTTCTCGACATATGCCCACCCAGTCGAGTTAAGAAGAAAGCTATACGCATTTGAGCTCTGGGGTTTAGATACGAGAGCATGTACGCCATGGGTGTACCCGTTCCTATAGTTCTACCCTTAACGCTTGACAAGATTTTGTCTAAGATATCACCTACGGCGAGGTCGGAGGAAAGAAACTACGTCAGGTGAATCTACTGTTAACGCTACCAGTTAAACATTGTTGGTGGAAACGCATTTGGAATTTCTATCACAAATATTTAGTTTTTAAATGCGGAAAAGAAGGTAAAGATCTATGGAAAGTGTCTTCCTTCCTAAATCACGGGATTTGAAGGTCTTGTCTCACCTGTTAAAGAATTGAAAAAGAGTCACTACCTGCCACATGTACTCGAAGACTGCCTTTTTCTTGTAAAATGACCTCCTTTTTTGACGAAACTTAGAAAACATTGGTCACGGGAGTCAAAGGTATGCGGGCATTGTATGTTGAAGTCCATGATGAAAACAAATTGTTACGCAAAGTGCCTCAAATGTGTTAGTGAGCACCCAGGTGCTAATCTTGAATATTATAGGTTATGACTGCTAGGATGAAAGAGAGATTGCCACTTCCGCAGAGTTTTGCATTTGTTGACCTTTAAAATCAACATTTTCCAAAATTCTCTCTTATTTTTGCGTCTATGTTATGAACGAAATGTACCCTGAAAATTTCAAGTGTCTACCTTGTATAGTTTCGACTCTACATTGATTCTCAGCCAGTCACTCAGGACCATGAACAAATTTTGCTGAAGTTCTGTTCAGCTTGAGGGTGATTGGGTGAATAGGGTGAGTTCAACCAATAAATAGACTTTCCTTTTTCCTCTCCTTACACCTCCCCTACTAATTGTCCTGTAAGCCTTCGTAATTAAACACCTTCTTATTATTTAAATAATTTTAAATTATTATAATACTGGAATGGCATTTATTTGTTTAATTAAGTTTGTAGTTTAAAGCTTTCTGTATGACTAATATCGCCTACGAAGGATATGAAGGGATTGTAAACTTAGGAAGAAATAAACCCACTGAAGGGGTACGGAGACCAACCCCCCCCCCTGACAGGAATAATGCCATCATGTTTGGGTGGCTGTCTAACTAAAGAAGACCTATTTGCCATTTTAATCATAAATGGGTTCTTAACACTCTTCTTTCAGTTTTAGTACTTAGCTTCAAAAAGTCAAAAATATAAACGGAAAACTGTTGATGTTTATAGAATGTTTGAAACCATAAACATTTGTCCAATAATAACACCCCTCAGTTTTTATTAACGTTGGTTCATAATTGCTTTACATTATGAATAATTATTATCAATACTAATTGCTTTATTTTGTCCGGTTTTTTGTTGTTGTTATTGTGTATATGTTCTTTTAGTTTTGTTACGGTTTTTAATTGTTTTATTAGTTTTTGACTAAAATTTCATTAAAATTAATTTAAATTTTAAAATTTTTTGTTGTGAGTGTACTTGTATTTTTAAGCGTATTTATAATGTAATGTAAAACTGTTTTCAGGCTTGATAAGGGCAACCAATTAATTGTCGAAACGTTGCGCTAAATAAATCAATTTTGACTCGATATTCAACCGGCTTGTCATTTATTCAATATTACAAATTATTATTTTTTTTACTTTATATAAACAAATCAATTCTTAGAGATTTACTTCCAAAATATAATGTTATACTTTTCCAAATATGTACAGCGATGACACTGTTTTTTAAAATTATTTTATGAAGAAATACTTTTGGTGTCTCTGTTAACACGACGTAGAAAGACGTTTTTAATATTAAATAGCAGTGAAAATCCTAATCCAAGTTAAAAAGATAAGTCACTTTATCGAGCAACAGACTAAAACGAGAAAATCTCCGGTCTCGTTTGGAAGCCTTGGAGGCTTTCAATCTGGCGATGAATCAGCTTGTACGAGAATAGGTTTGGAATGAATTAGATGCCTGAAGGCTACTTTAGTGCGGGGAAGCTTCTTGATTCTGCCTTGTTTTACAAATTACTCAGACACAATCATGTCTGGCGCTTTTTTGTCCCCAAGTTTGATATATTAGAGCAATACAATATAGCGGCAACAAACTTGGCAGTTTCAACTTTTTACTTAAATTTTCATGACATTTGTTTAGTGGTTTAGTTAAAATGAAATTTACATTAATCTAGATAACTATAGAGTGGAGTAACTTGATTGTCTAACCGAAGAATATTTCTGTAAATTAGAGAGGATCTAGCGTCTTAAATAGGTTCGAATCAAAACATTAAATATTTGACAATTTGTAAGATGTTTGGTAAGATTAAGCAATAACGTTAAAACGTAATTCTAAATAGTATAAACACCAAAGACTCCAAGTTTACTTCTAATTCTAATCCGCAGTATGTTTAATATAATAATATTATAAAATGTATATATTTGAGTACATTTTTCTGCCTTTACAACGTTACAATACTTTCCCCTGTTGACGCGCTTCGGAGTGACTTTATTTGAAAATGGAATCACTCCGAAACGCGTTACCACAGGAAAATATTGCGAAGTTAGGAAAGGCAGAACACTCTACTCAAATATATCGAAATATTTTTAACAGAAATGATGATGAGTATTTTACGAGTTACATGTATTTTATCTTAACTAAGTAGTTAATGACAAAGATTTAATTAGAATGAAAAATGGGAGAAATATTTCAGTGTCATTGGGGAGAATATAAATAAATGGATTATGTGCGTTATTTTTATTTGGGTCTAGAACGTTACGTGCTTTTTACAACTTTCTATTTATTTAAGTATTCTTTATTTTTCCCTCAATACTGGATTTGATTATAACGAAATATTCAAGGTTTAAAAGTTGGTAACAATAAAATCATTTTTAATTTTTCACCCGAAATCGACCCAGTCAACCACTACTCTCTTCCCATATTTACTAAATTAATAAATATAAATGTTCCAAAACTACTTTTAGTGAAATTAAAACTAATTTACTTTGACCATAATGAATGGATTTTGATACACAAAGGGAGTGTATGAAGTTGTGGTACAGGGATTTATTTTATAAACGGAAGGAAATAACCTTCGTAGCTAGGGGCTGTTTTATTAATCTGCAAATAAATCGTTGTTTTTTTCTATTTAGATATTTATTTAATTTTCATTTTTTAATTAGTCAAGAACAGATATCTTCTGAGTTTTGTAACGAAAACTCTCTTTGTAGAAAACTCTCTCTTTCTCTATATCTCTTTTTGTAGTTGGTACGTTTTGGATTTTTAATAAAAAGAAAGAAAATTATTCATCTTTTTAAGTTTTTAGATTTGAAATATATAAGAAACCAGTTCAATAAAATAACAAAACGCAAAAGTTAACGGTGACAGATAAATTTAATAAAAAAAGGCAAAATATTATAAAGGGTATTCCAGCTCCTCAAACCGCTGCCCGGACTTTTTTTTCTCAGGCTCCCAAACTTGACGGACTATTCCCCAAAACTATTCCTTGCTTCATTAATAACTCCTCCTCCCTTCCAATGCAACTCTTTCTCATGTTTTCTTTACTAACCATCTTCCTTTTCTTAGTTTAGCCAATCCTGGTTGGTCATATATCTCGACCGGAGAAGCTATTTTTTTCATTCGGGTCGTTTAAATATCTTTGAGCGAGCCTAATTTTAGAAAATAACGACTTTCCTCGAAAAGTAATCTACTTTAGGAACTAAGGGCTAACGGGTTTGCCCCTCATCAATCTACCTGTCTGCCAACTCATTGTTCTAGTTTCTAGTTTAGACGTTTCTATAAATTTTATTACTTTATATCTTTTAAACACAGCATCCCTCGAGCCTACAGATAACTTAGGGTAAATAATATATGTTATTCTTAACAGGTACAAGCATTCGTTATACTACATACTTATACACACACACACACACACACATACACACACACACACACACACACATATATATATATATATATATATATATATATATATATATTCTTAATATTTATGTTATTTAGTATATTATTAATTTTGATGATATTAATATTTATGTTATATTGTGTTATTATTATATTACAATACTACACGTATTTTTACTCCCACTGCCTATATTAGTAGATCTGTATACAATTAAAACTGATTCTTGATATGTTTTTAACTCACTAAGTAAAGTTTTTATTAAAAACATTAATTCATGTCATGTAGCTTGTCACATGTCACGCAAGGCCGTTGCATTGTTGTCCTAGTCTCGGTAAGGGAATACAATGCCTACTAGATTCTGCTTATCGTGTTGACAGCTTCGACAGATATGAATATGCAATTAATTCTTCTAAATTACGATAGAATCCAATTATTTCTGGTAGAATAAACTGAGAAAGGAAACCTTTCGGGGAGCTCGGAAAGCTTTGTTTTAGGGGTTTTAAAGCATAAAGATTTAATTAATGTTTACCTTTTTTTGATCTAACAAAATTATTTTATTCGTCACTATAAGATTAGTCTCTAGTCCCTAAAATCTGCTCAAATATTTTTGTTTATTTTCTTACAAAATTGCCATTTATAAAAAGGGTAATCGTTCATTACAAATGTAATATTTTTTAATAATATATTTATTTTATCTAATCAATTTGATTGAACACTAGAAATTTATTCAACTTACACAAAACTTTCCTAAAGATATTGAGTAACAAAATTATGATTCCGCCAATAGTGAATGCATTACGTATTATAAATTATTTTTGTAACTAACACATAAATAATGTTATTACCACATATAATGACAAAATGTAATAATCTTCCTAATGCGTGCCAAACACAAATATTCATGAATCCTAAATATAAAGAACTAAATCTTCGTAGATTAAAAACAAACAAAAAAACAAAATGAGGAATGAGGGCAGTTCCCTTCGTTGCCAGGGCTTTGATGCTTAAATATCTCTTTTGATTAAAGGTTTTGGAAGTTGAAATAAAGCAATCCCGACCTCTCTCAGTTACAATTCCACAAACTACCACATACAACAGTATGAAACACTTCATTTTTCCCAAGATATAAAACAATAATTTTTAGAAAAACTTTACATACTTTCTTTCACTTTATCTTGTTATTTTCTAATAATAAAATGAGTTACAAGCAATGCAATAAATCGTAGTTACCGTGAAGAAAGTCTTTTTTTAATAAGACATTTTTAAAGACTGATAATTATATATATTTGAGTACAATTTTCTGCCTTTCCTAACCTTGAAATATTTTCCTCTGTCGACGCGTTTCGGAATTACCCCATTCTCAAAACATATATTGTACTACACAATATCAAGAGTACAGTGGTACAATATATTACAATAAAAATATTGAAAAGAACCCCAATACCACAAAAATAATCAAAAATAACAAATAAGACAAGTTACTTAAGATTAAACCCTTATGTACATTTCGATGACATCATCATCAGAGGGTCCTGTTTGCAAGACCCTCTGATGATGATGACATGGTCATCGAAATGTACATAAGGGTTTAATCTTAAGTAACTTGTCTTATTTGTTATTTTTGATTATTTTTGTGGTATTGGGGTTCTTTTCAATATTTTTATTGTAATATATTGTACTCTAGAGTTTTGAAAATGGTGTCATTCCGTAACGTGTAAACAGAGGAAATATTGCTGATTAGGGCAGAAAATGTATTCAAATATATAGAAATATTCCTGGCAGAAATGAAGATAAGTAAATTAAGAACTTCAACTGAATTTTCGTAATTTGTGAATTTAATAATAATAGTCATAGCTAATAATTACAACCTAATGGTGAGTATACGATGGTTTTTATGTCTGTGATATATCTATGTCCAAATATTCAAAAGTTGACAGAAACGTTTGATGTAATATTTCTTACAAGAAATATTGCGGTAGATTTATTTTGATATTAGCATTGTTTTACCTATCATGAATTATCTATAACCAGGTTAGGTAACTCATCCGACCTGACGGTTAACTAAGAGTAAAAGTGTGCTTTGTCAATTTTTAAGTAGGATTTTATTTGGGCTACATTACATGTTCTTTTTTAAAATAACTTTGTTATAATGAATAAAAAAATGTGTGTATTTTATTAGGAGTTTGTCTGGGTCCATTTACGTAATTTATTGTACGGAGTAATATTTCGCAGATATACAAAATAAGAAACATAATAATGGGGATAAAATAAAATTTTTAATTTCACCTCAACCTTCTTTAATATTTATTCAACAGTTTTATTTAGTAAATTTAATACATGCTTTCTTATATTTTCTAAGAATGTATTTGTTGTAATAAATTTAAAATTCTTTCTTATACATTAAGTTAGGTGTCTGTAGTAGCATTTACTTGCAGAGTTAAATAAGCACTATCTATCAGGCAATACATCCCTTTATCTACTTATTTTGCAATAGGAGACATCTATAGAGGGGTCGCCCTCGTCTAGCAGCAAAGGTAAGTGCAACTAATTTACATATTGTTGTTGATATTACCTTTCAAGTGTGAGCTAGAATTTCACGTTAAAGGTGTAAACAGGCAATGTATTTCAGAATTTATTACCGTTTTTGCTTATATATTTTTAAGATCCTTTATCAGGTAAATTTATTCAAATTTTTTAATATTCTTTATCCAGTTTTATACTATTTTCAACAAACAAAATAATCCGAATTTAATTCAATAGTACAACATTCTCTTCTAACGGATAAACAGATTTTTTGATGCATCGTTGAAAACTATATTTTCGGAACCGTTCATTCAGCAATCGTTCTTTTACAGCGATTTTATAACCGTGACGATATTTCTGATAATTTTTTTCACAGCGTATAAACGTAGAAAGTAGTTGAAAAGTTTTATTTGAATAGTAGTCTAAAGAATTTTGAGTCTTTTACAGAATCTAGACCTGTGAAATTACTTCTTTTTCATTTATGTACTACTATTAAATAACGGTAATCTATATGTTGCTTTTTAAAAACTAACGTTTTATCTAAAGCCCTTATATATATATATATATATATATATATATATATATATATATATATATATATCTTTATATCTAATTTCTTTATCCCCTGAGCGGGAAACAACTCATAAGGGTTTTTATACTCGTCCGGACGTTCGTCTGTCAAAATATCCGAGTCATTGTGGTTCTCAATCCTGACTTTGGTTTTTAATTAATAAGATTTTCATAAACTTCGTCACTTATTTGCAATTAATTAAGATTTATCATAATTATTTTAATAATATTATTATATTGTGTTTTAGTAAAAATATACATTTAGAATAAAAGAAACTTCAAATTTTTTTTGGCCTGATTTTCATCCGTCTGCCTAATTCAGGAGTTTTCTAACGTTTCCTGCTTAGGCCTCATCCCAGTTGTATTGGTTTTTGCTACTAGCTATGTATGTATCATATAATTGTTCAAATAAAAACACAACTTTTAAATTTTACTATATTTTTAATCATTTTTTCAATCAACAGTTTTAGGCATAGTTATGTTCTGATTCACTAATGAATCTTTTATCTTTTTTTATTTGTAACAAATTGATTTCTTTCTTATCTCTCTATACTCGTTTTAACCAAAATGACATACCCAGCAATCAAATATTTAAACCAATAAAGTTGTATTTAATTTTCCCCCCAAAATCCGCCCACTTTATCTAACAGTATTTCCTTTATCAAAATTTATTACACTACGTAAAATGTTTCAAATTTAAATGTTTGTAAAAATACAAACGTAAATGTTTGTAAAGTAAAATTTTCAGTGAAATTAAATGTCTTTGTCCTTTATTACAATCTAACTAAAAGTTATTTTAGTCTAAAATGCGTAGTAGAAAGTTATGACAGCATTTTATTTAAGAAAAATAATTAACTAAATTTAATACCTTAAGGTTATATTATTACTACGTAAATGAATAATTGCGTTTGTGTCTGCTTTTAGGCTTGTTGCTTTTTGGGGAATAATGTAGTTTTTCAAAACAAGTTGGGTTTTATTGCTAAATATGAGTTCGGAAATCTGTTTTTTCAAGCCAAGTCATGTTTGTTGTAGTAGACGAGCTTCTGGTGTATTCATCACACATAATTAAGAAAGTCCGAATTAAATACACAATTGGTGAGAAATATCGGAGGAATACGAGGCCTCGTTAATTTTAAATACCTATATTTACAACACTGAAAAACTTTTATATAAAAGTATACACACTGATAAATTCCAAATTGTAATTAAAACCAAAGATAAAATTATACATCATTACTGTGGATATACTTTCTATCCCGCCTTAACGGCCCTTCCACCCACTTAACTCCTTGAAGAGGTTCTGTTGAAGGAAGGACAAATCACTTGTTAAGTTTAATCTCATTAGGAAACGAGAACGTAATGGTCAAGGCTTTTTCAAGGAGATTTTGCAACCTCGGGGGGGGGGTAGAATATGAACCTTGTTAGATCCGGTCCCTTTAGTTACAATGATTGTGCAACAACTGTCACAAATCTTTCAAAACTTACCTAAGATTTGAAAGCTCTTATACAATACCTCTACTACATTAAGAATGGTTGCTTGTAGACTTAAGATAGCAAAAAAAGAGAACCAGTTCTGTATAAAGTCGTTGTAGAATACTTAATTTTGTATTCTAGTTATTCATTCGCTTTTATCCCTTAAACATTTATATATAATCTGAGTCTAATTCCAGTCTCAAATTATAAAGCAATACACAATTAAAACATTGCTCTTTATTTACGCGTTTCGGATTGTTTCTATTTTCAAAACTTTAACTGCACTTTTACACTATTTAAAATCTATACTATATTATTCTATTTTTGAATACATTAGACGTTTTTGATAGAGTAAGAGTGCATGTTTTGAAAATAGAGCATCCCGTGACGTGTCAAAAAATAACAATTTTAGAATATACGTTTGAGTGCCCTATTCTGCCCCTCCTATCATTAAAATATCTAGAAAAACTTTTAAAACGAGTGGATCTTCTAAAAGATAGAAATACCATGGAAAATTCAATCGATGTTTACAAAACGTAAACATTACCAATAATTGCAGGATTATTTTATTTTATAATGAAACTTTTAATGTTGAGAAAGGCAGAAGAGAGAACCCAAATGTACACCGATATTCCTAACTGTAAAAAAGAGGATTATATAAGAAATTGCAATATACAAGTAATTAAGTAAAGTACAATTTTAATGTTATCGTTTATCTACAGCATCTAAAATACATGATCCATGTCCTTTAAAAGTCACACTTCATTTCACATTAAACTCATATTGTTTTTCTCCTTTCTGTGGGAAATAGTTTTTCTAATGTTTGTGGGATCTAACTCAGGAACCAAGCCACAGATTCAGCTTCACATGTATCCAAGGTATACAAGCAATATATGCATAACCTAGTTTCCAAGTTACGTTTGCTCCGGGAAGACGTATGTAACAATGCAAAGCAAGTAAGCCTCTACAGCAAACATTGTTCCTTGAAGCGAATTTATTTGTGAGGTGGATTTATTGGTAAACCTTTAACTGTACATTGTTGAATTATCTTAGGAAACATTTCTGCTATGTTAGTAGAACTACGGTCTGTTGACATTTGTGGGGAAAATTGTTAAAAATGCTTAGATATTTCAGTGTGAACATTATTTGTAAAATAATAATATCTCTTTTCTGCGTAATAAATTAATCAGTTTTGTTCGCTAAGTTCACTTTGAAAACATTTAAGATTAATCAGCTGTTAGTATTACCTTTAAACAAATGTAAGGATATAGACGGAGGTACTAATATGATATATATTCACATTCTTCCGAGTAGTACATAATCCTCAACTTACAAACGCTATTGTAGTTAACACTACCTGAAAACTCTGACATAGAAAACAGTTTGGTACTCTCGTCATGGGCAATGAGGCACATTGGTCACCCCTCCCAACTTTCTGGACAGGTGTATTATTTTTTTACAACCAAAATACTGAGCAATTTGAAATTAAAGTGTTGTCTGTCTTTCGTTAGTGAAATTATTAACAAGGAGAACATTGCAAATAGAAGATGTAGTTTTGCATGGTATAGGTTATAGGAACATTAATTTAGACGGGAACTAAGAGGAAACTATGTGCATGAAATAGCTGAAAGAAAATCTAGCAAGTAATGGTTAAGCCCTAAAGCTTGTAATGAGAAAGAGATTTTAAACATTTAGGAGCTGATCGAAAGGAAAATATAAACACAATAATATACAAGCTCATTTTCAGAATTTTAAAATGAAACTATTAAGATCACTATCGTCACAAATAAAGGCAAGTGTCTAATTGCTTATTCCATTACGCATAGTTATATGTGTGTGGATGAAGGATATTCCAGTTTACATCGAAGTAATTACAGTATTTAAATTTTTTTTCTTGTCCAATGAGGTGGGGGAACATGAGACACCCTTCTTCTTTGTTCCTTACTTTAAAAAAGAAAATGCATTTAACAACGTTCCAAAGTAAAACCCAAACTCTAGTGATTTTTAACGTTAATAAGAATTATCCTATTTACTTACATTTATACATTAACTCTCAGAACTAAATAAACAATTTTAATTATTTATTTGGCAAAATTTCCAGGATCAAAACGAAATCATTGTATTCCATAAAATGGTAACAATTACACACCAGATGTTTGCAAAATTACTCCCACTGAAACTTTGGAATCAACCGTTACCTTTTGCAACAGTTTGATATCCTTTATTAAGATAAATTTATTTTTGACTCAGACATAAACGTGATGGAATCCTAAACATGCGTTGAATATTTGAGTCTTGCTTAAGGGAAAGTTATCTGTACAATGTCTTATTTATATAGAACTTTAATTACTTTCCCAACTTGGACAACATTTTGTTCATAAACAAGGTGTACTAACTTAACAACCCCTATCTGAACTTGCATTTGTAGGTTTTGCCAACTTTTGCTTTACTTAGAACCAATTTCAACTTTAGTTTTTGGCTCCTTTAACTCTAAGAAGGGATTGTTATACAACTTTTAAAAGCAAGATGAATCTGTGACGTGTGTTCTATATTAGTGGTATACAAAGATTAATTAAATATAGGCCTATACTACGAGGTAACATAGCAAGTAAAGATGGGATGTGTAGCAAGACGTTGTGTAAATGAACAACGGCTAAATTAAAGTTTAAAATAATATTTATTTTTAATTTGTTCTTATTTCTCGCTGAAAATTAAAGAAAGTGGAAACATAATATTTTTTATGCTTAAAACGAGTGATGTCACGACAGTAAATTTCAGCCCATGTTAGTAACAGATTGTATAGCGAAATAAAGTTCCTGGGAAATGCAATTTAATTAAATAATGCACAACCTGGTGTCTTTATTAAATCCCGCAATTGCAATTTATTTTCCTTTACGTAATGAAACTAGATGTTTTTAGGAAACATAATACAGTACTTGCATGCAATACAGCATTGTTAATCACCACTGACTCAGTATTATGAATGGAAGAACACTTGCCTTATCTTCCTTTGTATAAAATTGAGTGTAAACTGGTGTAAGTAATTAATAGACAATTTCTAGCACAACACAATACATCCAGTTGCACAACACGTTTTACAATAAATAGAAACTGGGGCAGTAATTGTACAGGAATATGCTTCACGTAAAATAGATTTGGGCTTAACTTGGCCACAATCTGAGTAACATTTACAAACAAATACGAAATGAAGGTTTTATTGTACGAATTGTAAAACTCGCCATTTTGTTACCTAGTCAGCCACAGAGTTATTGTGATAATGTTTTAAGTATAACTTTTTAATAAACAATTTTGTTTGATTGTGAAAGAATCAACATTAAAAAAACGTTAAAGCTTCTATATATTATGTATATAATTCAATAAAGAAGGCATGGAAAGTATGACTTAGTGTATGGTTAGAGCAAATGTAAGTATGAGTTCCAAGAATAAAAACAAATAAATATTATTATTATTCATAGGAAACATTTAAGGGAAGCTTCGTGATGATGGATAGACACCCTTCCCCAACGAGTTGATGGCAGGTATATTCCCGGCAATGGACTTTGCACACACGATGTCATAAGTTTATCCTACTACCAGTACCAGAGAACCATTATGTCCTTACCTTAGCCTAAACCTAATCTATCTATACTTTCTTATACTTCTTGCAACACGGGAAGTAGAAAGAGAATACATCTACTTTAGACATACAGCTCTATACACAGCGTGTCATTATTATATTCTACTTCCAGTACCAGAGAACCATTATGTCCTTACCTTAGCCTAAACCTAATCTATCTATACTTTCTTATACTTCTTGCAACACGGGAAGTAGAAAGAGAATACATCTACTTTAGACATACAGCTCTATACACAGCGTGTCATTATTATATTCTACTTCCAGTACCAGAGAACCATTATGTCCTTACCTTAGCCTAAACCTAATCTATCTATACTTTCTTATACTTCTTGCAACACGGGAAGTAGAAAGAGAATGCATCTACTTTAGACATACAGCTCTATACACAGCGTGTCATTATTATATTCTACTTCCAGTACCAGAGAACCATTATGTCCTTACCTTAGCCTAAACCTAATCTATCTATACTTTCTTATACTTCTTGCAACACGGGAAGTAGAAAGAGAATACATCTACTTTAGACATACAGCTCTATACACAGCGTGTCATTATTATATTCTACTTCCAGTACCAGAGAACCATTATGTCCTTACCTTAGCCTAAACCTAATCTATCTATACTTTCTTATACTTCTTGCAACACGGGAAGTAGAAAGAGAATGCATCTACTTTAGACATACAGCTCTATACACAGCGTGTCATTATTATATTCTACTTCCAGTACCAGAGAACCATTATGTCCTTACCTTAGCCTAAACCTAATCTATCTATACTTTCTTATACTTCTTGCAACACGGGAAGTAGAAAGAGAATGCATCTACTTTAGACATACAGCTCTATACACAGCGTGTCATTATTATATTCTACTTCCAGTACCAGAGAACCATTATGTCCTTACCTTAGCCTAAACCTAATCTATCTATACTTTCTTATACTTCTTGTAGCAAGGGGAAGTAGAAAGAGAGTATATCTACTTTAGACATACAACTCTACACATAGCGTGCCTATATTTCCACCCCTACCTTTAACTGGGGTTTTTGAATTTTCCATTTTCACAATAACTCAAAAATAAACACTGCCTGATTGCCTTAAAACTAAAAAGTTAAAAATAATAACACTTTGAATGTTTGATATTTTAGACGATGTTTTCACATCATTTTATTTTTTCTTATAAATTTACAACGTACCTAATTAGTTTTCAACACAATTACTTCAAAAATATAGTAATTATAAAAATGTAAGGAATTTTGGTATATAAATATAGATAAAGAATTTATTTCAAACAAAATTGTTTTGCTCAAAAAAAAACTATTTAAATTTAAATAAAAAAATTATGTTAAAAGTTTAAAAATTCTACTAGTAGACTAGAGTATCTGAATTAAAAACTAACGCCATTATTACATAACAAACCTTAATCAATAAATTTACTATTCTTGTGAAAAAGAGACTTATCCGAGAAAGAAAAATTATAAAAAGTGATCAATTTTCTCTCCGGATCATTTGGTTTTGTCGTATTTATATCGTCTCTTCTGATTCCATATAAAAAGGCAATCTTTTAAAGCCTAACTTCATTATCTTTTACAGTGCAAAAAGAGTTTTTTTTACAAAAATAATTTAAATCTTTGTTAATTTTATAGTCTTTTCTTTCAATCATTAAGTAGGATTTTTGATTCGTCTTTTTTCCGTATTAGCTGCTGTAGGCTTTTACGGTTGCGGATTTATAGTTAATTTTCTGTTATAATAGTCTACAATTTCCTTTTTAAATGTATTTATCGTTTATGTATATCGATTCGTTTTCACTTAAATACTATATTTATTAATCGAATAATATTATTAAATTAGGAAATATTCTATTTTCTGGACCACGAAATACAATAAATATCGTAAACTTTAACTACACTGAACTTTTACTACAATCTATAGACATTTACTTGAGGCACATCAGATTTAGCAAACTATTAATATATCACGAATTTGTTAAACTTTTCGATCATGACTTAAATCACAGATTAATCTTGTCCCTTGAGTTCATTTTATCCAATATTTAAAATTGTCAAGCTTCGAATTGTTAGATTGTTTCAATTTTCTATTTGAAAACTTTTTTCTTCAAAACTATTTCATATTTTACTTAATTATTTAATTTTTAAATAACTCCTTCTTATACAAAATATACTTATGAATGTTTATCTACATTTATGTACATACAGGAAACATTTTATACAGAAAATACACTCGTCAATGGACTTTTGTTAAAGCCTGTATACCTAATAAACGTTGATCACACAAACAGATAGTCACGCCTAGGACAATATAACTGGCCCTTTGAAATATACACAGTTTATTAGATTTATTTATATGCCAAACAAACACTGTTCGAAAGGCTTTTTTATTTCACTAATCAACTCGTGATTAAATGAGGAACGACAGTAACTAAAATAAATGTTACTATTTAGTTTTACATTCTTTATTTTACATTCTGCAAGAGACATAAGAAAAATAATTGATAAATAAACCTTGGACTTTATTCCAGGAGTAATTTTTGTTTAAAAATACATTCAAAGCAAAGATTATTTTTTTAAATCGAAGTAAAGCATCCGTGTAAGTAGGAGGACAGTTGTTGTTGGATAAAAGGCAGAACAGACAAGTAAAGGGATGTGCGTGACGTCACGTGAGGGGTAAGGGCTTATGTCTTGCGGTTGCCGCATCAAACCAAGTTGGGAAAGTAATGTATATTTGATAGGTTTAAATTGGATAAACACAACGCTGTCGCTTCTGGACCATGGTATTTATATCGTGAATCTACATTATTTTATAAAGTATGCTTTATAAGGGAAAAGATAAGGGAAAACTCTGTTTGTAATTTTCTCATTCGCATTAAACTGTGCTTTTGAATATATCCAATCGAATTTTGAGGTGATATTTTCAATAATTATAAAAGGAAGGATAAATTACAAAGAAAGTAATATTGTGGGATAAAAAGACTTACTGAAAAGTAAGCAATATAAATAACTGAAACAGAGTGATATTTAAGAGCAGACGATAATATAAGTAAACAAAATAATAACTAAAACTCTTTCTGGCCCAGGTTAAAACCCATTGTTTATTTGGCCAATAGAGTAGGTCAATGTTTCAAGTATACAGTTTCAGTACATTTTAACAGTACAATAACTGTACTGTACCCAATAACCTATTCGTACAATGTAGTGTATAAAATGTAAAGAAGTCACTGCACTTTTGTTAGTACTAAAGTTTCACGTTAGACAGAAGATAGTTAAATAGGTAAATCTAAGGTTGATCAGGGTCTATTTAACTTCACAGAAGGAAAAACTATCGAAAGGTGGAAGTGTAAGATAAGAAAGAATGTGAAGTACTTGAAAAAGAACATTATAAAGTTTACCTCGAGTAAAATCACAATACATTAAAGCATCGTCTAAACTGTGTGCCTGAAGGGCAGGAAAACCCCTCACTCGCTGTACTAACTTCATGGGAAGGTTAGCTGTTAATACATATTTATAGACTAGCTTAAAGCAAACCATCTACACACTATCACGTCTGTATAAACCATAACTTTATATCAGACAGTTTTTGTTTGTCATGTCTGACAAAGTGTAACACTAGATTAAGGCTAGCATGCACACTTCACAAACTTACACTAAACTAAACAAGGACGGTATGTCTATATAACGGAGCCCTACATTAAACTACCTTATTATACTATATATACATTATTTAGTATACTATATAGTAAACATTAAAATATGTAGTTATAATATTATCTACAGCTATATTTATAGTAATAAAGAACAACATAACGCCCGGTTTTATAAAGACATCCTCAGTTTAAGTGGTTTAATGTTAACTCTTGGTTTAAATGGCTATTTAGATTAGAGTTATATTAAAGGTATATGGTTACAGTAATCTTAGACTCTTGTAATTTTTAAACATTTTTCAGGTTTGTTATATTTTCCTATGATTATTTGCTAGAATGTATATTACGTAACATATGTACATAAGAAAAAATCTATGTCGGCCAAAACTTTGCTCACAATTACTAAATGGAATGTAAGGAGATAATACAATATCCTTAAAAAGGTACATTATGAAGGGACTTCATTATTGTGCTTAAAAGGGTTTAGAAAATATTAATAAGTTTAACGAGTTTATTAATAAAATCATGTTTACTCTTTGACTAATAAATGCAGGTAAATAGCAAACATGGTACGTTATATGAAGTGACTGACAACTTGGCAACGCCTGTATACGTAATGTGGATCTGCCGACGCTGTGACCCAGTTATTTGCGTCAGTGCAGCTTTACGGTTAGTTCTTGGTGTCGCTTATGCTACACTGGTGACTCGTTTGTACAGGAATAGTTTATTGATCTAAACGTTGATAGATAAAACAAAGGGAATCGTTGTTGAACATATAACAACTTTAACCCACTTCTTCTTTATTGTGTTCAGAAATAATTATAAAAAAAGTAATAATTTAAATTTAATTTATTATTTTTATTGTTTGACGCCTAATAAATAATTTTTGTAAGGCGCCAAATCTGTATTCTGAACAGAATAAAATTATTGAAAGATTATTTGGACTTAAGAACAAAATAAAGTTATAAAATTAGTTATTCTTCCCGTTTTATGAATTTACCTTGTTGGGTTTAAATTTAACTTGACCAAATTTTAACTTTCAACAATTTTTTGATTGATACTTGAGTCGTATTGTTAGAGTTGGTTTGATACCCAGAGCTACCGTGCGTGGTTTACTTCGTGCATAAAATGACGGAAGAGCTTCTTCATTATCCTTTCATCTCCTGTTTTCGGGTCTCCTTCTCCCTCGTGCTACTGCCCTCGCCGGCTGTCCTCTCAGGTTTCTCTGAACTTACCTCCTCGATCCCCAAAACTTCACTGAAACATCTTCCTCGACTCCTTGATCGCTGCTCCTTTCCATCGCTTTCCTTTCTCTCTGTCTTCTCTGCCAACGATCTTTTTTCTATATTAGCAAATCCTAACCTCTCTTACATTTGTTGACTTGCTCATATATATAGATGAGCAAGTCAATATATATATATATATACATATTGACTTGCTCATCTATATATATACACGTTTCGTCATACTACCTTAAGTTTTAGTAGGTTATACATAAATTTACTTCAATTTCATGTTCATGGAGCTGTTACTTTAGTAAGTTCGAAAGTAAAAAAAAAACATTGAATTGTGTAAATATTTGCCAAATAAAAAACTAACATTAAAACCATAAACAAACAGTTGAATAAGCAATTTTCTCAAATAACAGAACTTTTTGCATGTGTTATATAAACTAAGGTACTTTGTCAATAACAATGTTGCTCAATATCAATAGCACAATATGACACTCACTATAATCATTGAACTGTATAATAAATTGAACTGTAAAGGGTATTTGTTTTTAATTTTTCTCCAATTGAACCAGAAGCATAAACCGCGCATTGTTGTTGTTGTTTGTTTGGCCGGAAGTATAAAATCAACAAATTGCTTATATTTAACAATTGACAGATTATACAATTCTGCTTTTAGATACAAGCTGTCAGATGGACTTAACCCTACATTCAGGTTTATACGTTCTGGTTTCAATAGCTTTACTTCAATGGATAGTTTTTGCTTACTTTATCCAACGCCGCTCTTTGGTGTTTTTTCCTTTCTCTGTGTGTGACGACACAGACCAGTGTAGCTTCAAGAATTGAATAACTTGGCCGATTTCGTGATATAGGGAAGCATGGAAGTGATTTCCATTCATTTTGACTACAGCTCAGAGAGGCACTGGTTTGTATTTGGCAGGCCAGCTCTGTGGAGACGTGGTAAGAGATCGTTCTCCGTTGTAAAAATAAAAGAGAAACACAGACTGAACGCGGAAGGGTTGTTGGTATGAGCCAAATACTGAGATCCCGTCACAATTTTTTAAACTTTTTTCCCATGTGCCTCGATGCAGTAAGCAGAATTTGTTGTGGCTTGTGCCAAGTGAGATTTTAGTATGGCTGGATCAGACGACGGCCATACTATGAGAGAATGCTTGCTTATTCGATGTTTAAAACGAATTGATATTAACTTTAACAAGATTTTGAATCCTGCCTCTATTCATGGATGATAATGTTATTTCATAACGATGGCAAAAAGCAGTCTGTTCATGTTGTAACTAAACCATATACTGACTGTTCTATGAAAGGTATACCTACTAGTAGATTGTGTTTTATCTGAATATTAAATTCCTAATTTGAAAATAGTGTTCAAAATATCTAATTGCTTTGTACCGCTTTGTAATCTTCTATGGTTTCTGAGCCCACTTCAAAAATTAAATCTCTATATCCTGGACTACAGTCTAGCTAGTTTCATGTAATAGATATTTACGAAACCCTGCTTCGCTGCAGGAACAGCTACTTACAGAGATTCTTCCCTTGTAGAACCATATCTTTGAAGCAATCAAACATTCCGCTTTACTAATATGATTGAAATTCTCACAGATTCGAAGTTACAGATTTCGCTTGATTTTTAAGTGTGTGTGTGTGTGTGTGTGTGTGTGTGTGTGTGTGTGTGTGTGTTAAAAGCAGTTATTTTAAATATTTATCAAAAAATCAGTATTAAGACAGTTGCGGTAACCACTGTTGACCACAGTAATTATAACAGACAAAACAAGGCGCTGAGTAGGCAATTTACCATCATCTTACCTGAATTGTAATAGTGTCCTCTCCTAAAATTTAGTTATCTCAGATTTCTATAAGGTCGTAAGGAGAAAAGGTCTCCGAAAAGGTTTACAATATTTTCGTTTAAGGTAATCTTAGCAAACACAGGATAACCCCTAACGTAAATCTTCTAACAGTTAATGGATATCCGAACTCGCACCACCCTTCTACCTACGAAGTGAAGTAGGATTCCCAATAATGTTCGACGGACTGGGAATATCTTTGCAATTGTCAATTCGATGCTGTATTTCAGATAGTGTGAAATTTATTTTCTATTATGAACTAATTGAATAGCTATAAATAAATGTCTAAGAAGTAGCTATATAATACACAAAAATATATGTTGCCAAAAGTCAAAAATGTATTGAAATACTTTATAAACGTAGTATATGCTAAGGTGTGGCTGCTTCAGTCACTACACTTTTATGGTGAACAGTTTATAACATTTTTACTCAAGCCGTCTGATAACATTATTTAAAGCTTTAGCAAACATGTGAAGAACGCCATGTTTTCTCAATGCCTTTTTAACATTGGTTGTCTGCGAGTAAGCTTTTGTTTACATTTTGAACAAGTGACATACATTAAAATTTTAAAAACTTTCTTGTTTTTGTTTACTACTTGTTATGTGAAATTTTGCATTACAGCCAGCTGACTTCATTGGAAAGTTAATTGACAGATATAAATGAAAACTACTTTTGGAAGGTGTACACTTCGACAAAGGTAAGTAATATTTTCTAATTAATCAATTGACTGATAATACTAAGAACTTCTATAGGTATGTATGTGTGTGTGTGTGTGTGTGTGTGTGTGTGTGTGTGTGTATGTGTGTGTGTGTGTGTGTGTGTGTGTGTGTGTGTGTGTGTGTGTATGTATGTGTGTGTGTGTGTGTGTGTGTGTGTGTGTGTGTGTGTGTGTGTGTGTATGTGTGTGTGTGTGTGTGTGTGTGTGTGTGTGTGTGTGTGTGTGTGTGTGTGTGTGTGTGTGTGTATGTGTGTGTGTGTGTGTGTTTATGTGTGTGTGTGTGTGTGTGTGTGTGTGTGTGTGTGTGTGTGTGTATGTTGTATGTGTGTGTGTGTGTGTGTGTGTGTGTGTGTGTGTATGTGTGTGTGTGTGTGTGTGTGTGTGTGTGTGTGTGTGTGTGTGTGTGTATGTGTGTGTGTTTGTGTGTGTGTGTGTGTGTGTTTGTGTGTGTGTGTGTGTGTGTGTGTGTGTGTGTGTGTGTGTGTGTGTGTGTGTGTGTGTGTGTGTGTGTGTGTGTGTGTGTGTGTGTGTGTGTGTGTGTGTGTGTGTGTGTGTGTGTGTGTGTGTGTGTGTGTGTGTGTGTGTGTGTGTGTGCATGAACAAGAGTGTACGCTAGGTGGGACAACAAATGTTAATGATAATGATGATATTAATAATGACTTTGTGATTAAATTGCTTATGAGAAAAAATAAATAGTTGATTTTAAGATATTAATTATTTATATTTTATTACAATAGAAAAACATTAAAAATGATTATTCAACCTAAAACTCCATCTTCTGGCGATATAAATTCGAAATACACCCTGACAAAATGGATTCCTTTTCCAATAAAGGAAGATAACGGCGCGTGAGCAATGGAAACGTAAACTCTCCCATTTATCATAGAGATGGCGTCATTTGATACGATGCCCTCTACACGTCTGGATAAGGCAGAAGTTACGGGTAGAAAATACGAGACAGATAGTCCTCAAATAAGAGTTGACATTCTGCCAATCTCATGGATCCCTTCTTGCTCGCGAAAGTTAAACCATTATTGCACTTTATTCTTGGAGATCATTTAAAGTTGAGCAATTGTACTGAGTGCAGGTTTAGCGGTGAAGGCTTTTTATTAAAAGCTTTAATACCGAGCACACGTAACTCTATTTTAGGGCTCACTTTATTAAAGTTTTCAATGTCAAACAAATCATGTATGTTTAATATTGTAATATTAGAAAGGTTATAATTTGCTTCCTTCTTCTAAATCTATTAGTCATATTTAACTAGTTTCGGAGAGGGTTACATCTTCAGAAGCATGAAGATAGAAGCATCTTCAGTGGCTTCTAGATTTTTTTACTCCGATGTGTATGACATAAAGTTTTGGTCACGTACATCTCTAACTACCCCACCACATGTAACATAATACAAATGGACTTTGGACGATTGCACCAAATTAGTTCTTAAGATTACATGACAGTATTTACTACTCAATTCTACATTTTTTGGAATTATTTTATAAATTTTTTTATAGGTGGGAATATGATGAATATATATTATCAATATTATTAATTAAACAACACATATTTATAAACTAAATAATAATAATAAAATAATTATACTCCATTTAACCTAATTATATTTATCAAGAGGCTGTTTGTTTTATATTTTTTTTAATAATTGCTTTACATTTATGCTCTGTAATGGCTATAAAGTAAAGGGGGGAAATTTCGTGGACTAATAAAGCAACTGGTTATTAAACGTCAAGGGGAAATATTATAACTTTGGATTGGTATACCTGATGAAATGGGTTCTGTTAGCAGAACGTTTTTTCAATTTTAAGATTTTATAGACATCAGTTACCACAGAAAATCTCAACTAAACAAATCCTGTAGAAACATTTACCATTAATAAGGCCCTAACATTTAGTTGAAGTAGAGATTTGATCTACTTCAGGTAAGCGGTTCTACCAATACAAGCAGTGATTACTCCCAGCCATTTTTCATCCTTAGCTTTACCATATTTCTCCTTCTAATTGCATGCTCTCTATGTTAACAGCTTGTTCCGAGTCGAGAGCTTGTTCCTGCCTATGTATTTGGTTAGAAGACTACTTAGAAAACGCCACCATTACTAAGTATGCAAATTGTCCCTCGATATTTCCTTTTTTTCTCTTTATTTGTATCAATATTCTATTTCTATTGCCCCTTCCAATGCTTTTCTTACCTTCGTAAACGTTTAAAGTCAAATTGTCCAAAAGCCTTAAATTGACCGAAATCAAGTTCTTTTAAGAGCTTCCACGATACTTCTCCTAACATTGCGCAATGTATCCACAGTGATTGCACTAAACCGGGATCCTATATTGGTGCAATTCCTTTTTTTTAATTACAACCTCCAGTTCTGTGGAACTGAAGAGGCTGGCGCAGCAGTGAGTAACCCATGAGTGTACGGATGTTGCACGGAGTGTACGGATGTTGTACGGAGTGTACGGATGTTGTACGGAGTGTACGGATGTTGTACGGAGTGTACGGATGTTTCACGGAGTGTACGGATGTTGTACGGAGTGTACGGATGTTTTACGGAGTGTACGGATGTTGTACGGAGTGTACGGATGTTGCACGGAGTGTGTACGGATGTTGCACGGAGTGTGTACGGATGTTGCACGGAGTGTACGGAGTGTACGGATGTTGCACGGAAATTTCTAAAATATTAACATAACAACTCTTGATGAATTGCTCAACTTCTACAAATTTTAACTAAACAAAATATTGCTTTTTTGAGAAAAATATAGTTTAATGAATACAACGTATAGGTATTCCGTGAGATTCGGTTTAAAATGTTATATAGAGGGGTACATATAAGTAATAGGTACCTGAAAAACCTCAAAAAAAGGCTAATATTTACTCACAGTAAAAATGTATTAATAACCAAATTATCACTTTCAATTTTTTTTCCGAATAATGCGCATTTTTGTGTATTAAAAAATGTGCTTATTTTTTGGTATTATTTCAGCTAGGTGGTTGACAGTAAAAAGCTATTTTCAAGCTATTGTGAAAAGAAATTGTGATTAGAAAATTCAATTATTTAGACATTATACTCTTATTCAGCAACTCATATCTGAAAACAAACTTATCCAAAAACACATCTCTACAAACTTTCGGCTGAATTTAACAAAACTTTTCCCCATGTCCGAACTTCCAATGTACAGTGACCAGTGTGAGTGTCCTAGAGTGGGTAACAATAATCTTTTTTCATCCCGGTGTATTCCAGATGAACGACCCCAATCTCACTGCTCCATATATTTATTCAAAGAGGGACTAAATTCCTAGTACCAAAGGATTACTATTTCTTACCTTTAGCTTTTCCTAATTGCAACTTCCATTCCTCATCCTTCTTGGTAAAAGGTAGTGTATTTGATTAACACTTCCTTGACATTAATAAAAAGTAGGGAAATTCAGATTCCAACCTCTGAAGCGTTACGTTCTACCAGATCCTTTGTTATACTTTGTATTCGATAATATATTTTTGTAAAAATATTCTCTAAATAAAATGAGTTTAATTAAAATTATTTTTACTAGTTTTATATTGACATATTCAGCCCATCTAAATACAATATAGAATAAGAATCATGAATAAATGTGTAAAACCGTGCAAGAGTTATCTTGATTGATTGCGCACGCGCGAGGGAAAAGTAACCCTACAGAGGCTTTGCATTACCGCTTTGTGTAGAACTTATTACAACGTAATATTGTAGTGTGATTAATGGAGAGAAGGCAGGGCTTCTGGAAAAAGGAAATCACAATACAGCCTGTCAATCCAAGTAAATAAATGTGTGCAGGTTGCTCTTTTGTATGTTTATGAAGCTTCATAATCTTGAAAAATGAAGAAACAGGGTTTGTTTTTTCACACAATTTGATCCACTGAAGCAGACTCGGATGTTTCAGATATTCATTTTGAACCGCAACTAATCTTATCTCTAGAACATTTCCTTCCGGTATTCTAGCTTTAAGAGATTTAGAATGACATTGCCTATATTTTAGAATATTGCCAATTAATCGGAAATGTGGGCTATCTTGATACTTTGTGGTTTACCGCGAACCTCCAATCACTGTAACGTAATGTGACTCTTTACTCACGATTTGCCTGACTTTGTCTCTTTTCCTTGTCTTAGAAATATGTTTTGGTTGGCTCATTGTATTAACTACGTAGTTTTTCAATTTTTGTCTAAAACCAGTCAATATTCGTGATTTTATGCAGCAATAAATTGGAAATAGATCATCGAACGACTGTAAAATAATATCACCTGTAAAATAATCCACATTTTTACATCCGGACTCAATTCACAACCGAGAAGTTATTTTTTCTAAATTATAAAAGTTCTTGTTGATTCAACTTTTGATTTATTATTCTAAATCGGAACATAAGTTGCAGAGATGGCAAGATCTTCCAACAGAGAGGCATGCAGAATTCTTCCGGGAAGGGGTGGTTTAGTCGCTGGGGGATTTGATCACTGGGTGATTTGGTCACTTATATGGGTTGGAAAGTAATTTATAAATCTAAAATAAATTTTTAAAAAGGTAATGTCATTCTATGTCAATTCTTAAAATTATATACAGATTGATAAAACGTGTGAATTATATTAGCTCATAATTTAAATGCATTCCAAATTTAAAGTTTACTCACTGAACGATAAATGTAAGTGCATGCAAGGGGTGGTATTTGCTCAGGAAATCAGATTTAAAGATTACAAAAATAACAAGGTCTTTAAAACAAACTTTAAATGTTCATTTTCACAAAATATAATTAATATCGAGGCTTCTTCTGATTATATTAAAGCATACTCTGTTACAGCGATTTTTTCTTGGATAAAAGTCACAGCTGGTCCATTTAGACACCCTTCGAAGTTATATTTCTAAAATATGTGGCCATCGTTCAACGAGGTTACGGGCATTAAAGTCTTTCAACCAGGTATTTATTTACAGTTATATGTTTACTTAAAGATCGATTTTATAGGAAAACTATCAATAAGTTAAAATACTTAATTTCCCTAATGACTGTACGAAATTAAGTAAAATTTGTTACAAAATAATCTGTTTAAAAAATGTTTTAGACCATAAAATATTAATCAAATGTATTTATCGTTGTTTATTCTAACTACTGCACAAATAGAAAATGTGTAATGAAACGTAGGCGTTAGTTATAAGAATAATAATCTATAAGCACGTGTATAAAATAAACCAATTATTTGATTCTTTTAGGGGTTACAGGCTCGGTACTGCCTCTGTCAATCACCAAACCTGGTTTCGATACGTTGTACTGTTGCGGTTTAATTGCTAATCATTCCTGGTTATAGTTAATTAAATTGACAACGGTCAAGTTATAATGTATATATATATATATATATATATATATATATATATATATATATATATATATATTAGTAAAATTTTCTCTCTCTCCTAACATTACATTATTTTCCTTTGTTGACGCGTTTTGGAATAACTCTATTTCCAAAACTTAAATCGTACTCTACGAAAGGAAAATATTTTAATGTTAGGAAAAGCAGAAAAATGTACTCAAATATATAGAAATATTCCTAACATAAATGAAGATGATTATATATTGCTCGGCGCATGAGCAATGTATCACGATTCCTTCTTTCCTAGGATACTAACAGCATACACGCGAGACAGAAGTAGCTGGCTAGAGAATAGGTTCTACGCTGGCATAGCAGGTTTTGGAGACCAAGACCCGAGAGCCAAACGGGCCAAAATAAATTCACCTAATTCCGCTAAGCAAACAGGAAAATAACTGTTTGAAGCAACTGTGGCGTAATGTTTATTTTTAAATAAATAAAACCTCTAAACCACAAATAACATTTATTTAAACCTTATGTACATTTCAATTGCCCAGCAATCATCTTCAGAGGTATTTGAAAAATACAACAAATTCAAACTATTTTCTAAATAACTCTGAAGATGATTGCTGGGCAATCGAAATGTACATAAGGTTTAAATAAATGTTATCTGTGGTTTAGAGGTTTTATTTATTTAAAAATAAACAGGAAAATAATAAAAATAATATACTGTGAAGCTCTAACGAAAATGGTTCTACATACATTTTTCAGCAACAACCTAAATTTTTAACAACTATTTGAAGTAATTCCAATACCAATGAAGTTGTAGAACATAACTAATCACTATAATTAATCACACCTTAGTTTCCTAAATGACGGATTATATCATCTGCAATACGTTGACTTAGCAAATAGGTGATGTATGATTGAACCGATTCATTGCGTCAGGAACGCTGTGCACCAATGTTTACAGCTCCTTACCACTATTGCCGTTTGGATTAATTGGTTTCCCTTAGTTTGTAAACGCCAGAAACGCTGTAATTATTTCGCTCGCGTATCGTATTTATCACAACGGATAACGCTTTGATAAGTTGTGTTTAACTTGAACTCAGAGCGCTCGTGTAATATAAAGTTCAGAGCCGGTTCCTATAATTAATGAAATGTCTACCTCTTGTTGCTTACAGAACCTCTTTGCAGAATCTTGTTATTCCGCTTTATGTAGAGACATCTGTGTTATAATATCTTACGTGGTTCAAAAATATTTTCGCCTGAGATAAGGAATATTTATAAGTTGTGTTACCAACAAATACTCATATACCACCTAACAACAACGCCTTTTTTTATTTTACCCTTATGTGCATTTCAGTTACTAAGTAACCATCCTCAGAGAAATAACATACAAAGACGGACCAAATATGAAAAGATTGAAACAAAGTGATATTAATATTCAACCACATTGTATTCCTAAAGGTAGTAACAATTGTATTACATTAGAAAGGTTTAATCTCCTACAGCACAGTTATTCATACTATACGGTATGAGTATTCCGGACATTTTATTTCAAATATTTATTTATAATATTGTCATTTAAATTTTACATTACTTTGGAAAACAATTAAAACACACAAAAAATCTCTAATTATAAATATTTTTATTCTAAAATGACGCACATTTCAGTAACCGATTAGGCATTCTCAGAGACATAACACACGTTATTCATGGATACTAGGTAACTATAATGTATAGTGTGGACCACGTAACCCTGCACTTGGTCCTGAGAGATTTTCGTGTACTACCACTTCTTAAAACATGATACATATTCAAAATGCTCTTTACAACAAGACAGCCTCTGCATCCGATATGTCTGCACATATTTCAAGATTGTCTCATACAAGTCAGTGGTTTGACAACCTTATTATGTTTGTAGGAAAGTATTCATACTAACCATCTACCTCGCCTACTGCGATCTCTCAAGGAGAAGTGCACGGTTACGTGGTCCGCGCCTATACATCAGGTTATTAAAAAAATAATTGTGGTTAGAGGGTTTTGTATATTACTTGTTATTATTTAAACACAGTAAATTGTTCCAAACATTTAGTGACTTTAGAAGCACGAAGCCTAGCTAGCACTTTTAGCTAGGCAGACGTTCTCTTAGCTAATTTCCTCGATGAAAGTTAAAGTTCTACTGAAATTACGCCTTGCAGTATTTTCACCAAATTAAGTGGAACCGTTACACAAAAATATAAAAAATAGCACTTGAGAGTACCGATATTTGTATAAAATCTACCAAACGTTTCTTATTACTAAAATAAAAATGTAATAAAAATATTTTTTAATGTAAAACTTACAATATTAAAGCAGAAATTTAGTCCCTTTTTTTATATGTCTCGTTATATTAATCCAATCTTGCCCTGGGAAATTCATTTGCCGGATATGGTAAATTGCATCTGCTGTGTTGGATCCAGCAGAAATTCTTTTTCTCAAAAGTAAAATCCTTCAAATCACACAACCATGGGACCCGATGTTACCTAGGACTTTTACAAGCGTACGAAATTTCCCGAAGTTTCCCGAAAGCTGGACATGACAAGGTTAACGCTAACAGCTGTTTGCGCGTTCCAAAATAGCCGACCTGTTGCATTGGAATCGTGGGAAAGCCACGAATCGCCTATCTGTTGCATTGGAATCGTGGGAAAACCGCTGTGAATATTGTACCGACGCTCAAGGGATCTACTATGAAGAATGTTGAGCTGTTATATCTACATCTAAAAGAAATACATTTCTTCCGACACCCTTTATACAGTGATTGTACTTCGTAGGCAATAATATCCATACTGCTTGATCATCTTTAAACTACAAGGAACCATAAAGTTCTTATTTCGTAAAGTAAAAAACTCCTAAAAGTTACACTTCTAAAGATGCAACGGTTTTAGTTCAAGAAGGTAAAACACAGCTAAGCAAGAAACTATGAAGATCCGACGCTGTTATATGAAGGAAGTATTAGTTCAGTAACTCTCTACTCTGTGTCCCTTAGTTAAACTTAGTATTTAAGCAATAAAGTTACTACTTATTTCACTGTTAGTAACTAATAAAGATTTATCAGCTACTTTTTTATATCAATATACCGAACGTTTGAAATTTAACACCGTAAACCAGTTGCGTTCATGGCAGGCAAAACGTTAGCTTGATTAGATAATTTTAAAATTAAATAAAAATCCAAACAAAAAAATCTAAACACAATGAATATACACAACTCACAATTATAAACATATATATATATATATATATATAGAGAGAGAGAGAGGGGGGAGAGAGAGAGAGGGGGGAGAGAGAGGGGGGAGAGAGGGGGGGAGAGAGAGAGGGGAGAGAGAGAGAGAGAGAGAGAGAGAGAGAGAGAGAGAGAGAGAGAGGCTCGTATCAACAATTGCTACTTCTTATTTATTGCAATAAATAAGGTACCTACAGTACTCACTGTTAAATACATTTTAATAGTTTAAATACTATAATAATATACGATAAAAATAACGATAATTTTATGCTATAACGCCAATAGTATTTCTTAATAACTGTTATTTATGCAACTATTATCATCTACGTTTATTTTCCCTTTTAAACTTTGGTTGTTCTATTTAAAGTTACATACAATTGTCCATGACTCAATACTCAGTTTCCCAAATAGATATCAATATTTCCATAGGTTTGACCTTGAGCTTTGTTTGTTGTCATTGCAAAAGTTAGCCAAAGGACGCCTAAAATTGTGGATAGCTTCATCAGCCACCTGTATTTTAAATGATCCTTAACATTTTCTCTGCTGCGCACCATTCCTAAATAATCATCTACGAACTCGTGGTCTTCCTCCAATACGATTCATTTCAACATTTTAACTTAAACAGAAGACTAATATCAACAAAAATAAACAGTAAATTACGTAATGTTCTTGTAAACTATACTTAACCCGGCAGAGGTCTCGTCACGGTCTTTTCCACCGGGCCTTCACCATTTTCTTGATATCTCGAACTGCCGATTTTTGTAAGCTTCGACCCCCTCAGTACCTTCAAATAGACTCGTCCACTGGCGAATGCTGTGTTTGTATTTTCGCTATCACCAATAAGTGTCTCAGTGTAGCAGCCTAAAGAAAAGCCAGTGTGGGAACCACCGTGCGCGACCATTCGCATGTGTT
>JBAIZL010000005.1:99487123-99579623 GCA_036971475.1 Prosapia bicincta | reverse complement strand
AGAATTAAAATTTTAATTGTTTAATATTCCTGATGATGTCGGTACTGTTAGCCAACGAAAAGCTTTGAATTGTAAATTCAATTATAATTCTTGTATTTGTATTTTGACTTAGTTCTTTATTAATACACGAGAATACATATTGCGATATTTATATATATATATATATATATATATATATATATATATGTGTGTGTGTGTGTGTGTGTGTGTGTGTGTGTGTGTGTGTGTGTGTGTGTGTGTGTGTGTGTGTGTGTGTGTGTGTGTGTGTGTGTGTGTGTGTGTGTGTGTGTGTGTGTGTGTGTGTGTGTGTGTGTGTGTGTGTGTGTGTGTGAGTGTGTGTGTGTAAATTAATAATAATTATTATTATTTAACAATAAATCTGTTCTTGTTTATTTTGTTAAATTCTATGATTAAATTACTTTAAATGGGGCATAAAATATTCTAAAAATGTTTAAAGTGAGTCAAACTCGTTTTCTTTGGCTTTCTTACGTAATGTTTAACATCAAAATTTCTAATATAATAGATATATTTGTTTTGATCATAAAAACCTCAATGTCTATTTTACTGACTTTGAAGTGAACTGAATCATTGATAATAATTTAGGCTGATATTAGGTAGCGGATAATAATTGGTGCAAACCTCTTAACACTCCTGAAAAGTAAACTTTTACTGTAGGAAACGATCTAACCGTCTACATCCACATTTTACTCCCTCACTTTACACAGAGCTCGTGTAAATCCTTTATTATTTTATTCCTATTATTTAGTACACATATTACATGTCTTATCTATTACATTATTTAGTTATTTTAAATTTTACAAAACAGATTGGTAACAAAGACTAGTTCTACATCCATTGAAAAGAGGCTGGTTCAAATAGCAGCTTAAATTTGATTGGTAAATTAATTTGTGTAAAAATATACATAAATGGTAACAACAATTATTTACATTTGTTGAGTATATAAATTCTGAAATAATTCGAGTTGTATAGAAAATAGTTTTTATTCCGAATATAATTTCTTTAAGTGTCATTTTAAATGGTGCAAATGTCTCCCTTAGAGATAAGGAATACAAACCGTATTAGATATTAACCTTCAGGCTCGCGACAAATAGTCTGAAATCAGATTACATTCACAAAGAACAAAGAAAGAAAAGTAATCTTGTATTGTCTGTTTCTAAGGTGGAATCTATTCTCTACGACATGGAGAGGAATTGCACTAGTACTGTATCTGACTAATGGGTTTACGTTTTCAAACTATTGTTTGATTCTTTGATTGCACTTGGGCGAAATGAGTTCCCAGAATACATAAACCATGGTTTTCACACTGTAAACCTATTAGTAGACATTTAGGTAGCGCATCTTAACGATTCTGTTCTGGATACAAGATGATATCATCCATCAGTGTCTTTATTATTCCCATACAATCGGCATGCAAAGGCGTCTCTGAATTTATCTACCTTCCTTTGTGATCACTAATGCTTACAACCTTCGATTAAAGGAGTGTTTATTTTACTACTGGCTCTATGAGGACAGTCTTTATTGAAATGAATCTATAAAGCCACGAGTCAACCTCGTTCCTTGTTTTATGTTTACTTGTTAATTATACTAGCCTCTCAGGTAAAAACCTGAGACTTTATATTGATGGGAAAAAACTTTAAACTTCGGGAAAACGTTTAAACGCTTATCATCAACTTTGTTAAAATATAAATACATAGAAACTAGTTTCCATCAACTTAAAGACATTGTAAAGCAAATACACACAACAATATGGAATGTGTTTCTAACCAGAACTGTAAAACCTATGAAGTGAGCCTACCTTACTAATTTACATAATGTAATTAGGTTGGATGTGGAACATTTTGTAGTAAATGAAACACAGTGCAAGCTTAAGTAACTTCAATGGAATATTTGGGCAGGTTCCTTGGCGCAGATATATTTCTGATACCATAAACCAGTGGTTTCCAACCTTTTTAAACTGGCCACCACCTCTCCTTATCGGAATATCTCCACGGTTGAACTGTCTATGGTGGAGTGAAAAACAATAGATTTATCGTATCTCTTCTTTATATATGCATATATAGCCTATAATTTACCATAAAATATTCCAAATATATATTTATATATATATATATATATATATATATATATATATATATATATATATATATATACCTCTCCTATGGGCTGCATGACCTTGACGTGGTGGAGAGGCTTAATCCGGGCGTGGGGGACGGGTGGAGCGGAGCTGTACGTATGTGGCTCCCTATAAACGGGAAGTCCAGGCATTTGTGTGAGTGCATGAAGGCGGCTCAAAAAAAGGGGCCAGTCCTAGCACCTGAAGGGTTGTTATCTGCCCGGCTCTCGCCCTGCCCTTCCCTTGCGGGCGGCAACCAAGAAGCACCCCTCATCCAGGTTGGTGGTCTGGATGGGCACTTACACCCCCGATCTGAAGGTGTTATGCGATCCGTGCCGATGTAGATTCGTGGCCCTCAGGGTAAGGAGGGTCTTTAACGGAGCCTCAGGGGCACCTGGCGCCACCCCTGAGTACTTAAGTCGCCTTACCGCCGTAAGCGGGGCTCTGCGGCGGCGGACCTTTATTTCCCTAGCTGCTCGTGGGAACACACATGGCAGAGAAAAAAATAAATTTAACTGGTCAGGGCTTAGAACCTACCGACAAATCTGTTCCTATGGAGGTGGCTTCGGCCCCCGTAGAGACAGATGGAAATCCAGCTGCGAAGGCAACAGGAAGAATGAGTGGTGCACAAAGGAGGAAAGCACTCTGGCTTTCCTACCATGAGGAAGCAAAGAAGGCGGAGGCGGAGGGCAGAGAACCACCGCCACCCCCTTTGAGGAAACACCGATCCGGGCAGCGGAAGGGTTTGACGGAGGCTGGGGCTAGAACCCGCCCTGTCGTCCCGGAAGCCAGTGGATCAGGTAGGACTTTAGTACGACAAAAGAGAGAAAGGAAAAGGAAGGAAAGGAGTACTTCTAATCCTACTCCAGAGTCGGAGGTCAAGAGGTCTAGGCCTGCTTGGTCGGGAGGGCCGTCTTTCTCGGCGATCTCCGACAACCTTCCGAGGGTTCTTGTGACCTTTGGGGATAGTGTAGGTGTGAGGATGGAGATGGCGGCGTTCGACCACCTTAAGGGCATCGTCATGGACCGGATTCTGGACACTCCTAGTGGAGGTTTTGTTCCGCGGTTCAGAGACACTCACCTAATGGATGGAGTCGCAGAATTTATTTGTGCTGAGGAGGAATCGGCAAAATGGCTGAGAGAAGTGGTACCGTCAGTTAAGCTCGAGGACGGGACTTAGGCAAGGCTAGTACTGCCTGATGAACTGATCAAAAGGGTGAAAGTGACGGTGCTAGTACCACCACCAAAAAGGGAGGCCACTCAGCTGGTCAAGTTCATCGGGATGCAAAACCCAGAAATTGACACTTCGAAGTGGAAGATCCTACAGTGCATTGAGCGGGGACCTGCAATCCTCCTCTGCCTAGGATTGGATGAGGCATCGGCCAGATTATTAAAGGCAAGAGATGGGAAAGCCTTCCTGGGGACTGCAGAGGTCACTTTTAAGTGGAACTCTAAGGACCTGGAAGAGAAGGGCGAGAGAGAGAATCAGGAGAAGGCATAGGGGTCAGTTGGAGATGGCTGACCCTCGAGCAATGATCCTGCAAATCAACTTGCATCACAGTAAAAGCGCCTCGGTGGTCCTAACCAGGTGCTTAAATGTGAGGCACACATTACCAGCGCTTGCGCTGGTGCAAGAACCGTGGCTGGTCAGGAACCGTATTAGGGGTCTGACTGCAGCTGGGCGCACCTACGCAAGTGGGGAACATGAGGGGCACAGAGCATGTGTGATAGTCAGAGGACTAGAAGCCACGCTGATTCAAGAATTCTCAACTAAAGACCTTGCGGTGGTTAGAATTCGAGGCAAGGGCGAGGTAAGTGGGAGCAGGGAGTTCATTGTGGCCTCCACTTACTGCGCCCACAATAGAGAATCGCCCCCTGCAGAATTACGTAAGTTAGTTCGGTACTGCAGGGAGAGGAATATGGGAATTTTAGTGGGCTGTGATGCCAATGCTCATAATGAGGTGTGGGGCAGCACAGACACAAATGAGCGAGGCGAGGAGCTCCTAGCCTTCTTGATTGAAGAAAACCTTGTGGTTTTAAACACAGGTGCCGAGCCAACATTTGTCACTTCAAACAGAAGGGAGGTTCTAGATATCACCTTCTGTAATAGACAAATGGTAAGGTGGGTGCATGACTGGCAGGTTTCGGATGAGCCCTCCATGTCTGATCACCGAATCATCACTGCTACAATGAGGGGAGTGGTTCCCCATGTGGTGTGGTTTAGGAACCCGAGAAGGACAAACTGGGAAGGTTTTAAGTCCTCGGTTAGGAGGCGGATGTCTGACTTCCGTGGTAAATATGGTACATCAAACGAACTGGAAAATACTGAGGCCTACATCAGGACTGCAATTTCCACGTCGTTTGAGGAAAATTGCCCTCTCTCGCGGATAAACACTGGGCGTGGTAAGCTCAAGTGGAACAGCGAGTTAGAGGCAAGACGGAAAGAGACTAGAAGGCTCTTTAATAGGGCAAAGAAGAAGAAAACGGCGGAGACCTGGCAGGCATATAAAGACAGCCAGGGTCTCTATAAAAATCTTATTAAAGAGGTTAAACGTGCTTCTTGGGAAAAGTGGTGCTCAGAGACAAGCACACTGAGTGACATTGCTAGACTGTTTACGGTGTTAGCAGGTGGACCGAGGGGAGAGCTTAAGTTTGTCAAGAAGACTGATGGTAGCTTTACTGACACCCCGGAGGAAACACTGCGTCTGCTTATGAGGAACAGTTTTCCCGATATTAGACCGGTGGGGGACGGTGCTCAAAACCTCCGACATACTGGGCTAAGGGCAGACTGGAATATTGCTGGGCAGGTGATCTCAGCGCAAAAGGTGAGAGAGGCAATTCTGTCTTTTGAGCCTTTTAAAGCGTCTGGATTAGATAACATTACTCCAGCACTACTACAAAATTGCTTGGAGGAAATAATAGGGCCACTGACAGGATTACTCAGAGGCTGTGTTGCCTTGGGTTACACGCCTGGGCAGTGGCTCAAAACGAAGGTTATCTTTATCCCCAAACCAGGGAGGAAAGGTTACACAGAGGTAAAGGACTTCAGACCTATCAGCCTCACATCTTTCTTGTTAAAGACATTGGAAAGGCTGGTGGACTACTATTTGAAGGAGGGACCTTTGAAGCAGTATCCGCTTCATCAGGACCAACACGCCTACCGAACCGGTAGGTCAGTGGAGACTGCGCTGTTGTCGGTCGTAGACTTTATTAAGGGTCAGATCAACAACAAGGGGATATGTATTGGGGCTTTTCTTGATGTGGAGGGGGCTTTTAATAGTACCTCTAGACTGGCCATCAAGAGAGCAGCTATGGATCATGGGATTTCTGATGGAATTATAAATTGGATTATGAGTTCCTTGGAAAACCGGATAAGCACTGCATCCTGGATGGGGTGCACGATAAATGGGATGGTCTCGGAGGGCTGCCCGCAGGGTGGAGTGTTATCCCCTTTGCTGTGGAGCCTTGTCGTGGACGGCCTACTAAGGACACTCAGTGGAATGGGTGTCAAGGTGGTAGGATATGCGGATGACATAGCTATCCTTGTTAGGGGACCATTTGAAGAGGTCCTCAAAGACCTGCTTCAAGAGGCACTTAAGGTAACAGAGGTATGGTGCAGGGAGAATGCACTATGCATTCAAGGAGAGAAATCTGTGGCACTCATCTTCACTAGGCGATATAAAACTAAATCGCTGGAGATGATGGAAGTTGGTAATACTAAAATAAGCTACGTTGAGAGTGCTAAATATCTGGGAGTTATTCTGGATAGGAAGCTACTCTGGCGTGAGCATTTGGAGGATAAGTGCAAAAAAGCCATAGCTACGTTCTGGCAATGCAGAGGAGCAATAGGCACGAGATGGGGTTTGGGTCCACGTCAAATGAACTGGATTTATTCCGCCATTGTGGTGCCGAGGTTGGTCTTTGCCTCTATCGTCTGGTGGGACAGGGCACAGAAAGAAACAAGTAAAAGAATGCTGGACCGCGCGCAGGGGCTCTTCCTTAGAGGCATAACTGCTACAAGGAGAAGCACACCATGTGCGGCCATGAGGGTTATGTTGGGTTTTCCATCCTTGAGTCTTCAAATTAGGATGGAGGCAATGAAAACTGCATACCGGCTAAGCTGTACTGGGCAGTGGAAGACAAGTAGCAAACTTCATAAACAGCTATTTGGGGATTCACTGAAGGAGCTCTGGATAGAACCTCAGGATAAGATACTGCCTCTTAAAAGGGAAAAAGGAAACTACAAAATCCTTATTCCTGCAAGAGAGGCATGGGCGGAGTATAGACCCAGACATGGTGAAATCTGGTTCACCGATGGGTCCAAGATGAAGGAAGGAGTGGGAGCAGGATTTAGTGGACCGAGACACCAAGACAGATTTTGTCATCGCCTGGAGGACTACAACTCTGTCTTCCAGGGGGAGGTGCTCGCGATCAAACTATGTGCTGAGGAAATAATAGGGTCTGGCAGGAGGGGCAAGACCATCTGGATTTGCTCGGACAGTCAGGCAGCTCTGAAGGCTTTAGGTAAGGCTAGTACCAGCTCTAGGTTGGTGGTTGAGACTATGGCTTCTTTAGCAGAGCTGAGTAAGCATAATTCACTCAACCTAACCTGGATTCCAGGACATTCTGGCTGGATAGGGAATGAGAGAGCTGACGCCTTAGCAAAACAAGGGTGTATAACCCAAGGACCGTTGCTGAGGGCAGTGGGCATGCCGCCTCGGGAGGGGCGCAAGAGGATCATGGCACATATAGACAGGTTGTGCAGGGAAGAATGGAATGTAACCTTGGGGTGTAACAAATCCAAGGTACTGTGGGGTTACTCAGGAGATGTGTGGGGCAAAGAACTACTCTCCTTAAGTAGACATCAACTCAGAGCTACTGTAGAGCTGGTAACAGGCCATGGGAATCTGAGGGGGTTTCAATACAAAATTGGAAAATCTAGGTCCCCTGTATGCAAGAGATGCGACGAGGACCAAGAGGAAGGCCCAATCCACGTACTCTGTGAGTGTCCTGCTTTGGGAGCTGCAAGGATAAAGTGGTTTGGCTGGCAGGTATGTACACCAGAGGATATCAGAAGATCTAGCATCAGGTGGGTACTTGATTTCTGCAAAGAGGTAGGTATCCACTAAGCTAGTCCTGTGGTAGGGATGGGAAGAGAGTACAAAGGCTACAGCTAAGTGCTCTACACCGATAAGGTCCCTCCGAGTTTTTTTTAGTAATAAAGTAATAAATATATATATATATATATATATATATATATATATATATATATATATATAGGCTATAATCTACCATAAAATTGTCCAAAAATATTTATATATATATATATATATATATATATATATATATATATATAGGCTATACTTTACCATAACATATTCCATATATATATATATATATATATATATATATATTTATATTTATTTATTTACTATTTCTTGTCACGTGCCAATGTTCTAATTGATTGTTTGTGAGTTTTATTTTTTTTTTTTATTTACGGAACTATGGCTTCAGAATATGCCTAAAACAATAAAATTCAATTTTTCTGGTTTATTTTTTGTTTCTTATAGTTTTAGGATCGAGTCGTGACCCATCTGAACCCCTTCCGCGACCCACTAATGAGTCTCGAACCACCGGCTGGAAACCGCTGCCCTAAACTATACACAAGTCAAGATATTCCAACATTAAAAACATGACTACTTTTCCCAGGAGCATGATGCAATCCTCCCTATTCTACATACTTGGGGGTATACAGAAACGATTTTATTGCAAGGAACCTCCTCCTCCATTAACCAAGAACAATTTTTTTTTATTAATCACTTAAACAATAGTTTATGACTATCCGAACTTTGAATTTAGTAAATTTGTTAAAACTTACTGAGACAGAACGTTTTCGATATGTGCCGATCTTCATCAGTGTCTGATGAAACAGCCATACAAAAAACCGACACCAAAGACCAAGACTCACTTCGACATGACATAAAAAACCTAACCAAACAGAAAAACATAACCAACAAAAACATGAGCTATGAAATTAAAATCGCTGAAAACATAAAACAAAAAGCCGAACTAAACAACATCACAAAAGAGACACTGTCAAAGATCGGCACATAGCGATCGAAAATGTTCTGTCTCAGTAAGTTTTAACAAATTTACTAAATTCAAAGTTCGGATAGTCATAAACTATTGGTTAAGTGATTAATAAGATTCACCGAACGTAATGGACTATAATATTCAAGAATTTTTTTTCTCATGAACCTTGGCTCTATTTCCGTATATGCTTATTCCATCGTCATTAACAATGCATTTAGCACAAAGAATGTTTCCACGAGTTACTAGAGATGTTAGATAATCTGTGTTTACAGTCTGAAATATTTAAATTGTTTCTTTACGAAAAAGACAAAACTTCCCTTTTGGATTTGTTGGAATTGGAAACTATTTTAAATTCAATGTTTTTAATCTCTGGATATCTAGGCGAATGTCAGTTCAACGGTCATGTCCCTGACGTCAAACATTTTTAATTAGGTACACTTACCAGTTTTGTGTGTAACTCTTTTCAATGTTAGCTGAAACTAGTGATTTATAAACTAGTGATTTATAAACTAGTTTTTCTGTAACAAAATGTTTTACTAAACATAATTTTAGTTACAATTCTGTTAAGTGGTTTATATATATATTTGTTTAAATTGTACAGCCTATAGGAAATTATAAGGGTAAACTGGTGCACTAGGAGACAATAATAAACTAACGTTTTGTTAAAACACGAAAAAACACTTATTCCTTGTTATAAATGTTCATACAACAATGCTTAGCTTAGGAAATGCATTGCATAGACTCCTAGACTAGACCAATGTGTTTTCGTAATTCTAGCTATAACTCTAACAGAAATTACAATGGTAATTGTAATTGGCAAAGTATACGCTACTCTATGCTGATAAAGATTAGCACTAAACACATTACACAATAAATACTTTAATCCTTTGCTTAGAACCAACCCGAGTTTGCAATGTCTGATCTCTTTGTATATAATCTGTCTTATGTCTTATGGTAAATAAATTATAATGCATACAAATGTGCTTGTAACTGTCGTTGATTCGTGCAACGCATATTTCTAGTAACATTTTTTTCCTTCACGACACCTATTTTATTTTTTAATTAATTTTTTTTAAGAATTACTATTAATGTTTCCTCTTCCCTTGTTTTCTTAGTTATTATTTTTTTATTATTATTTTATTATTCTAATTTTTTTTAATTTACCTATTTTGTTCTCATTAAATTATATTTCCTTTTGTATTTTTATTTATTAATCGCGTTTTATTTTCTTCGTTGTTCTCCTCAACTCTCTTTTTCTTTTTTAATTATTAAAAAGTATTATTATAGAATGAAAATTGAAACTTTTGAGAAGTTACAACTTTTTACTAAATGTATCAAACACATTTGGTAAGTCTAAGAACAAAATACTACAAAAGGTAAAGGAAAACTTGAGGAAAATAGGAGTTACAGTAGACTCAGGAAGTGAAAATTGTAATATTAATTGAATCTCAGTAAATGTTAATGCTGGCGAAAGACAATTGACAGTAGCCAGTAAGGCTTGCCGAGAGCAACGTGGAGAAAAGTAGAATATCGTTTTCTGGATCAAGTCAAGCACTCAAACATGGTTAAATTTAAAATAAAAATTTGAAATTTAATAAAAACAGACCTGAATATTGAAACATTTTCGTAAACTTTGTAAAATAATCTTTGTAATGTATCAGAAAAACCTATTCAGCATTAGAAACCCATTTTTGTAACTGGAGCTCAGCAGGTTGCTGATGCCAATTTGGCCTGACATATACAAACAAACACACCAGTAAAATAAAAACATATTTCAAGACTAATACCAGCGTAAGACAACTTTTTATTGTATTTTAAAACACAACATAAATAAAATTATATAACTGTGAAACATATACGGCTATATAAGACGCAAATGAAAAACTAGTGTCAGAAATTCTTGTCACAAAAATAACCTATTTCAGCTAAACACACAGTTGTAAATAAACAAGTAACATAAACGAAAATTTGTTAAAAGTCAATTCATACTTAGGTCAAGAAAGACGAATTCGATTTCAGTTTTTTTACATTAAATAATTACAATTATTATAAATAAAGTAGCATAACCTATGCTTTAAAAAAGCTGTTTTCCTACCTAAACTGTAACATAAAGTCATCTCTTTAATGAAATCTTATGTTATCACTTCTTTTAAGCAAAATAAAACGGACAGTACTTTGGCCTTTTTGTGAAATGTTTGTCTCCAATTTAAAATTAAAATTAAGTCATTGCATTTAATTAATGAATTATTATGTAATTGAACTTGAGTGGATAATTAAAAGGTATTTTAATAACAATTAAAAATGTGTACAAGTTTTATATATATATATATATATATATATATATATATTAAATATGGTGATATGTTTTCTTGTAATATAGTGAAAAAATTAAAAATATTTCAAAAACAAGAATACTTTTAATGAATATATTAAATATTTATATATATATATCTATATATATATATATATATATATATATATATATATATTTATTTATTTATTTATTTATATATTGAATATATTTGAATAAATATATTCATTAAAAGTATTCTTGTTTTTGAAATATTTTTAATTTATTATATATATATATATATATATATATATATATATATATATATATATATATATATGCTGATACGTATTCCTTCACGTATGGAAAAATATGATGAATAGTTACTATCTGTAGTACATCCGTTAACTCTGCAGTCCATAAATTCGCAGTTCCGACGTTTCGCTAGAATCTCATCCAGCATTGACGAGGTGAACCCAACAACAGTAGAACAGTGACTCGCTCTTCTACTGTGGTTGGGTTCAATGCTGGATGAGATTCTAGCGAATCGTCGGAACTGCGAATTTATGGACTGCAGAATGAACGGATGTACTACAGATAGTAACTATTCATCATATATATATATATATATATATATATATATATATATAGGGAGAGTATGACATAATACAAAGATTTACTTAATACGTTAAAAACATATTTTTTTAAAATCTCTTTGTACTTACAAGAGGTAAGTACAATAATGCCACTAAATTCAACGATTAAGGAAAAACATTTTTGTAATAATACAATTTTTATTAGTTACAACACTCTTTTTACCCAAGTATGTACAAAGTTATTCTATTATTGTTAAATATTTTATAAAACCAATTCAAAGTTAACATATTTTTTTATTTTATTAAATGTATCATAGAATATTAATAAACGTTATTTTCCAATACCTTAAAATATACCTTATAAAATCACTTTTGGAACATTCAAGAATTTATGTTCAAACAAACTGACTAAAGAAACCTATATGATTTAATTATTTAAAATAAAAACAGTTGTTCATAAACAAACAAAACTTGAGGATTTTACATGTAATTAATCTCAAAAGTTGACAGCTAATATTTCTTATAAATATACGATGAAGTTTCAAATAATGAGCTTAGACTGTAGCTTTAGCTTTAGCACAGATGAATCGGTTTCAACTTGTTCTGAAGATGAAAACGTTGTACAGATTGCCAGTGGTTAACCTGACACTGTATAGCCACTGGTGTAGAAAACTAAAATTTTCTATCAAAATACTACATTTTTAATTGTTTTACTTATTTTTACCTCAAGAAAAATAATTTCAAACCTCTATATTTTATGACGATGTCCACAATGTAGCTCATATCATTTGTTTTATAAATTTTGGTATTCAAATACCACTTTGTAAATATTGTTACTTTTTTATATAATTTTAAAAAGAAATAAATGACATATTATATGTTCAGGTATTTCGGAAAAACAAAAAATCAGTCGCGTAAATAACATTGCGGGTTTATATGGTGTCGATAAGTCGAATAGGATTTAATTTTGTTTGTGTAATCAATTTAATCCAAGATTAGTTCCCCTAATAGATTGATTAAAACTAATATTCGATTTCATTACGAATGTTTAAGGTATTATTTCGAAAACATATTTTAATATTATTTTGTTGGTTTGAAGGAAACATAATTAGGTCAAGATTGTACTTAAAAATAATTTTTAAAGGAGGTTTTTTTCTAATGAATCGCCATATTTAGTTCGTTGTGGAAAAATCTTTCTCTTCGTACTATTAACGGGTGGATACCCTTTTATTCAATAAAATAGAAACAGGCTTTCTGACGGTGTCTTGGCCAAATATAAAATATTTTTATTACATCCCTTCGCGAAGTAGCGCCGAATAAATCTGGATCAAAATGACACAGCAAGGCGCGGCATTTTGTTTTCGTGATATATTCACCAATTCGCAACGAGGCTCATCCATTCTATTTTTATTGCAACTCCTAAGTTTATCTTTACGATAAGTGAAACTTAGTTACATTCATCGTACATAAAACTAATATTTTTTAGATTAATTTTCTTTACTATCTGAATTGGAATACAAAAAATTAAAAACTATAAAAATAAAATTCTATTTATTTGTGTAGCGTTGTATGATTTTATTAGATTTTACGAAAGTCCTTGAGATAAAATTATACTAAACTTCTGGCAGCGGTAAGAAGACAAATGGTATCATATAGGTTTAGGTACACAATAAATGTTAAAATATGAAAGTGCACAAACTTGGACCATGAAATGTCCCATTCACTATTTCCCTCAAGATTGTGATGACGAGGAATTTTGGGTGCACCCACTTCGTGCATTACGCATTCCTTAACTACACACGAAAAAGGGTATACATATAAATCAAATTAGCCAGTCTTACGCACTTTTAACTACACATATAATATGGCGGTTTGTTTTATAATATCTGCGATACACGGCGAGAGAAAAAGAAATACTACGGAACAAAACTGCGTAGTATACTACGATAAAAAAACTACGTCACGCAAAACGCAATGGGAGAGAGTGGCGACTATATCCACGTTTTGCATAGACCAACGACAAAAACACTGGCCACACTTAAGGCTAAGACCGAATCTAGTATAGAACTAACTGCCAATTCTTATATAGAGTAAGGATCAACCGATAAGAGTAATGCCCTTCTCTGAAGCATTTGCATTAATTTAAAACTAACATGTGGATATTAATATTAACTCTTACTAGGAATAATAACCCATTGTTAAATAAGGTATATTTAGCCTACATTTTAAGGTTACGAAGAGGTAATATGTTAAGGGTTATACTGAATGTATTGGTGTAAAACGTAATAGAGGTTTTAAGGCTTAAGGTAATACAGGGTCGAATCTGAACAAATTCCTCCACATAGGTATAGGTTTTAGTTCGAAGTATTTCAGCTTAAGAGGCAAGGTTCTTTTCTGCAGTTAGTTTAACTTTTATTAACATTTTTTATACAAATGAACCACAACTTTAATAAATGGAACTATTTCTTATAAAACTGTCTAAGGGTTTTTATTTATTAATAATAAATTGAAAGCAAACTTTAAATATTTCAAATACAAGAATAGTTTTCATAAATTATTATTCAAAGCTAATAAAATAAGTATTAGCATCTTCAGGAAAAACAATGATACGACAAAATATTTATACAAAACTATACTATTACTCTGTGTGAGTGTGTGTGTGTGTGTGTGTGTTTGTGTGTGTGTGTGTGTGTGTGCGCGTGTGCATGTGTATGTGTATGTGTATGTGTATGTGTGTGTGTGTGTGTGTGTGTGTGTGTGTGTGTGTGTGTGTGTGTGTGTGTGTGGTGTGAGTGTGTGTGTGTGTGGGGGGGGGGGGGTGTTTGTGTGTGTGTTTGTGTGTGTGTGTGTGTGTGGTGTGAGTGTGTGTGGTGTGTGTGTGTGTGTGGGGGGGGGTGTTTGTGTGTGTGTGGTGTGAGTGTGTGTGTGGTGTGTGTGGGGGGGGGTGTTTGTGTGTGTGTGTGTGTATGTGTGTGTGTGTCTTTAAATGCTTATTCATAGTACAATAGATCTAACTTTTTATTACACCGCTTAAATAATCACTTTTACAAAAAAGACTAAATGAAAATATATTTATAAAATTGCTAATTCAACAATTATGTTTACAATTATTGTAAACATTTACCTGATTTTTAGGATAGATGATTTACTTAAGATTAGAACGCAGTCCATACTCCATGGGTAAAGATGAAGTACAGCCCATAACACCATTTAATGAGCAAGGATCTAAGAAAAAACGGTAACATGAATGTAAGTTTTTGTAACTGAAAATTGCCTAATTAAATAATTAACAGACCTACAAGAGCTTGTTCTAGAAAGAGGTAAACCCTAAAGTATGATATAAAATGTAATATTTGTTCATTGAAATATGAGAGACAAAACAAAGAGAAATGATAGTATTAAAGGCCTTCTCATATAAAATATTAAAAGACGGAATATCAGCAAAGCATCGTTTGGAAGAGAACCATTTTTAAAATCATGATAAATATTTCCCTTTATAAAGGTAATCAAGTTTAGTTCATTAGCCGCTTGGGGCGCTCTTTATAAATTAATATAAAGTTGTTACGGCTGAAAATGAATTAGGGCTAAATCAAATTCCGTATTTATTCAATATTTAATTGTTCAACACAGCTTGTGTTTTGTTTTTGTGTTTGTGAAATGTAAAGGTAGCATAACAAGCTTGTCTGCTCACACCCTCGTTGCTACGTAATATAAATACTTGGCGCTACTGTGCTTCTACAGTAAATTTTACAATTTATATCTCGTAGATTGTAATTGTTTCCCATTAATGATAACCTTGTCTTAAAAATTTGATTGAATTATTGTAATATTTATTATGATTTTGTTAATAGTTTTGTTTATTGTTATGGTTTAGCTTCTTTGTCTTGAAAACTCTACTACACAAGACCAAATGTGTCCCTTTATTAAGTCGATAGTAGATGCATTTTGACTAAGAAGTTTTTTTAAGTACGAGTTTATTTTATGAAAAAAAATACAACTAATGTGTTATTATGTCTTACGTGTACAGAATATCTGGGAGATGAATTGGTCATTAGAAGTTGTGTTGAAAATATCCTCTGCCCGCCTCTAGGCACAGCTGAACACGTCGTTGGTAGTTACGTTGCCAATACTGTTGATTTCGCCTGTAATATTTTCCATCAGATCATCTGAAGTCCGGGAGCTAGTAGTGTAGGTTCTTCCCTTTAGAACACTCCACAGGAAGAAGTCTTATGTGGTCAAGTGCGGATATCTTGGCGGTCACAAATTCCTGAACATTATGCTCTCTTCGAAGTAACTTTAGATCAACCCCAAAGACTCACGTGACATATGGCAAGTAGCGCCGTCATCTTGAAAGTACCCTTGATGCAGTCAATCTGCTTGCAGTTGCTCAACGTTACACTGAAAATGCTTCGTTATTCGTCGATGTTCACTGCACCGTGGCAAAAAATATAACTTACGATTCTCTCTGCTGATACCCATCAGCAAAATTCTGCTGACAAATGCGCAACATACAATCAAACCTGCAAGACCTTCTACGTCATTTGATAGGTAAATTATACCTTTTGGCGTCTTTCTACTCAAATAATAGACAAATGAAAACCACGAGTTTTATATGAATCACTTACAAAATTCTATAGAATCATAGACAGAACACAGCAAAGAAACTGTATGGTTATTCATTACAATTATTATACATTATTTTTAAAATAAAGTACAGCCTAAGGGACTTATAATTTATGTAAATGTTTTATATATGACTGAGACCGAATGTGAATCTCCCCAAGGGATCTTCGTCAGTGTCTCTAACGAACATGTACCCACTGACGAAGTGTCCAACGAACATGGTACCCACTGATGAAGTGTCCATCCCAATGTTATCGGACACGTCTATCTCGGTAAACACAAATTAACAGACATATAAAGATATGCTTTTTCCGCACTGGGATATTTTTTGTAATAATGTATAAATCTACATGAAAAGAGGTTTTCCTGAGCGATCAAAACAGACTTTTCTGACCTAAAATAAATCACTTCAAACTTTTTAAATTCCCTCCCAACAGAAACGATTTTAAAACGTAAATCTGTATTTGAACGTGGGATCGGATTTACGTATTTGATCAGTAGCAAATCGAAGTTATCATGCACCAGTTAAATATTCCAATTCGGTTTATACAACATATAGTCCGTAAATCCCTCTGACATTTTCCTATACACAATTTTAAATCCGGTTTTCCTGCTGACAAATATTACATTGTAAAGGCGATAAATCCTTGTAATCGAGAGTAAAATGTGTTTGTATCTATTAAATCGCAACGGCGTTGATTCATTCCTGTTTGAACCAGACTTCCTTTTCCGTTTCAAACAACTCTAAAACACAGTTGCGTTTACCAAACCGTAGTTAAGCTAAACAAAATAGCAGTTTCGCCAAATGGATTTTTTTGTTTTTATTTATAGCCCAAGTCTTTCTTTGGCCAATAGGATTTTATCGTACAAGTAGCCTCCAGTATGAGGTCTGACTAAATAACACTCATATTCTTATAAACCAACAGACATATGAAAGTATTTTCACACAGCATTACAAAGAATATTTATTTGTAGGACGTCCATGAGATGGATATCTCTCTCTCTCTCTCTCTCTCTCTCTCTCTCTTCATCTAGCAAGGGTAATACTGCCTACAAATTTATGTTTCTAAAACATAAACGTCGCACATCACTAATTTGTTTATTCACCTAATTAAACCAGTAGGACTGAATTAAACTCTACACTGAGAAATCACCTACACATTGGTTGTAACTAAAACGATTTTTATTACGTTTTCAAAATCAAGATTGTAAGTGATTAATCCTACAGTTAATTATTTATTATTCCTTAGTTAAAAACAAATATTGTTTGTTTCCACTGTATATTGCTACTTATTCTTAACATAATTACACACTTATATAAAAAATAATTCCTAAAGTAGCGCATACAATATTATCCTGTGATATGAGGTCGGTTCTTTCCGCAGCTATGTATTATTTTACCCGACCAACCACAATCGTAGGTTTCGAAAAGATATTCTGACTTTCCCTAAAACGTCGGCCTCATCATATAGAAAATAGGTGCTACTATAGGAAAGTATATTTCATAAATTTAAAAATATATCCGTAAATCGAAATACGAAATTTTTTTTAACTACGCCATTGTCGGTAAGTCTGCCATTTTTTTTATGTGCATGAGCTGCCTATATATATATATATATATATATATATATATATATATATATATATACAGCTGCCTTCGTGAAGACAGTGTGAACCTTGTCAAGGAAATAATCTACCATTTCTAGTAGAAAAGCGGCTACTTAACGGTTCTGCACAGGTTTAGTGATAGGGGGTGATCATTCAAATGTCTCTAACATTTTCCTTCACTAAGGGTTGCTGGAAGTACTTTGCCTTATGGACTGTTCTAATCTTGTTTTGCCGCACTATAAGGTATTGCTTTACTTAGGTGAAGTTGAGATCTTCCTTTCCGTGTCATTAAACCACCCTCCTCGTTCCTATTAAGCCGCAATGGACAATGATCCACTGTAACACCACAAGCTTACTAGCATTTACCAATTCTAGAATTTACTTGAGGCGCCCTCTAGTGGTCTTGACTCAAACCGTTGTCGAACCAATAGCGTAAAGGGCAGCAGTATAATCCAAAATAAATAGAACCACATTTTTTTCAATATCTGCTAATTTATCCAAGACTAAACATATTTCATTCATTTCTCTATGGAAATATTATTTCCCGTATTCCGAAGAGTTTAGATATTTTGACCTGGAAGCCAAGGCAGGATTTACCACCTAAATCGTTGCTGGGTCGAGTTTTACACTTGGGCTGTTAATTTAATGAGTGCAGAATACAAAAGTAAAATGCTCAAGTTTTATTCCCAGGTATTCATTGATACTCTCGTTGATGGTATGATAAGGGAACGACATAAAAGCCCGGGCTTAGGGGCGTCCGTACTTTAAATCTGGAACTTCTGGGAGTAGTAAATGTTAGCCTTTCTATCTTCAGAAGCTCTTGTAGCCGAACCGTCTATACAGCCATTCCGGGTGAGAATACCTTTCTTGAATGGTCCAAAGTGCAAACCTCCTCAACTCCTGCTGTGGAGTTACACTTTTGCTCAATGGCATTATTACATTTGTATTTATAGTTAGGCTTGCCAATCAAAGTCCAAATCTTCAGCCAAAGGGCTCCCTCTGTTCTAATCTTAGCCCCAAATCCGAGCCTATACCTCCAACTAAAGAGAGGAAACTATGATGCTATTCCAAGCTCTGTGTAGGCATCTTATAGTTCCAGGGGCTGCCTCCATATCTGAGTATTCTCTCACACACTACGCTTCCTCTACTTAGCTGTCGCGGTTCCACGCTTGTTTTCAAGATCGAGTGCTGCTATGGGGTTAGACTTGCAGCTTCTGCAATGAATAGTACAATATCCAGTTTGCATTATGAAAAGGTTGAGGCTGTCGCCATGACTCAGGACATGGTCTATGTAGGGTTGTGTTATAGGACACTGTCCAAGTTATCAGAATTTACTTAAGCATGGATTTATTTTGATTTTTAGTTGTAGGTTAAATTGAAATAAAAGTTGTCTACTTTGTGACGTAATTACGGGTAGAACAGGTTTTTACTTGATTATGAAAGATTACCATGGTTAAAATAAGGTTGTGTTTTCATAGTTAGGAAATCATAGTAGTTATTGATATGGTTTTTCCTTGTCACCATTTAAGTATTTTCTCTGTTGCGTAACGGGGTTGAGGTATTAAAGAGAGCAAGCAATGAGGTTAGTTATGAAAGCATAACTGTTTTTATTTTATGTCACGTTAGATTATAAATATAGGTTGTTTAATATTGTTTGACTAATGCAGATAGGTTTGGATTACATTCTGATGCCTTACAGTATGTAATTAAAGCTAGGTTTGTGTTTAACTAGGTTACGATCTTATTAGTTCGAAATTTCATTACTGTTCCGTACGATACTGTAATTAAAATATTATAATTCACATAATTTGCAATATTTTAGAATAGGATCAATTAAATTACGTCCGACCCAGTGACCGTGCCGAGTGTAATACAATGACGAACTTTGTCAAGTAACGAACATAAAATTGTTTTGGAAGTTTATTTTCAGCTCATATTTTGTAATCAAGTTTTGGCTTGAAGTCAACGTCAAGCGATGGTTTGATGATGCTTGTTCTATATCTGGGTCACTCGCGCTATATTTTATACTTAAGTAGTCCCTGGTCTACATTTGTCTATGTAGTGCAGCATGTAGAAAACTTCTCTCAAATATTTTAGGTTGACTTAGCAACTCTGTGTTCAAAAAAATTAACTCTGTTGTTGATTATATTTTATTCCTTGACATCTTCTTGTTTTACTCCTGTTATCACCCTAAATATTAGTATTATTATTATTATTATCATCATTATTATTATTAACCATAATAATAGTACTAATTTATTATTATTACTGTTATTATTATTATTATTATTATTATTATTATTATTATTATTATTATTATTATTATTATTATTATTATTATTGGAGGATTGAGGTAACACGTTGCTGGAAGTGTCTCGGCTATGGGCATAGGACTGGAAAATGCAACGGACCTGATAGGCAAGGTTTATGTTTTAAATGTGGCAACAGCGAGCATCAGGTCAAAGACTGTCAGCAGGAACCTTATTGCATGCTGTGCGCGGATATGAATCTGGATGTGGACAAGACAAAACACGTCTCCGGATCTGGGAAATGTATAGTGTTCCGCCAAGCGTTGGAAGCCGAAAAACTAAAAAAGAATGGCTAGACGGATCATCCAAGGAAATCTGGGCAGAGGGAGACTGGCTAATGATCTTCTTTCGCAACTTCGATTGGAACATAAGGCTGACATTATAATAATAAGTGAGCAGTATAAGGACTTGGCATCACCTACGTGGTTTTCGGACAGCTTGGGAACCGCAGCTATTTGGATACCTGAAGGGAATCTTGCCATTGATAGTCATGGCTCTGGTAACGGCTATGTATGGGTTAAAAGCAACAATGTTACATACGTCAGCGTGTACCTAACTCCCAATGAGTCCATCGGAGACTTCCGCCAAAAGATGGACCAGCTAGAGGACGGACTACAGGCAATGGAAGGTAACATCATTGTTGGAGGAGATTTCAACGCGAGGGCTACAGAATGGGGGGCAGATATAACTAACTCTAGAGGCAAACGCGTGACCGAAATGGCATCAAGACTGGGACTCGTCATCCTTAACACAGGTAACACGACTACCTTCCGGCGACCAGGATATAGAGGTAGTATTATCGATATTACCTTAGCTTCAGAGACTTTAGTCCCTAGAATTCAGGACTGGGTAGTTATGGAGGACTACACGGCGAGCTATCACCAGTATATCTCAATCAGCATCAACCCTAAGAAATCAAAGAGACGGCTGAAAACACTGAGAAGAAGCAGGTGGAATGTCGCCCGTATGGACCAGGACAGATTCTCGGAGGTCCTGCAGGGTTCCCAATTGGATGCCATGGAAATGGGTCAAACAACAAAAAGGCACAGGCACGCTGAAGCTGTAGTAGACGCAACAATGAACATCATTCAAAGAGCCTGCAAGGTTGCTATCCCACAAAAGCGATTCCCTACAGGAAATAGAAATCCAGTATATTGGTGGACTGACGAGATAGCTATATTAAGGAGAAAGTGTCTTAGAACGAGACGCTTAGCTCAACGAGCAAGGCGAAGGGGACAGGGGGTGGCCTATGAAGAGACACTGGAATGCAAGACGGCAAAGAGTGAACTCCGTAGAGCAATTAGAGAGAGCCAAAGGCGATGCTGGGAGGACCTTCGGGAAGATCTAAATAGTGACCCCTGGGGCCTGGGATATAAGCTGGTAATGAAAAAGCTAAATTCATTCACTCCAAGAGGACCTTTGAATGCGGCACAGATGAAAACCATAGTAGATGGTTTGTTCCCTTCTCACCCTGTCGGTCAGATTTTAAAGAGGAAAACCGGAGGGAAAGATTTCCCGCTCTTCACAGAGAAAGAACTATGGACAGCAGCCAACTCCCTCCAAAATAACAAGGCTCCGGGACCGGATGGAATCCCTTCGGAGGTCCTTAAAGCCGTAGTGAGAACTCACCCGCACGTATTACTCAACATGTACAACCACTGCCTGAAAACTGGCGTATTTAGTGCCCGTTGGAAGGTAGCAAGATTGGTCCTGATTAACAAAGGCAAGGGGAACTTAGATTCTCCGTCTTCATACAGACCGCTGTGCATGTTGGATGCGGCTGGAAAATTGCTAGAAAAACTTATTAGGCCACGGCTGCTTTCGGCCTTCCGCGATGCAGGGGATCTTTCTGAGAGACAGTTTGGCTTTAGGAAGGGCAAGTCAACTATTGATGCTATTAGAACCGTAGTTGATGCTGCTAAAATAGTCGAGGTAGGTAACCACTTTTCACGACCTGTGTGCCTTCTGGTTACCCTAGACGTACGTAATGCCTTCAACACAGCGAGATGGAAAGACATACTGTATGCCCTGGAGAAGACATTCGCTCTGCCTGAGTACCTCCTACGGATAGTACGAGACTACCTTAACAACCGGTATCTGATATACGAGACTACAGATGGACCTAGAAGGAAGAGAGTAACAGCAGGAGCAGCTCAAGGCTCCATTCTTGGCCCGGACCTCTGGAATGCAAATTACGACAGCATTTTGCGTATAACAATGCCAGATGGAACTTTCCTGGTGGGATACGCAGACGACATTGCTGCGATCATTATAGCGAGAAACCAAGAGCTCGCCCAATTGCGACTGGCCCAAGTAATGCGTCGTGTTAACAGCTGGATGATGGAGCATGGTCTACGCTTGGCTCTGGAAAAAACTGAGATTCTTCTGATATCCAAGAGACACCTTACTCCTAGCCCTGAGATGCTTGTGGGAGAGGAAAAAATAGCGGTTAAAAATGCCATTAGGTACTTAGGTATCATGATTGATAGGAAGCTGAGCTTTCAAAATCATGTTAAATGCGCAGCTGAGAAAGCGATCAGAGTCACAACAGCTATGAGTAGGCTTCTGGCTAATGTTAGGGGCCCTACACAGAGCAGACGCCGTCTTCTGATATCCGTGGCGCAATCTATAATGCTGTACGGAGCGGAAATTTGGGCAGGTGCCCTCAAAACCGAGAGGAATAGAAGATGGATGGCCTCAGTGCAGAGAAAAGGGGCACTAAGAGTGGCGTGTTCTTATCGAACGGTCTCGGAATCGGCCGCTCTAGTAGTGGTGGGAATAATTCCTATTGATCTGCTGGCACTAGAAAAGAAGACCATTGCGGAGCGACGAAAAAATACGGACGATAGGGAAAACCAAAAGGAAGCGAGAAGAACGACGATGACCAAGTGGCAGGAAAGATGGTCTGCAGACCCCACCGGAAGATGGACAGCCAGACTAATCAAAAACCTATCCAGTTGGACTAACAGGCAGCATGGAGAGGTAAACTTCTACACTACACAGTTCTTGACAGGACACGGTTGCTTTCGGACCTATTTATATAAAATGGGAAAGGTGAACAATCCAAATTGCTCCCATTGTGGGGAAGGGTCACCCGATAACCCCGAACACACCTTCTTTGTGTGCAGAAGATGGCAATCTGAGAGAACAACGCTGGAAAGCAACGTCGGGCCAATAGACCCGGACAACATAGTGGGCAAGATGCTGTGGAGTGCATCCAACTGGATGGAGATAGCGACATATATCGAGAGCATACTACGGAGTAAAATGAGACAAGAAGATGGTCGAGGTCAAGATCAGTGATCAGGCCAAATACACTCATTTTCAGAAATAGAAACCACTGGGGTTAATAAAGGGCCCTCTGACCAGGAAGAATGCTAATACAGTGATACCCTGGTCAGATCTACAAAGGGCCGGAAAGGAGGAAGGGTTTAGTGGGTATTCGCCAGGAGTCCCACACACCAGGTCTGTCAGGGCAGACTTGATGGTGCGTAAATGCATTCCAACCTCCAAAGAAAAAAAAAAAAAAAAAAAAAAAAAAAAAAAAAAAAAATTATTATTATTATTATTATTATTATTATTATTATTATTATTATTGTTGTTGTTGTTGTTGTTGTTGTTTTTATTATTATTATTATTAACCGTAATAATAGTACTAATATGATTAGTATTATTATTGTTGTTGTTGTTATTATTATTATTATTATTATTACTATCGTTATAATATTGTTGTTATTGTTGCTATAGGTATAATATTAATTATTATTATTATTATGTTTATTATTATTATTATTATTATTATTATTATTATTATTATTATTGTTGTTGTTGTTGTTGTTGTTTTTATTATTATTATTAACCGTAATAATAGTACTAATATGATTAGTATTATTATTGTTGTTGTTGTTATTATTATTATTATTATTATTATTACTATCGTTATAATATTGTTGTTATTGTTGCTATAGGTATAATATTAATTATTATTATTATTATGTTTATTATTATTATTATCAAATTAATAACTACCGAGACAGATCTATGGGATGTGGATTATAAATTAAAACATGCTAACACTTTGATGACCGTCACACTACTTAAACCAATCAAAATTAACCCGAATTAAGCTAAACCTGCCTCGCCAAAATTTGGTCCAAACCGGCCAAAAATTAAACATATCAAAATGAATCCGAATTATAATAAATTTGATCCCTGAACTTTCATGCTATATGTATGAAGGTAAACCTGCCTCAAACTTCTTCATCATTGTGTTGTATACACACAGATATAATTGTCTTGTAAAAGCGTCGTAAGAAAAGCCTAAGTTGTGGAGTTATTAAATAAACTTAAAGGGCCAGGTTTTGGCATTTTTCATCATCCATACTGCCCTTGTAAGCCACTAAAAACATTATATAGTTTTTCGAATGCTATGGGACCGTTTGATAAACTATAAGCCAAGTTATTACAAAATAATGATATATATATATATATATATATATATATATATATATATATATAAAGGCCGTTGCATTGTTATCTCAGTGGCAATAAAGGAATACAATGCTTACTTGATTCTGCTTATCGTGTTGGCAGCTTCGAAAGATATGAATAGGAAATTAATTCTTCTAAAAAACGATAGAACCCAATTATTTCTGGTAGATGAAGCAAAGAAAGGAACCCCTTTGGGGGGAGCTTGAAAAGCACTGTTTTAGTAATTTTGAAGTGTAAAGATTTAATTAATCTTTTGAATTTTTTTTTTTTTTTTTTTGACTAAACAAAATTATTTTAATCGTCACTATTAGGCTTATCTCAAGTCCCTAAAAACTGCAGAATATTATCTGTTTATTTTCTTACAAATTGCTAAATTTAAACAGCAAATTTATTCATGTCAAATGAAATATTTTTTATTAATATATTTATTTTAACTAATCAATTATATTGAATATTCAAAATTTATTCAATTTACACAAAACTTTACTTAAGCTTTTAAGTAACAAAATTATGGTTAATTCTACGGTGAATACTTAAAGTATTATAAATTATTTTTATAAGTACACATAAATAATGGTATTACCACATGTGTTAACAAAAGGTGGTAAGATATTAATATCTTCCTAAATATTCATGAAACCGAAATTTAAAGAGCTAGAGCTCCGCAGGTTAGCTACAAACAATGAAACAGAATGAGGAATGAGGGCAGTTCACTTCATTGTCAGGTATTGATGCTTGACAAACTCTTTTAATTTTAAGACTTCGGAGGTTGTTGAATTAGAACAATCCAGGCCTCTCACAGTTACAACTCCACATAAACTTCGTCATACAACAGTATGAAACATTTTTACCAAGATATAAAACAATAATTTTTAGAAATAGTTTTACATAATTTCTTGCACTTTATCTTGTTATTTTCTAACAATAAAATTTCTTAAAATTTCTCTAAATATTGAATCTTGAAATTTTGAAACTCTACTGTACTTTCCTCTGTTACTCTCTTAAAATACAATTTCTTACAAAGAAAATATTAATTATATCGAGGTAATATTTTTGTGCAAGACATTTTAAATCTAATAATAATATGCATAACTTATAACTAATACTTTCAATTTAATGGTATGAATTTAATGTCTTTTATGTCTGTCATATCTATGGGCAAATACTCTTGATTTGGCCAAATTCGAAAGTTGTTTAAAAGAATTCATATAATATTTCTTACAATAATTATTTCGTTAGGTTAACTTTTATATTAGCATTATTTCTCTCATCATGAATCATCTACAACCAGGTTAGGAAATTCGTCCGACCTTACGGGTTACTTAAGTTACAGCCTGCTTTTGTGAGTTTTTATGAGGAATATTATTTAGGTTACATTATATGTTCTTTTTTTTAAATTACTTTATCATAATGAATAAAAAAAAAGTGTATATTTTGTTAGGACTTTGCCTGTGTCCATTTTCATAATGTATTACACAGAGTAATTATTTCGCAAATATACAAAATAAGAAATATATTATAGAGGACAAAATACAATTTTTAATTTCTTCTCAACCTACCCTAATATTTATTGAGCTGTTTTATTTGAGAATTTCTATACATGTTCTTTAATAATTTATAAGAATATATTTGGTGGAATAACGATTTAAAACTATTTTTTATACATTGACTTTACGTGTCTGTAGTAGCATTTACTTGTAGAGTTAATTAAGCACTATCGATCAGGAAATAAATGCCTCGTGCTGCAATAGCAGACATCTATCGAGCAGTCACCGTGACAGCAAAGGTAAGTGCAACTAATTTACATATTGTTGTTGATATTACCTTTCAAGTGTGAGCTAGAATCTCACGTTGAAGATAGAAACATGCAACGCATTTTCAGAATGTATTTCCCATACCACGTTTATGTCTATATATTTTTAAGACAATCCCTTTATCAGATAAATTTATTCATATTTTATAATATGTTTTTCCACTTTTATATTATTTCCAACAAACAAAATCATCCTAAATTAATTCAATAGTACGACATTTTGTTCTAAAAGATAAATAGTTTTCTTGATAAATAGTTGAAAACTACCGTTCATCTAACAACCGTTATTTTACTGCGATATTTAACCGTGACGATTTGGTTAATAATTTCTTCACGGCCTATAAACGTGGAGAGTAGTGGAAAGGTTTAGTCGAAACATTCGCCCTATAATAGTTTTGAGACTGTTACAGGATCCAGAGCTGTGAAATTCCTTCTTAATCACGTATCTTTTACTGTTAAATAAAGGTATACTATCTGTTGACGTGACGTTTTCAACAATTTTTTCATTTAAAGCCCCTTGTTTTACCTTAGTATCTAATTTTTTTATCCCCTGAGCGGAAAAAATCTCACAAGGGTTTTTATAGTCGTCCTTACGTTCTTCTATTGAAATGTCTGAGTTATTCTGGCTCTCAATCCTGACTTTGGTTTTATAATTATAAAGTTGTTCATAACATTTGTTACGTGTTTTGCAAATTATTAAAGATTTATCATTTATTTTACTAATATGATTGCATTGGGTTTTAGTAAAATTATAAATTTTTAAACACAGTTTAAATTAATTTTATCTGATTATAATTTCTCTCTGCTTAGTACAGGGGCTTCTAAAGTTTCCTGCTTAAGCCTCCGCCCAGGTGTAACGGTTATTGCTACTAACTATGTATTTACCATAAAGTTCTGCAAATAAAAAGGCAACTTTTAAATTTTACTACATTTTACTATTTTTAATCAATTATAGTTTTAGGCAAAGTTATTTTCCTGTTCACAAATGAATCTTGTATCTTTTTTTTTATCGAAACAAATATATTGATTTCTTATCTCTCACTACTCGTCTAAACCAAAATGAAATTCCCAGCAATCAAGTGTCTAAAGAAATAAAGTTATATTTAATTTTCCATTTTAAGTCCGTTCACATTTGCTTAGATTATTTCCTTTCTGAATGTCTCTCAAAACTTTAGCTGCACACTCTTAAACTATTAAACGTTTATACTGAATTCTTCTATAATTGATTACAGTACAAATTGTTGATAGAGTAAGAGTGCAAGTTTGAAAATAGAGACATTCTATAACTCGTCTAAAAGAACAATGTTTTAATATATATTTGAGTGTCCTCTTTTACATTTCCTAACATTAAAATATCTAGAAAAACGTTTAATAGAAGTGGATGTTCTACAAAATAGAAATACTGTGGCAAATTAAATTATGTGCTTACATTATTTCAACTATCAACATTTATTACATTACGAAAAAAATGTTTACAAATGTAAATATTAGTAAAAATATAAACATAAATGTTTGTAAAGTAAAACTTTCAAATTAAATAATCTTTGGCCTTAATACGACATAACTAAATGTTGCTTTGAGTCTCAAACTACGGGCGTAGTAGAAAGGTATGCCAGGATTTTATTTAGGAAAATAACGAACTAACCTAATAGCTAAGCGTTATATTATTAGTATGCAAACGAATAATTGCGTTTGTCTCTGTTTTTGGGGGCGATACTTTGTTCTGTTTAATAAAATAATCTTGTACTTGTTGTAGAATAATGTAAGGTTTAGTAAGAAGTAGAGTGTTATTACTAAATACGGCTGTTATGAGTACAGAAATCTGCCAGCGAAGTCATGTCTGCTGTGGCAGAAGAGTTTCTGATGTATTTTATCACTCGTAACTGAAAACGTCAAAATTACAGAATGCAGAATTGGAGGGAAAGCTTGGAGGGCTACGAAATCTCATGATTTTTAAATACCCACATTTACAAAACTGAGAACTTTCTATATAAATTTATACACACTGATAAATTCCAAATTGTAATTAAAACCTAAGGTAAAGTTGTACGGCATCGCTACTATGGATATACTTTGTATCCGACCTGAAAGACCCTTCCACCCACTTAACTCCTTGAAGAGGTTCTGCTGAAGGAAGGACAAATCCCTTGTTAAGTTTAATCGCATTAGGAAACGTAAACGGTAATAATCAAGACCTTTCAAGGAGATTTTGCAACCTCAGGGAGGGAGAATATGAGCTTTGTTCGATCCGTTTCCATTAATCGCATTGATTGCACAACCAGCGTTCACAAATCTTTTCACAATATTCTGTTACATTAAGAATGGTTACTTCTAGACTTAAGATATCAAAAAACGAGAACCAGTTCTGTATAAAGTCGTTGTAGAATACATAATTTTGTATTCTAGTTATTCATTCACTTTTATCCCCTAAAATATTATATATTAATCTGAACCTAAATCCAGTCTCAAATTGTAACGCAATACACAACTAAAACTTTGTCTTTTTCGTCTCTGAATGTCTCTCAAAACTCCACTCTCTTACACTATAAAAACTCTATACTGTATTCCTCTAAACAGAAAGTACAAAGTGTTGGTAGAGTAAGAGTGCAAGTTTGAAAATGTAGACATTCTGTAACTCTTCAAAAAATAACAATGTTTTAATATATATTTGAGTGCCCTATTCTGCCTTTCCTTACATTAAAATATCTAGAAAAACGTTTAAAAGCAGTGGATGTTCTACAAAATAGAAATACCGTGGAAAATTCAATTGATGGTTTACAAAAAGTGAACATTAGGAATGATTGTAGGATTATTTCATTTTGTATTGAGTACTATAATGTTAGAAAAGGCAGAAGAGGGAACTCGAATGTACACCAATGTTCCTAGCGGTAACAAACGTGATTATATAGGAAATTGCAATAATCAATTAATTTTGTAAAGTACAATTTTATTTTTAACGTTCTTCCACAAAATTTAAAATATATTATTAATATCCTTTAATAGTCACACATTTCATTTCTCATTAATTTCATGTGGTTTTCTGCTTTGTGCGGGAAATAGTTTTTTTGTAATTTTTGTTTACTTTGTGGAATTTAACACCGGAGCAAATCCACAGATTCAACTACACATGTGACTAAGGTATACTAGCAATATATGCATAACCTGGTTTCGCCTCGGGAAGACGTATGTACAACAATGCAAAGCAAGTAAGCCCCAACAGCAAACATTATTGCTTGAAGCGAATTTATTTGTGAGGTGGATTTATTGATAAACCTCTTTGTGTACGTTTTAGAATTATTTTAGGAAACAATTTTGCTTTTGGAGCAGAACTATGGTTTGTTGACATTTGAGGGAAAAATTTTCAAGTTCTAAGACATTTTAGCGAGAATATTATTTGTACATGGTTAATATTTTTTCCTCTGTAATAAATTGTCCAGGGTTATTCGTTGCGTTGGCTGAGGAAACATTTAGGATTAATCAGCTGTTAGTAATAACTTTAAAAAGATGTAAGGATATAGATGGAAGTACAAATATGACATTAATTCACCTATTTCCGAGTTGTACATGAGTATTCAAATTACAAACGCAATTGTACTTACATTATCTGGAAACTCAGGCAGAGAAAAACTATGATAACTGGGTATTGCTATATTAGGAAACCCCTGATATAAGAAGTCATATTGGGAGAGTGTATTACAATATTTCAGGAATTGAAGGTTATCATATAACTTCCAATAGTTCTGTTCTAATAAATGATGGTAAACACTGTCAGAAGTAATGAAAACATGTCAGCAGCGAACTAGCTCATCTGAAACTGAGTCGACATTGAGTTATTTGTCAGTTATTCAGAGAATGCGGTGAGGTAAAGCTTCACAAACATTAATTTCTCTAAACATAAATAGGAAACATTCTACATGCGAAACAGGTTCACCATAGAAGGTAGAAATCTGAGAAGCAAAAATTACCATTAGGTAAAATATTTACGTAATGCTATAATATCATTGATATATAATTTAATGTTGAAATTTATCTCATAAATTATTTTGTAACTCAAGTAGGCCTATACTTACAATAACTTTCAATAATTAGTAGAAAGAAAATATTCTTAAGTTATTTGTAATTCACGTATTGTACAATTATTTTAATTATAGTAATTTTTCGTTATTGTAGAGTTTAACCGACAGAATAAATGTAGACCCTAATAATACATCATTATATTATTTAAAAAAATATTTTATAGATCGATTCAATATATCGTTTGATATTAGCTTCATATTAAAGATATAGTAGAATATGTCAGCATACAAAATTTATAGAAACAGTTTTGTTAATATAGCGTTAATAAACAGTCTGGATATATCTGACTGATCGCGTAACAATGCATCTCCAATTTCAAGCCTAACAACCAATAAAACCTTTGTGCTGCAACTTTAACGAAATCCGAATTAGTGTCTCCCTCTACTTCCGCCCGGCTTACAGTTCTGCATAAGCTAGTCACGTCTCTGCTATAGTGAACATTTACGGACCTGACCTTACATTTAAATGTCGATCTTTTGTCTAGGTAAACCTACTTATATTAGATCTCTTAGTACGAATTCCCCAAAGCATTACATTTTTCTCCATTCGAGTGTTCAAAATAAAATTATATTGATATAAATTTTCAATGTGACAAATTTATTCTACTTCTTCTTATACAAAACGTTCTATGTTGACACAAGTTTACCTCCAAATTAACAACAAGATTTTAGAATTTTTAATTTTTTCCAAACTCAAATCATCCAATTTTGAATTTTCTTCAAGGAATCGAATTTGCTCTCAAAGTACCTTAAAACATCATTAATAATTCATTGCCTCAAAGATTAAAATTTCTTTCATAACTTTTTACCGACGTTAATTACGATGCATTTGTTACAATTGCTTCAAACAAAATGTCTTTAGCATTTACTACTAAATCCTATATACTAATCCTAAATACTATTAACTCTCGAACGGTGTTACCTGTCCAGTATTTGACTTTTCAGTTATTTCCTTTTAAATTAAGGTTTTTTTTATACAATACAATTTTACCCCATGAACCATTTTATAATATTACAACATTTCGTTTATAAGAATTATTTTACTTGTTTTAATATTTTTCGATTATATATTTTAGTATTTTCAAACAATTTTATATCTTTCACATTTTCTAGTGATTTCAAAATTTCATAACAGTTTAAATTTCTTTTACAAAGTATATATATATATATATATATATATATATATATATATATATATATATCTTTACGTGTAAATTTAATTCAAATTCACAGTTTTAGTGTTTTACAAGTTCAGGCTTTTTAAATTACTTCTCCTGAGACTCGCAGCATTGAACAATGCACTGATCTAGTGCTAAAAAAATCTGCTGAAATTTACCACAAGGTTTCTTGCTAATTTGCTTAATCCTATTTATATTTGCCTAAGATTCCATGGCTTTTCTTGCGTTGATCAAGTGATGAATTTAAAAACACAAAAACGAGAATCAAATGTCAGCCAAATATAAAATCTAAACTCTTTCTATAAATTTCGTTTACAGGATGTATTTCTTTACGGGTAAATTGAATTCAAATTCACATTTTTAGTGTTGTACATGTTTAGCTTTTTAAATTACTTCTCCTGAAGCTCACAGCATTGAACAATGCACTGTTCTAGTGCTAAACAAATCTGTTAAAAATTATAAGTAAGTAGTGGTTTTTTGCAAATTTTCTTAATCCTGTTTATATTCATATAGGTTTCCATGCCCTTCTTGCGTTGATAAAGTGATAAACTTAAAAACACAAAAACGAATATCGAGTGTCAGCCACATATAAAATCCCAATTCTCCTTATACCACTTCTAATTAGGAAAATGACATTCGCCTGTTTCAGGCACGCAGTGAAACATTAAAGACCGTTATTTCCACACTAAACGAATGCACCTCGACCTCTCGTTGCATTGAATATGAAGTACTTGAGCAAACAATCGACAACTATACCGTTCTGACAGGGATATTGCAACTGCTTCTATATGAATTAAGCGCGAATATCCGTTAACTGTAATCATGCAGCAAAGTGTGTTTATAGCAGCTGGTAAAATATACATGGCGGACTTTAGCTTTATTGCCACACTGGCGTTAGTGTCTCCGACTCTGTACACACTTAGGTCACTAGAAAGCTTTCTATTCGTGCAGTAGATAAAGTCAGTGCTGTAGTTTAAAATGGCGATACTTTATATGTTTCTATGGCAAAGTTAATCTTAGTATTGATAATCTTTCCAGAGTATTCCATTGAAGAGCTTGTGAAGATATCATTTGAAGGTATTTCGTGAAGTTACATTGTTCGGCATTCATTTATTTACCTACAATACGATTACAAGATTCAAATTATCGACTTAAAGGGTTCAGAATTCTTATCCGAACCGTTTATCGGTTTGTCTCAGTCCATATCCTCTGGTTTCCTTTTTATCCCCTTGTGAACAATAAGTTGGCAGCCCTTATTGCGGAGCTCCTGAGTGCGATTGAATTTTTGATCCTATAAAAGTATTTCAAAGGAACGTATCTAAGAAGCTTTAAGTTCTCTTTCTTTACAAAGCATTTTGTTTCGCCTAAAGGAGAGAATCTTTTAACTATATCTCGTGGTCAAAACGTCAAGGCTCAGTGGTGCCAACAGTATTAAACTGAATGAAATACTTCCTTAAAGATATTACATTTTATCATACAACAGAACCTATAATATTTACGTGTTTAATCCTATGATAGATGTATGATCGTATACTTTATTGTCTTTTTCAATTTTAGTTGTTTAAAACCAACAAATTTAAAAACCATTCTCTCGTGTTTATCCTACAACATTACACGAAATCAGGCGTTAGTTTTTAACATATTCAATGTATTGTAGTAATAACATTATTTAAACACAACCTACATTGAATATTTTTTTAAACTCAAGCATCATTTGAAAAAAGAATCAAAAATGATGTATTTTTTGTAGACCCTATACAGAAATTTTACAAAACATTTTATAACACAGGGAATGGCTAACATTTTTTTAAAAAATGGGAGATCCTAAGCAATATATTTTACAAACAAAACTGGGAAATATATATTTATAAATCCATGGTTCACAACTAATATTTTTGTATCAATTATATGAATTTTAATTCCACATTTTTTGCAAGTAATTTAGGGCGGCCTCCTTATGTAGGTCACTAATCCGGTCTTGTTGATTAAAAACAGTTTACTTTATATTGAATTTTTATTTGTTTGTATAGTTTTTCGAGTACGATATCGGCAGTATAAACAAATACACACACGCACATGCACAGACATCGTTACAAAACAATCTGACTCTATCTGCAGTGGGGTTAAAGTCCAGATGTATTCCCAAAGGTAACGTAAATGTGAAATCACTCCTTGCTATCCTCGTTACATCAAATCTGACCATTATATTTCTGTTGCTTTGCTTCACGTTTACAATCCTCAACTAATCGAATATTGAAATATTGTAATGGGCCGTATTCTATGCTTTTAGAATAACTTTGTATCGTCCGAGCCGATTAAGTAGTTTTGAGCTAAACTAATTACAAACACAAGCATATTTATTTTCTACAATTTAACCGCCAATATAATAAAATATAAGGACGTTGCTATTGATGGAATGTTACGTACTGAGGAAACGTAACATATCAGAACGGTTTTTATAAATTTATTTAAATTACGCAAGTCATTAACTCTTAAGTTAAACAAACTTTAATATTTATATGCTAAATATTAGCATTGTATTTTATTATTAAACTGTTATTCTGTAATATATTTCATAATTAACATAGTTATATTTTATAATTATCTAAGCCTCTATTTCCCTTCACCCCTACTTACGAGGGAGATGAGACCCGGTTTCAAAATGGAGCTTGCGGCTTCTTCCAATTTCCTTTCCTTGTACTTCCGTACAATGTCATTTCCGTAACCATGAATTACCCCACGAGCCCGAATCTAATTGCAGACCAACTGACCTAGTTTCATACCCTCAATCAATCCCGATGCAAGAGTAAATATTAAATACAAATACAATCTTCATGGCATAGTTACCTTGTTATGCTTCAAAACATCCCTCCAAAGCCGTCTGTCTTAGGGTTCAATAATGTAGGTAACTTTTTGAAGCATGGCCCAAATTTATTTCCTTATATTGTCTATATTGTGTTTTCGATAACAAAATGAAAACCAAATCACAGTCTATATTATAAGGATGAGGAAGCCGCTTGACGGGTGGCGGTAGAGGGCGGTGCCCTTACGTTAAATTAAATAACTTAGTTGCAGAAAAGTAAAATGTTATTGGATAGGGCCATTTTATATTTCGTATAGCTTAAGTGGATTTATGAAACTGCATTCCATTACTTGATATCGTAATAAACTCACAAAGGTGTATTCACCTCTCAAAACATGACAACCTGAGAAATATTTAAAACATTTTAGACTTCCTTTCAGGGCAATGTCAGTCTTAAGAGATGTTCCCTCTTTTTTAAATGTTTTTTCATCTAAATTTTAAACGTTTTGCTTTTTCAATATTTATTTAGTTTTTGTCCCCAGATATTTTTCATCTCATCTGTTAGAAGCAACAAAACTGATATTAGTGAGTGGAGAGATTTCCCATACTAATATACACATCTAAGAGATGGCCTACCAATGTTGTGCAACCCTGTCAGGATGAGTGATATTTTCCCTTTATTTCAATATAATGAGATTATTTGCATCCTAGTCCTACATTATTTACGTCTAAGGGAAGGAATCGTGTTTGGCTCTTCCTTTAGTTCACACAGCATTCTTCCTATAACTTCGTGAGTGATATGTCCTTGATAGAAAGTAGTTCATATCGGGTATGCGGACCTTTACATATAACACAATTTCCCTTTTTCAGACATGTCCCTTTATCCTAAATAAGGGAGTTTTATATACACTTATCTTAATCCTAGGAATTATTATTCACAACTCTCGAGTAACTATCGTTGGCTGTAATAGCTAAATTTAATTATGACCTTGAAGGGAAAAGAAACAATACATTAGAAGACTGAACAACTTCTGTGAATTTTCTTAGCACCTTTTTTCTTTTTCTTTTTTTTAGTTTTAGGCCGATCAGAGCTGACTGATAACTCCTATCGCCCAAGAGGGTAGGAACGTATTGCAAATATAGGTCGAAACATGAGAGTAGAAGCATAGACCTTATCTCCAATGGATAAACTCCCCTTGTGCTGGAAATGGAGAGATCATGACACAATGATGCTGACTCATTAATTGTAAACCTCCCATTGTATTAGGTAAGAATAGGGAAATTACATAATGATTCTCTGATAGTGGGAAAAGAAAAAACATCTCATCGCGTAGACATTGTCCCTTAGGTAATTGTATTGGGTTGGAATAAGAAATCAGCATGATGCTGATTCGTGTATCTCAAGTATTTCTACACTTTGTTGAAGGTCGTGAGAAAGTGACTATCCGTTTCGCTCATTCGGAATGAGAAGGTTATATTGTAAGGGTGTAATTAGGTAGAAGTAAGAAAATGGATAATAATCTCCTGATAATGGAAATAGGATTAAAAAAATAAGATCTCCCATCCCATAGAGTGAGCAGTGCCCCTTACCTAATGTAGATCTGACCTCAACCCCGGTAAATAGAGGTGTCTACCCTTTACGCCCTTTGTAGGCAGAAAGACAAGGAAGGGTAGACACAATCAGGTAAGGATAATAATATCTGAGAATAAGAAAGAATATGGCGTCGAGTGTTCACAATGAAGTTGGAGTGTTATTACCCCGGCTGAAGGGATGTCGCCATCCAACCTTACGAAGAGTAGTAACACTCCCAACATAGTTACACTGTGGCAGTTACATATTAGTGTATATGGTAACTTGTATGCAATAGTGTAAACGTTTTATTATACAGTGTATAACGTTATACATTGAATTGGAAAGTTTGGTTGATTCAAGGTAGTTCATTTAAAATAAAACTTTATTAGAAAACTATTATAAAAACTTTATTTTTATCAAAAGTTATTAAAAAATGAAAGAAAATTCATCTAATTTAGTAAATAAAGTTTGTTCTTCTTGTTCATTGTACAATAAAAATGCATCTTTTTATACAAAGGCGAACTGCTGGAAAATTACAATTTGTTCATCTTTATCTATAATGGTGGTATTTTCATTAATACGTCCTTTCTCCATAAGGACGTAGGTTTCGAGGGTGGATAAAACCTTTTCAGTGAAGAGCTTGTCTTACAAAATTATTTTAAGGTAACTTTACGAATAAACAACAAAAGAAAGTGGTTTTGTTTTGAAGACAAAGAATATTGCGCGAGGGAGAGCCACCGCAAACAACGCTTTTGTACAGTCAGGTTCCTTCATAAAATGTCTTGTCCTATCGATATTATTTATTAGGATACCATCCTTTGATAAAGCATATGACGTCACTTGTCATGATTAGTAGAGGTGCTTCTCGCTTGACGGAACAAATTTAATTGTTTATAAAGTGGCGACTTAAATGCTTTGTAAATTTATTTACCAGAAGCAATTACAATGAGACTGTTTTAAATTCTTTTAAACTCATTCTAACCTTAATTATTCTAACAATAATTCATTGTAAGTTGGCTGTATTACTTAATGTTAACGTATGTTTCCCGAGAACCTTTGACACTTAGGTTCTCCGACAGCGCAACAATACATTTCCAAACGAAGTAAACAGTAATTATTCCTTAAAAAGCTGTTCACATAAAGATAAAAAACAGATTTTGAAACATAAATACAAAATATACTACTACTTAAAAAAATGTACTCAAGGTATCTAAAATCTAAGGTAAAATCATTCGGATAAATAATAATACAGAAGAGTAATTTTGTTGGTTTCTTTGTGCTTTAAAAATAAAAGGAGCCATATAAGGAAGAAAGTAGATAAGGAGGATTATGTAAGGAATATATAGGAATTACAAGACACCTAACCTCAATGATAGCTTCATAGACCAGAGACTATCACGTAGTAAAACTGACCTCATAGTAAAAAGATTTGTATGCCTCTGCGTTTAGCAAAATTTCATGCTAAAGAAGATTAAACTTTCTATCTAGGATGATGTCTTCTTTTCTACCAACAAATAGCACGCACGAACATAAACTCACATACACAGGTTTAGATCTATTAACCTTTTCCATAAATTGAAGAAGATTAGTTAAGAAACAATTCTATACTTAAATCATACTTTAGGCAAAATGTCTCAGTATCAATACAGTTGTTGACCGTTTAGAGACAAAAATTGCTTAAATTCATTATTAAACCTTATACTTATCTATGGTTATTGTTACTAAAAAAAAGATACAGTTAAATACATTAAATATTTGTAGACAAACGAATCAATTAAACAAATATAACTTATTGTTATTTAAAATATTAACTTCGTGTCAGAGACAAAAAAGGTAGTTCCATAAAAAAGCCTTTTGCTCGCTATTATCTGGGTTGGAGCAGTTCACCGAAGCATTGTTTAGTCACTGTTAAACTGTTGTCATTATATTGGAACAATGCAGCATCTGACTGGAGAAGTAGGTTACCTTGTTAAATTTAAACCGCTCTGTATTGTCAACCAGAACACACCAATAAATAGGTCAGACAACTGTCAATCAGTAAAATTGTTTACTTTCCTGAGTAAAATCAATGTCCCATACAATTATCCTCTCTTAGAATACGTTTTGAAAGTTTTATAAATTATGTCGTTTTGTCTCTTTAATTGGATTTTTACTAACACTTTTAAAAAATAATTTGGAATAACATGGGTTTTTCGTTTGTATGTGTAAGCATTTGAACAGAGCATTATTTAATCGAAATTATTTTGAAGTCTTTTGCTACTTTTGCCACTTATACCAGAATACAAGCGTGTTTATGAATAAAACGACGGTTGTTTTAACGAGTCAAGAATGATTATTCAATAGAACGATGCTCCTGCGACTAATTTGTGGTCTTCTCAAAGTAATTATTAAACCTATGGCCTAAAGATGGAACATCGACAATGTCCTGTCAATCTTCAGTAATACCTTGCTGTTAAAACTAGTACATGCCCGGGACATAGTGCTGGTCTTATCACACACTGCCACATATCACAAACGTAAACTATCTGCTTTAACTAGAGCATAAGTTGTCGAAGTAAAAACACGTGGAAAGATCTATTCCCAATGTGAAAGTCCTGGATGGGAAAACTAACCTCTCGATATAAAGCCAAAACCAAGTGACGTCATAGAGTATGTAGCCTAACTTGAATGGAACTTGCCACGCATGAAAATGGGTAAAAATAAATAGGACAAAGATGGAATTAAACTGACTAGCAGTTGCTTTGGCATGGGGATAGAAGAGTGAAAATTTCCTTGTGTGAGGGGTGATGATTTGCAGTAAGTTGTAGACTACCGTGACGAATAATGGGCTAAAATGTAAATGAGACCCTTTCAGAAAGTGAACGCCTTAAGGGAAGCATTCTTTGAGCCAATGTAAAGACACAGGCGCTCAAGTGGGACTTTCCTCCCAAACACAATTTGCAAAGACAATATTTGCAGTAAACATAATATAATATATAAAATTAAATTTAAAAATTTATAAATAAATTTGTAATATAAATTGTTTATTTACAACAAATAAAATTTATAAAATAATGTGTATTTAGGAAATATTCTCGTATGCTTTGGTTTACTATCGATTCTCATATTTTAACAAAATAAGTAAGAATTACAAAATGAAACCGTTTACTTTTTTTTATTGTTTATTACGGAGTTTATATTTGTTGCGTGTTTAAAATATGACCGCTTAAGGATATTGAATATCAGAAGGATTCAGGTAAGAATATAACCCCCTCCACGTTGAAGATATGTCTGTCGTGACCGTTAAACCTCTGTAAGATAAGGGTAAGAACGAGTAGAAGTAAATAGGTATGACTAAGGGGAAGATATATTGATTCCCAGGTACTGGTAGATTAATGGGGGGAAATTATGCCGTTATGGTGGGAAGGGTCGCGTACAAGAAGAAAACGCCAGTGATTGGGTGAACGAATATTTTATTTGCATATTTGTAATATTGAGAGCAGCCGAATAACGTAAAAGAGTTCTATCGAAGAGGCCTTGCTACCGTACGATTTTAAAACTGGGCTTCTTTCAATAGTTAATGAAAACTGAGATGAATTCGCGATACTTTGAAATGGGATATTGATAAGAGATCTGTCGCTAATCTAATATGCTGCCACTTGTTAAACTTTCAATAGAATATTTTAAATTAATTCTGTGTCTTTTCTGACGTGGAGTTTTACGTTTCTTATATTTTACAACCATTAAGTTACTATAAACTTGTAGGGTTTTTCCAGGACTAGCTAGTAGAGTTTAAGCAGGACTATCTTGTAGAGTTTATGCAGAACTAGCTTGTAGAGTTTAAGCAGGACTATCCTGTAGAGTTTATGCAGGACTAGTGTAGAGTTTATGTAGGACTATCTTGTAGAGTTTAAGCAGGACTAGTTTGTAAAGTTTAAGCAGGACTAGCCTGTAGAGTTTAAGCAAGATTAGTTTGTACAGTTTATGCAGGACTATCTTGTAGAGTTTAAGCAGGACTAGTGTAGAGTTTATGGAGGACTAGTGTAGAGTTTAAGCAGGACTATCCTGAAGAGTTTTAAATTATTTGGGCGTTTGTTATAATCACATGTAATTAGATCAATAAATAGTATATATATATACCTGTTAATACACAAGCAAATGTTATAAGAAATAAAAATTACAAAAGGTTTCTGAAAGAGTCTGCATGAAAAACTAATAATTGGACAATAGCGTATTATTAATAATTTGACAAAACATAACCAAACACGTATTACATGTTACCAACTTCAAACGTTTTAGTAGGGACACATTCAACTCGCCTTGTTGGTATCTTGGCCACCAGACTGCCTTGAAATCTATCTTATTGTATTGCCATCTAAATCGGCAGGGCAAGACGATATAACATTTTACCTACATCACATTACATATAATCATACAATACGTCAGGGGTTCTCAAACGTTTTTAGACACTTTACCCCTTTTTACAAAATAAATCCGGGTACCCCTTCACAGTTAGTAAAATAACTAAAATATCTACATGTCGGAGAATGATCCGAGTTGTCAGCCTTTTATTTTGTATATTTTTAACACGTGTAACTCAATTAATTGTCATGTTTAAATAAAAACAAAGATATATTGCTTACATACATTTTATTACATTATTACATTTTATTACATTATTTTATTACATACATCTTATTACTTTAAAAACACACAAACCTTAAAAAACAAAAAGCTCTTACTTTAAAAGAAATTAGTGAGAAGGGTGAGCTTGTTTCTGTTTGCACAGTTCATCAATATTAGGTTTCAACTTGGTTAAATATAATCTTAAATCATCTTCAACGTTTAATTTGTTTCTATATTTACTCTTAAGATATGTTGAACTTGAAAAAACTCTTTCACATAAATAAGTGGTGGAAAACCCAACAAGAAATTTAACAGCAGTGCTAGACAGTTCTTTGTGTTCCTTTCCAACACCGATCCAGAAACTCAACAATGTATTACCAGAACTCAAATATTTGCTTACACTTTTAAAAAATGTTTTAACTTGTAGCACTTACTTTGCACTCCTGGTAGTGCTCATCTTTGTCTAGGGGTGTTTTAAGGAGGCGACATATCATGGTATTGTAAGCAGCTAGTTTATGTTGGTGTGGGTGGTTTGAGGAGCTGTGTATGGTCGTATCGTGTTTCGAAACAGAACAACAAAACTCCCTTAACTTCTTAGACCTCACAATTAAACGGACAGACAAACAAACACATAAATTCAACATATACCGAAAACCCGCCAGCACTAATACGACGAGTTAAACACCGTAAAATATATAGCACAAACAAACGGATACAACCCAACAATGATTGACAAACTATACAACCGCCTAAAAAATAAACATAATAACCCAAATACAAACACACAAGATGACAATCCCATAAAATACTTATCAATACCTTACAGATCATCCAAAACCCACAATCTAACCAACACATTACGAAAATACAACTACAAAATAGCTTACTCCACACACAACACTCTCAACAAACAATTTAAACCCAACAGCAAAATCAACGACATTTACAACACCACTGGAGTTTACAAACTAACTTGCAGTTCATGCGCCAGTTTTTACATAGACCAGACAGGGAGGTCATTCTACACACGTTACCAAGAACATATAAAAGCACTAAAAAACAATAACTACCAATCAAACTTCGCCGATCATCTCAACTCCACAAAACATGACTACATAGACATAACATCTAACCTACAAATTCTTCATAAACAACACAGAAATAACCAACGCTACACAACCGAACAATACGAAATATATAGGCACTTCAAACTACCCCCTACACACATACTCAATACACTATTACATTACAACTCACACGCACGTTTTGACATCATAACTCCTAATACACACAAAATACACCCACACCACCAAAATATCCCTCCCCACCCTAACCTACGTAAACCTTGAGATCAGTTACGATCTGAGTTGACAAAGGGACACATCTCCCGAAACGGCCGTCCTCAACAAGCAAAGTAAGTGCTACTATAGGCAAGTTAAAACATTTTTTAAAAGTGTAAGTGATTAATAGTAGCTCACGCGAAGATGGAATCAACAAATGTCAAATATTTGTTTTTCAATGTTGGATCAGACGAAACTTCAATGAGCTGCTCCTTTTCAACAATAGTCAGGTTAGTGTCCTTAGCATCAACAACAAAAGGTCACGTATCCAGTCATGCTTGTATCCAAATGTGGAAAGTACTCTCTTATCCGAATATGCAGTGCATTCAAGTGCTGGCCCATTTGAGTCTTGAGTTTAGTAAAATTAGGTAGGTTTGTCTCATCTTGCAAAAATTTGTGCAATCTTTTAAACGGCTCACAGTTGTTTTTTTATTTCTTTTTCCCAGAGATTCATCTTTTTTACCATTGCATCAGTTTTCTTTGCTACATAAAAAATATCAGAAATACTGCCCTGCATGGACAAATTCCAGATGTTGAGTTTTTCAAAAATATCATTAAATATGCCAGCTTTAAAAGCCAAACAAATTCAGTAAGTACTGAAGACAAATGCTATTTGTGTTTGATAAAAAAAAATATGCAATTCTCTGTGGAGTTCAAACACACGAGACAAAACATTTCCCCATGAAAGCCACCGTACTTCAGTATGAAGCAACAAGTTCTCGTACAGGCTCCCCATCTCTTGGCATAGAATTTTAAAGTAGCGAGATTTTTGTGGCCTAGTTTTGATGAAATTCACAACTTGTATACTCTGATCAAGGACCTCTTAAAGTTCCTCGGGGAGGTGCTTAACAGCCAAAGACTATCGGTGAAGGACACAATGAGTGAACTTACACTCAGTTAAAACCATTTTAATATGACCTACCAGCCCTGTGATGTGACCGCTCATAGCTTTTGCACCATCCATACACACTGACACGCAGTTTTTCCCATCGAGCTGGTTTAAAAAAGAATCTAATAAACTGAAAATATCTCTACCTGTTGTAGATGTTTCAAGTGGCTTACAAAATAAAATATCTTCAAATACTTCATCCTCAAATATTCCACGAACAAAAACGATCAGTTGGGCTAGGCCAGCAACATCTGTGGATTCATCGAGTTGAATTCCAAAGAAAAGGCTACCTCGAATTTCTCGAACAAGTTGTTCTTTTGTATCATACGCCATATCATTGTTTCTCCTTGAAACTGTATCATTTGATAATGGAATAGTTTTAATTCTTTTTGCCTCTTTTTCTCCAAACATGCAAGAAACGATTTCTTCTGCAGCAGGGAGGATTAGGTTTTCGCCAATAGTATGATTTTTCCTAGACTTTGCGATCAAATGACTCACTTTGTAAGAAGCTTTTAGAGCATTTTTATGTGGTTCTGCACCAGAAAACACTTTTATAGTGATTTTCCTAGTTTTAAGGTCTTCCAAGAGACGTTCAAAATACTGTAACTCTTTCTTTACTAAATTGTCATGTTTGCTTTAAAAATGACGTTTTAAAAGAGAAAGTTTCATAGAGTTTTTTGATAAAATTTTAGAACAAACACCACACTGCGGATTAGGCTTGTCTGTGCTTCCAGTCCAAGTAAAACCTAATTTTATATACAACTCATCATATTTTCTTTTTTTAGTGTAAGAGTGATTTGCCAGTTTCTGGTTTTTGAATTTTTTTCCTTGGGCTACTCATTAGTATCAAGATGCTCAAGTCTACTTACATTTTGAGAAGCTGATGGCCCAGGATTTTGATTTAGAGCTTCATGAGGCATTTTCTTCATGAGTACTTTATTCATTGTTAAAGTTTACTTCACTTCAATACCGTACTCAGTTTTCACAACACAATACTGTGAGCGAGTTTGTAATAACAGATAACCAATACAATTACAGTGACACTGCGTAAATGAGTACACGTGGATGGTGTACCAAGCAAACAGTCGCATGCACACGGTCGTGGCACACACGCCAAACTGATGACTAGGCTTGCTTTGTCATCTGTCTGGCATTGTGAGCGCGCATCCGACTATCTGCTTGGTTTAATGGCATCCACGCTTGCTCATGTCGACGGCATGTCGACAGTTGGGTACGGAACCGTTATAACTGAAGTTCACAAATCGTATAAACGTACCTTGGATTTTGGAGTTTTTTCCTCTATTTAAATTTTAAGATGGTTTGAGAACCACTGCAATACGTGATTGATATCAAACGAAACAATTCCGTTTCTTTGTAGGTGTTCGTCTAAAATTAATAGGAAATTTGATCCTACAATTTGAAAAAAATTGATAACCTAAAACCGAGGCTCACAATCTCTGCTTCCGTTTATAACACTGACGTTGAGGCCACGCCCCCTCCCATTCATATTTGGTCGAGTATTATAATCTGAGAATGAAACAGAAGCAAATAAGGTCAATTAAGCATCAGAAAATATAATTTACCTTCTAATATATAAATAGCATTGCAAATGCTAAAGCTGCAATCCTACAATGATAGAGTTCATTCGAGCCTTGTGAAACATAAGCCTATATCTTACAAAGACTATTAAAAACGCACAGCGTCGATAAAACTATATTATATATGTTTTCGCAATAAAATGGAGACAAAGACTATTTAATAAATTAAGACTCTTACCTATGTTTCAGAGATGTTGCCCTGGAGCACAGACACCATATCTGAGAAACAAGGGTCTATCGAGACTAAATATTCAATATAAAACAATGACGTAGTTCAGTACGCACATGTCACGTCACTCTACCCGCTGGTACACCTAATTCAAAACGCACAACTCTCGTCTGTTGGCAATTTCAGTATACTTAAGTATACTTAAATACAGTAATTTGTCTTAAGTAACTTGTTTTATTTGTTATTTTTTATTATTTTTTGTGGTATTGGGGTTCTTTACAATATTTTCATTGTAATATATTGTACCACTGTGCTCTTGATATTGTGTATTATCAAGAGCAACTTCCCGGTCAACTGATCAAAACCTTTTTAGTAAGTTAAGTTTAAAAATAAGATCATTACAAGTTGATATTAGTTTTTTGAAAAAATGTCATAGGGCTTAATCTTAATTAACTTGTTTTATTTGTTATCTTTTATTATTTTTTGGGGTATTGGGGTTCTTTCCAATATTTTCATTGTAAAAAAAAACCAGTTAAAGGTTTTTATTTCAAACATTAGATTTTTCAAAATTAATGCTTGAGCTACGTTTTTTTCAATGATAATAAAATGTAAATGTGTTTTCAAAAAGTACATTCCCAAAAGACAGTGGACATGAGAAACAAGATTTCATCAAAACAGGAATGTTGCTTCACAAAGTATCAAAGTTGTTTTCCTGCGAATCCACTAAAGTATGTTAACTAATTTTAGTTAAGGGGATTACAAGAGACGAATTGCTAGCAGCAATGGTTTCATCCCAAACATAAATACTTCTCATGAATGATAGCATTGTGTCCTAAATACTGCAATGGTCATATTACAGCGCAAATACAGGAAGGTTTAATCTGTGCAAATATCGCGCTACTACAGAGGAAATATTATTCTGCTGAGGAATATTGTACTTCAGAGGAAATATCGTTCCGTTAATCTGTTACACAATACATTACTGGTCAGAGTTACAGCACAATATCGCTTGTTACAAGTTGCAACGGGCGGAGAAGCCCTCAATCCTGTGGGGTTTACCGTTAAGTAGCTTTAATAATATTGTTTTAGATTTTATGTAACACTTTGTCTCAGATAGTAACTTTAGTATTCCTATTTAATGAAATATTCTTTAATAATTTAGGTATCACTATATTATTTCAACTGAAAAACGAAAATGACTTATATGAAAACTCATAAATTAAAAATTACAAATTAATAATAGAAATAACTTGAATTAACTTTTTAAATTAAATTAAACACTTATATAGACGTAAAAAAAAGAAATATATCTAAATCGAAATGTAAGAATACCGATTAATTAGGCTAACATTTTAAGTTATTTTTTATTGTTTTTTAACCCAATGTAATACTTAAATACAAACGCTGTATAACCGCTTTGTATTCACGGATATATTAACTAGGACGATTGTATAAATATGTATTGTTGAATTCATACAATTAACTTACTGGTCATCTGAGATTGGTAGACTGTTTTTATTATCTGTGGAAACAACGTCGGTATGCGTTTGTTTATGTTGTGTTAACGATACAGACTTATTTAGGAAGTGTACAACCTCTATAGTGGCAAGGTGTTTTTGCAGTTCATTGTAATAGTCACAGTGAACATTCAAAAACGTGATCGGTTAATGTAATTACAAATATGTTAGAATAGTATGTAAAAGGGAGGTGTATTTTATGTAAATATATTTCCTCAAATATCTTTAATATTACAGAATGATCAACAATTAATTTTAGAAATCAAATTTTAAAGAATGTAAACTTTCAAGTGACATACACTTTAGAGCAATGTAAATTTTATGAAGTTCTGAATTAGTTTTTAACATTTAATAAAGAATTTTTGTAGTTATAAAAAAATGTATAATATTTAATTATGTATAACGATTTCTCTAAATATTACGTAAATATTAGGTAAAACATTATAGCAATATAATAAATATACGATATAAAATAGACTACAGTTGTACTGTAGAATTAACCCAGTGGAGATTGGCATATAGTCAATTGTAACCTAAAACATTTCTTCCGTAAGAGTAGAACTGAGGACATTAACTATCTTAAACGTAAATAGAATAGTTTTTAGTTTTCCTAAATAGTCTCACTATAAGTGTAAAAACAAGTCAATTTCTTTTTCAAGTTTTTTTTTCAAGTCAATTCCTAATTAAATCAAAAAAATATAAATTTTATTTTAGTTTCTTTTTATTCTATAATTACAATTGATATAAATTGTATATACATTTGCCAGAGTAACAATATTATGTGGCAAAATAGCAATCGAATTTCCTTGCAAATTACCATTTTTCTATCTATATATGGTGTTGGACTATTATATTTGTTGGTTACTATTTATACGCTTTCTTTGTGTCGCCGCATGGATTGTGTTGTAGTTTTTTTCACTTTTCTTTCGCATTGTCCGTTTGATATGTTTAGCAAGATTTGATACCGTTAATCCAGTTTGTTTCTTTGTTTTATTCTTTTCATTTAGTTTTAATCCAAGAGCATTATTTATGGTATTGTGTGGTATCCATGGCAACAATATTGAATGTTTCGACAATGGTTAGCAATGGAGGTTTCGACGACAACTAGATTGGTCAAAAGAAAAATTCATATACATCTTAGAGAAGTACATTTCTAGTAATGGGGAAATTGGCACAGTACCAAAGCGCTAGACTTCGAACAAAAAGATACTTATTTCGAATTCGACCTAAACCCCCCTAATTTTTATAATTTAATTATTGAATAAATATTTGAAAAAAATGTGCTAACACCAATTGCAATCCACTATAGGTTTTAAAAGAGTTATTTTAAATTGATTAGATGAATAGAAACGTATTTTATTAATGACTGATAATTTGTACACGATATATATCAGGAGAGTGTGAACTGATAGAAGGAATTGAATAAAGATGATTCGTTAATGACATCGTGTGTGTTTAGTTAAGGGAATAACTCCCTGGTCCCCGAAAGGTCACTTTGTGATTATCTTTCAGCCAAACAACTCTTGAATGGTTTCTCTGATCTCACGAAAGTGCGAGTATTTGGTGGCTTCCAGAGCTACTGGGAAATGTTAATGCCACATTTAGTTATATAGTTATCTCAGAGTTTAACATTATTGGTTAAGCCGTTGACTATTAAATGCTTTTAGTAGGAAGACAAAATTCGAATACTGTTTTAACAAAATTAAACCACGCAAAGTGTGTTAATTCTTGAAGACTGATCTTAGATAAACCAAAACACTTTAACTTGAAGAGGGAAGTTATGAAAATGAAGATTTATAATTCATTTTAAACAATGTTGGTAGTAAAAAATTGACATCAAACTGGTCAATTAGATTTGATAAACTGATGACTCGGATGACAGCTGAAAATATCAAGCATCTTTTTCAAACTGCAGATGTATTTCTTTAATATGATGAAGTATCAGATACCGGAGGCTGTGATGGTATTCCCTGTTCCAAGTTCGTAGTTCAAAGAACTGTAAAGGAAACATGTTTTCAAAAGGTTTATGTCCTGCAAATTTTGACAAGAGATTCTCTAACATGGCAATAGCCCGGTGCCAAAGGTTTGGGATTAAACGGCAACAGAACAAGGGAAGTTAGTTTAGCATTACTTCTATTTCGCAGCGCAAATATAGAGAACTCCTCTCTGGAGGGATTCGGTCACGTGTTGGAATCTTCCTATGCGAGTGAGTGCACTCTCTCAGAAACTTGTCTCACTGTAAGGGGGAATTTCTAAGGGGGGGGGTGTTAAGGGTAGTAGTCTAAACGCTTTAGGTCTTGCTACGTTCCAAAATATTGCAATTGCAGAGTACTTATCCCAGATTCACCGGCAAAAACTGAATTTATTTTAGAAACATTATCTTCAATTGTTATTGTCTAGGCCTATATAAATACCATAATGCGATTCGAAAAACTCCATTATCGAAATCGAAATGACCTTGTTAGTAACTAAATGTTTAGGGCAGCAATCCTACCCATTCCCATAATATTTTCCTTACACGATAAGATATATGTCATCAAAATTATTTTTATGTTTTCCAATAATTATAGATAAATAAATAAAACATGAAACACTATTACACAAATATAGCATTGCATAACTAAATGTCAGACGACTGCAACATATATTATTTAAAAGAATTAATGGTTAGAGATAATTTTAACAAAAATATGACCTATTAATACAACGATTATTGCTTTGGATGCCCTACCAAATGTGTTATCACGACAACAAATCTATATTGTGAATAGTATGAACTGTCAAATATCTAGGACATGCCGCTATCAATCAAGGGGTTTATTTATGGTTCTGGATAAAATGGTCACTAGCATTTATCTCTGGTAATTTGTTCCTATTTAATTGCAACTTTTCATTGTGTATGTGTATGAAAGGTTTCATCCCCGTTCACACCTACAGATGACTAATGAAAAACAAACATCAGTTTTACCGAATATTTGTTTCTCCGTATTTCCCCTCCCTCCTTTACAGAGGTGTTCCAACTTGAATTTTGGATTTATTTTAAAAACAGTAATACAAAATCGTTTAACATTTACAAATATGAACTTTCATATATTAAACCCAATGTTCCACTTTACTTAAGTAGCTCGTATTGGCCGGTTTACAAGTGAAAATATCATAAAATATTCATATGAGTTTCCTCTTTTAAAATTGTTGTATAAAATATTTCTCATGAAAGGAAAAATATTCCTTTATCAGAATCGATTTAATATGGTTAATATTTTCAAAAATGATATTAAACATAATTAAAAAAATGTACTAAAATACAATTACAATTGTAAGTAAAACTATAATATACATTTATGGAATCGATTATTTCTTATAGGATTATCATGTAAAATCGAATATAAAATTTAATCAAATCGATTATTGATCCAATCAATATGATTTAGAAAAATACTTTACAAACCAATAAACTAGCGTGCCAAACAATCGATTTGCACGATTACATAGCATCATTATATAATGCAATATTCCAATAATTTTTTTTTTTATATTATAGTGTACCTAAAGGTTCAAACACACACACACACACACACACACACACACACAGACATATATATATATATATATATATATATATATATATATATATATATATATATATATATATATATATACAATTGTTTAATATTCCTGATGATGTTGGTACTGTTAGCCAACGAAAAGCTTTGAATTGTAAATTCAATTATAATTCTTGTATTTGTATTTTGACTTATGTTCTTTATTAATACACAAGAATACATATTACGATAATTATATATATATATATATATATATATATATATATATATATATAATACCTTTTCTTGTTTAATAATTTAAAACAACATAAGTTATTCAAATGCAAAAATATTTATTAATTTATATTCAAAGCTTTTCGTTGGTAAACAGTACCAACATCATCAGGAATGAAAATTAAAATGAACATATGTTTTAGGCCTATAGCTTACATTATTGTAATTTTCATTCCTGATGATGTTGGTACTGTTTACCAACGAAAAGCTTTGAATATAAATTAATAAATATTCTTGTATTTGAATAACCAATGTTGTTTTTAATATATATATATATATGTGTGTGTGTGTGTGTGTGTGTGTGTGTGTGTGTGTGTGTGTGTGTGTGTGTGTGTGTGTGTGTGTGTGTGTGTGTGTGTGTGTGTGTGTGTGTATATATGTATATATATATATATATATATATATATATATATATATATACCTGTGCAACGAAGTTTGAAGAGCGGAAACGAGAGACGAGGGGATGAGTCAGTGAAAGATTTTCAATAAACGATCAAATAAAACGATGTCTGTAAGAACGTACTACAAATAGTCCACATACTTGTTTCTTACATGCGCTCCTGTTTCCATCAGGTACTGAAAGAAAGCTCAAGTTTCAGAGCTAATCTGTTCGCCTGGAAATCAATCCTCTAACGCATCGCCTCGCAAAAATGCGCCGCTTTTATTAAACTGTTTTCTGTTATCCATTGATCCTAGCAACACCAAGATAGGAATAAAGTATTCACCCCGCACCACCAAAGTGTGCACAAGGAAGATTTTTTCAAGTAAATAAACACTATTGTGATACACAGTTTTTAATTATAACTTATAAAGACACCTAATGTAAATTCACATGTAAACTGGTAAGAAGAAAGAGCATTGTTTAAAGTTATTGTAACCCTATAGGTTCGATGGTTCCTGTGTTTAGAGATACCGTTAGTTTGAAAAGATAAAAGTCTATTAACAAGTATAGAGATTGCTAAACTAGAAATTATAAAAATGAGCTGACAGACAGGTAGTTTATTAGGGGTAAACCCATTGGCACAAAGTAGATTCTTTGTCGGAGAAAGACGAATTTCCAAAAACAAGCCGCGTACAAGAGCGACAAGGAAATTAAGGTGGCTGAAGATAGAAGTAAGGGACCTATGACAAGGAGGAGCTTTTCTAGGAGTCGAGGGAAAAGGCAGTTAGGTTTCCGGCAGTCAAAGAAATCATTTCGGGGAGCCAGAGGAAGAGCTGGAGAGGGCAGCCCCTTGAGGATTTGGAGAGGAGGCCAACCCCGGGAAACTTCAGAGGATAACGGGAACGCATCCTTGGACACAAAGTGGATCACGACGCCAACAGAAGGGAACTCTGTGGATCGTAAAAGCAGCGAAATTTGAAATAATGATTCAGTTCTTGTAAAACTTAAACTAAAAGTCGAATAATAAACTCCGAAGGGGGCATAATGAGTAAATTTATTAAATGTAATTTAATCCATAACGCAGTACCCTCGCGCTTAGAGATAAATACATTTAGCATAACTTGTAAGAAGGATAATATTAGGTTAAAATAACGGTTAAATTATAAAAAAATTCATTCTGCTTGTTTTATCGATGAGGCTAGATGGGTCAAAATTTAACTAAAATTTTGTTAAATAAATCGAAACTTCAAATTGGAACACCTTTGTAAAAGAAGTGTTTATAGAAATCACTTCATCGAGGGAAGAAAGCCGAGAAACAAATACTCGATAAAACAGATTTTTATTTTTCATTAATCATCCCTAGGTGTGAATGCAAATGAAACATGTAAACACATACACAATGAAAAGTTGCCATTAAAAAAGAACAAATTACCAGAGATGAATGCTAACGACCATTTTATCCCGAACCATAAATAAACCCCTTGATTGATAGCGGAGTGTCCTAGATATTGGACTGTTCATACCCGCCCTACTCACAATATAGGTTTGTTTTCGTGATAACACATCTCGTCGGACCTCCAGAGCAATAATCGTTGTAATAATTGGTCATCAATTCAATATTTCTTATATTAACCTCAAACCATCAATTATTTGAAATATTTCCTCCTGAAATCGGTACAAATGAAAATTATTAGTAAATTAAATTTTAATTCAATAATAGATTTTGTGAATTTTAGTTGTTGTCCGGTCCAGAAAATCTTTATTAATTTTAATCAGTTCAAAGTACAGATTTGACGTCCAACAATTAGTTTGTTTATTATTAATATGTTATCTATCTGTTATATTATCTATATATACAAAACCGGAAGTATGTATGTATGTGTATTTGTATGTATCACATCTCCGAAAACGGCCGTCCTCATCTACCAAAACAAGAGTCCTACTGTGACATACAAGTGTTATATTATAAAATACGTTTAGGAGTGTTTATTTTATTAAGTAATTTTATTACAAAATATTACTATGTAAATTTTACTAGCCTTTCAATTATTTAATTTGGTTTAAAGTTTAAAATGAAGTACATGAATTGTTTCCGTTGAAGAAAGGAGTTTTTAAAAGGATTTCTATAGACAAAGAAGTCCTTTGAAACAACAGAAATGTTTCTACTAATAATATAATTCTATTAGCAGTTTCTCTTAAAGTGTATTGCAAACAAGACTTACTTTATCAATCCAGGCTTGGCTAATTACCTTTTCTTCATTGGCGATCTGTTCCTCTGGATGTACGTTTACTAAAAGAATTTTATACCCTACAGTACAATATTTTCTAATGTACTTTTTCAAATAGAATTCTTTTTTAATAAAAAGGAATTAGAAAACGTCAGATTTTCAGAAACTGTTCTACATGTTTTGTTTAAAAAACATTTGCTAGGCCAATCAGTGTTTTAAATTAGAAAAATGTCACACAATTTCTAGTATATTATATATTATTATATTCATTTCATTTTTTATATAGACTAATGACAGATCACAGACAATTGTTTTTTTAACTCTCAACGTTTCGAATTTCTTTCCGAAACTTCTTTTCAATAGCTCAGTTTTAATTAAACAATTATACAACATAACTTACGTTTTATAAAATACATAACATTATATAAAACTGTCTGTGATCTGTCATTAGCCTATATAAAAAATTAATAGTTATTAACAGACGTTAAATGAAAATATTAATTTTATTATTAATGTTGTTTTATACTAACAATCTTATAACGCAACAAGTGATGACTCCCGTACACCCAAGAGATTATCAAATCTATGACAAAGACTCCCGTAATTTTCCAAAAATACATTGATAAAGACATAAAATAACTATATTTCTGCACAAAATTATAGCATTGTATTAACTAAAGTTTTGACAAATTAAATTACACTAGTTTGTTTTGTGGATTGTCTATTACACATAAAAATATAAGCTAGATAACTAGTCCATTCCCTACTATGCAATAAAAAAATATATACAGAAATATAACCTTTAGTTAACGGATTATGAATAAAAGTCTAATCCTGCGACATAATAAATATCAACATAACATAAGGATTTGCTTAGAGTACAACCTCTGAGATACGAACAGGATTAATAGGCGGTAGTTATAAAGTAGTAACAGTTTGCAAAGTATAAAACTTGTTGTAAATACCATTTTATTAAATTTCTAAAACTATTTGGTAGGCCACTATTAAAGAACTGACAATGCATTAATTTTTTAACTATATAATTCAACTATTTTAATTGCCAGTCAATTGTTGTAGAAGGATAAGTATATTTAAGTCTTATATTGAGTAATGAATGAACAAAATAGAACCTGGTAAACTCTGGTCTTCAGATGGATGTATATATTAGGAAACAAGGATTAATCCTTATCTCAATTCATTCTAAACTGTGAATATTAACCTACTCAGACCGGAGCGGAGACGCGTCTCTTCGGACACCCGATCTTAACCGAACACTCGCGAGGTTGAAGCATGTGTGCAATATGACCCTTACAGCCCTGTCTTGGTGTTTTAACATGCCTGGACCTTCCAATACATTTCTCCATTCGGAGTGACGTCACTGGGTGTTGCAGGTTCTCTGCAACCAAGCCGAACGAGACTGTCTGCGACTAGGCGAACGGTCATACAGTCGCTGCGGTTCTGTTGTTATTATTATTTATAATGATAGAATATGGTATAGGCTATGATGGGTAATCGCTCGTAACAATATACATAAATCTTACAAATTAAATATATTTTCTTCCTGATATTGATTTCTGGTTCGGGGCTACCTGCCCATGAGCCACCACTGAAAACTAATGACGTCATAGTCTATTTTATCATCCTAAGAAACAGTACTTTATAACGTTATGATCAGACATTCAAACAAAATGGAGATATATTTTTTTTCTTTATAGTTTCAAGTCAATTGCTTAATTTTCATCATAAAGACGAGATTCGATTTGATAGATGCAAATTTTGCTTAGTTTTTTAATTAAATTAGTTATGAATGTGTGATATGAACGTGCACATTTAATAAAAGCATAACATATTTGTACACCATCAAGGTTCTTAAATGGAGAATCATTTCTAGAGATACTGAATTCCTAAATTTGGTGACTAGCCAACATTGTGTATTGCACTGTTGCTTAACAAAGCTTGGGGCGTGTCTGATATATTTTAGCACAAATGAAAAAAATATACGAAACTAAAATATGAAATATTCAGTTTCAGTATTCCTTGAATTCCAGTCAAATAACATAATTTACTTTTAATTAAATCTTATATATATGAATGTCAAGTGTTATTATTTTTTAAACTTTGAGTTATAAATTTAATTTTATTCTAAAAAAATTCATTCACTAAGAAAACATTTTCTGAAATATAATTCTTGAAGACAAAAGAAACAAATGAAAAATATTTGGGGGAAAGCAATTAGGATAAATTACAAAAATTTACTATTTTCTTTAAAATTGGCCATGAAATGAAGTCAATGAAACTATTATTAGCGAGTGTTTTTGTTTTTTTCCTTACATAAAAGGATATTTTTTTAAGAATATAACTTGTGCCCCTCATTGTCTGGTATCTAAAGCTCAAAACTCGTTTATAAAATAAAAAATGTAATAATATTTAGTAAAATAAATTTATAAGAGTTTTGTGTAGAAGTAACTTCAAATATCATATATTTTTTCAAAATTATTTATGTTGTACTTTGTGGAAGGAAAACAATTTAGACAGTTTTGAGAGTTAGATAACATTCAGAACATCGGGGAAAATAGATAATGAGTAATGCAAAGGCTATGGGACTATTGTTCAGACCAAGCACATCTAAAACACATTAAACCATCTTTGTGACTATCCAAGTGTGATCTGGTGACATAAAATATGTTTCTTTTATTTCAATGATAACATAAATGTAATAACTTCACTCAATGAAATGTAAGAACAGGCCTAAGATTAAACTCTATTAAAATAAAACGCAATTGAACGAGGAAAAGGCATAGATATAGGATTTCTAAAATATAAATAAAATGTAAATAAATGTGCTGGAGAAACTCTGTTGAAACTTTATTAACATAAAATTAAAACTTCGTATTTGTTTTGGTTATGTGGCAAATATCTTCAAAAATATACCCTGTATTAGGTGAAATAAATGTTAATACTGTTGCCAGGTAACAGAAATACACCCTGTATATTAGGTGAAATAATCTTTAATACTGTTGCCAGGTAACAGAAATACACCCTGTATTAGGTGAAATAATCTTTAATACTGTTGCCAGGTAACAGAAATACACAATTGTTAAATTACCCAATAGCGTATTAAATTGTATGTTCTTTATTTTAAATAATTGTTAGTCAATAAATTTGTTTCTGCAATTTATTTATTCATATAAAACATTTAAAATATCGAAAATCGAGTGATTCTAATTCAGTATGACGTCATCAATTTATATTATTAACAAAAGTCAATAACAAATATTAAAAAACTAAAACTTAATCTCATACCATTTATAATTTAGTTTAAAATGTAATTGATATGATTAATAATTATAACAAATGCCATTCACAAAAATTCGTTACAGTGAATCAAATCTTAAATGTATACTTGCTACATAAAGTTTTCCCACTTTGTCTAGAAGCCAACATCACTTTTTATTATTCCAGAAACTTAGCATTGAACAAAGGTTATTTAATTACGACGAAGCGAGCATTGGGGATTCTTGTAGCTTGCTTTTCTTTATAACTAAGAGTTACGAAGGAAATACTTTCACAATATTTGTAATATAAAATATAGCAATTCTAAGAGAAATTTGTTTCAACAATAATTGTTATATTTCTAACAGAAAGTTATCAAGCTTTACATGTTACGAGACACTTTCTTGCATTTATAATTATGGCGGGGACCTTAAGCATATACTGTAGAAGAATTTCAAAGAAACTAGAAAGTAAAATTCTTTTTGTAGCTAAAGGCCTGTAAATAATTTGTAATGTTTTTGTAATAAACATTTCTTATTATTAATCCAATATATAAGCCACTAACATTAAATTTAAAATACTTTAAATCTCCAAAGGAAAAGTTTATATAAATACAAATAATCTTTAAAATTAGTTATAAAAACAGAAACATCATTGGAGTTTACTTTATAAATTTCAAAGTTGGTCTGCTTAGTGGAAAAAGCCCAAATCATATTTTGAAATTTAAAAACTTATTTTAAATGGTAAAATACATTATTAAACCAACACCTCCGTTTAAACCTACCTTTGAAATCAATCGTTTGGGTGAACCGTTTGCCGAAGCTTCTAGATATAGTAACACTCTTAAAAATAAGGTGTTACATATAAATTTATTTATGTATTTAATTTTTATTTAATAATTGTATCGTCCGAATATAAAAGAAAATTTTTGTTATATTCGTGCTCATTGTGAAGCTAGCATAGATAGTAGCGCCCCTAGCGGGTAAAAATGTAAAATATCGTACGAGGTAGTAACTTTGGGTAATTAACTGACATCACCTCATGTGACGTAAGCATGGTCTGATATCGCCTGATCTGATGGACCAATCAAAAAATTCGAAATAATAACCAAGAGTGGGAAATTCCGTTGGCGTGCCCTTGCAGAAGCCCCACTTCTCGAGAGGTTCTTGAACAGAACAGACGCGATGGCATTTTCGGACGTAACCTAGAAATTTATAAGCTTCCAGTATTCAAAATTTAAGATGTCAAGGCCGGTACCAAATTTATTTAACGCAACTAAAGAAGAAGTCAGAAGCGATTATTTACGTGTTTCAAATAAATAAAAGTTTATATAATTTTTGTGTAAGAGCGCTGATTCCAGGATCGATGTGCAGTGATTAATGATTCCAAAAGCCATGGGCAATGTTTAATATGTGTTCAAGTGTTTTATAAGTAATGTGCACAACCAGGTACGTTTTAGATGATAATAAAGAAAATGTATTTTAATGTTAACTAAGTTGAAGAATTTTTAATTGATAAAAGGTTAACGCATGAACGGTAGAAATTGTCCCTTGAATATTCATTTCTAAAAATTTAATTGGAAATCTTAAGTTACTATCTTCTCGATAAATATAATTTTAAAGGTTATTAAGTAATTAAAATGTATGGAATAATTAGCAGTAATTAAAAGTAAATTACTCGACACATTGCTGTCTTTTGTTCTTTTGTAATTTGTCACTGATTAATAAATTGTATGACTTTGTATTTTAAAAATTTAAATTCTTATTTCACAAGTAACCTAGAACGTTACAAACTTTCAATTTTCATTTCAAGTAACCTAGTTCTATCTTCCGAAGATATCAGAAGATCGTTTACAGAAAGACATTATTATGCCTGGCTAAAACGGAGAACTAGGAGCCTCTGGTAAGTAAGGTTAATTAATTTGTTAATTAGTAATTAACACACATTTTTAATAAAGCCCTGATAAATACTTACCCCGGAAAAAAGGCTCAACCGTTACAATATTTACCATTAAATTAGAATGGTAATGATTACATCTCCAATGGTAAAATTCTAAAAACTTATTTACAAAATCTCACTAACATTAGCTGTAAAAACAAAAAGACAAAAATATAATTTCTATCAATAAACATAGTTATTTAATCAATGATTATACTTTTAAATAAAAGTAGGTCGTCATTTTGGAAAAATGCAAACTAGTTTCTTCAAAACTAAAGAATAATATTTCCAATGGGAGATCCGAATGGTGACGCACACTGGAAAGATACCAATGGTATAAATACCAAAAAAATATGTAGACAATAGTCATTAGTTCCATGAAAGTTCCACACACCACACACACACACACACACTTTATGACACTTTGACAGTTATATAATTTAACGCTCCTCTCCTCTCTATAACTACTTTACTTTATAGGAATATATTCCATACATTATACAATCTATTCTCATAACAACATTTTAAGTAAAAATACACTCAATACCTCAACACAAGAATTTAATCAAATAATAACTAATTTACAAAGGTAAAAAAAGGATAAACCCATAAGAGAATTTGGGTTATGAAAATAGATATTACATTTTATAATTACATTAATTTTCAATTTTTTCTTCAACAAACATATTTAGCATGTAAAAAATTACCATTGGTAAATGTGCTGCTCTAATACTTTAAATTAGGTCGGTCAGCTTCTTTTAAGATTTGATCATGTTTTTTAAAAACAATAACAGTAAATTAAAAATTAGGTGAATTTCTATGAAAAGCATTATCGAATTTCTTTCTAAGATTTTATTTAGTGATTTTTAAAAAGAATTTTTATTTTAACAGAAATGTATAACTTATAGTAATTCTGAATCCCTTCTATATGAAATTTAAACTAAAATTGACAATTACCACCAATTTTATTCATAATCATTGAAAAATTTAATACTTAAACAAAAAGGCGTATTCAACATCCGGGATTGAGAAAAGCTCCTGATTAAGTCAAATCAACAAATCTAATTCAGCCCATGGTGATAAATTGAGCAGAAATGAAATTTCCGTTTTACATCCGGCTAGTTTTGTACCTCTCAATTTTGCAAAGTTGCAAGCCCACTTTTCGCTGACTTCACGAAGTGATCAACAAACAATCGGTATCGTTACACAAGTTATATGTTTACAGTTTGTAACAATTAGCGAGTCGTGGCGCTGTAAGGATAAAATATGGTTAATATTATATGGATTTTTGGGAAGTTAACAACTCTTATATTTACAATTCACACCAGCCCTCTTTGCTTTATACTGTATTTCCTGTGTGTGTGTGTGTGTGTGTGTGTGTGTGTGTGTGTGTGTGTGTGTGTGTGTGTGTGTGTGTGTATGTCTGTTTGTATGGTTGTGTATGTGTATGTGTTGTGTGTGTGTGTGTGTGTGTTTGTGTGTGTGTGTGTGTGTGTGTGTGTGTGTGTGTGTGTGTGTGTGTGTGTGTGTGTGTGTGTGTGTGTGTGTGTGTGTGTGTGTGTGTGTGTGTGTGTGTGTGTGTGTGTGTGTGTGTGTGTGTGTGTGTGTGTGTGTGTGTGTGTGTGTGTGTGTGTGTGTGTGTGTGTGTGTGTGTGTGTGTGTGTGTGTGTGTGTGTGTGTGTGTGTGTGTGTACAAATGATACATCGATGTGATTTAGTATATAAAGAAAAACTATCGACTACTCAATAATAGTCGTTTGCGACTAGTAAATTCTAGTATAGAATTTGCGATATAACGTTCAGAATAAAATGTTTTTTGGCGACAAAGAATAAATAAACTTAACGATAAACAAGGAGGCTATTCTTGTACAAAAAGAAATCCACTACGCAGTGATGTAGCTCAATTCTTTCCCAAACAAAATTTACCTATCGAAATTCCACGTTAATCATAACATATTTTCTAGGCCTTCTTACACTGGACAAGCAGACAGGCCATATTACATTATAAAGCTAAATTATGAATATTATTGAGCCAGAATTCATCGCTGTAGTATCACAAAGTATATTCCAATGTAACAGTGGAATTTCACAAATAATGTTAATATAATACAATGTAATTGAATAATATATTCAATATTAATATTCAATTTAAAAAACCGTTGCTCGAATTACTAGTAACTAGTGGTTTGAAAATGAACCTATGGATTGAAACGACAGTTGGAAGGTTAATGTTATTAGAATTAATCCGATAGTAATTATACTAAGTATTTAGAAACATTTATTTTTAGTTATAAATGTAATCCCAGTATTAAATCATAGTTAGGATACATATACTACGTTTATATCCAAATTTATTTTAAAATAAATTCTTTGCATATCAAAAACATTTCTATAGCTATATAATTATATAATCTCCAATTGTGTTTGAGACATCAAAATTGGATACGGGTGCAATTAATTTCTCGACTTTTAGAGGCAGAGACGGGTAGGCCTGTATAGTGGCCGTTGATTGTGCAGTCGCGGGCAGTAATTAATGCTATTAGCAAGTTACTAGAGAAATAAACTTCTCCATTATTACCAGCAATCCTTCACAAACTTCTAACTCGATTGCATTTATGTTGTGACTTACCTTATCAGTATCTTATTTTTAGTTTTTGAAACCTTTTGTTTTTAAAATTTTCAGACACTAAACTGCACTTTTTGTATCTCTTATGTAGTGCAGTGGGTGATCCCAAATTCTGTGTAAATGTCTTTACATTTGTTTAAACATGTTTTTCTTAGAACCTTAACAGCGGGGCTTGAAAATCACAATAAAATCAGACGGTTTCATTAATTTTTTCGTTATTTTTGTACCAGACTGTACTTATTTTTGGGAAAATGCTCAGTATTGAAAAATCACTGCACTTACACATTTATATCTTTTATTATTATTAAATTCCTTCTACTAGCCCACGCTCTAGTGATATATATCTTGTACATACGTGTATCTTCAATCGTTAATAAAATACGTTTGTATTCATCATATCAAGCTCAAATACATTTCTTTTAACCTATAGTGGATGATGATTGATGTGACTACAGTTTTTTCAAGTATTTATACATAATTTAATTATAAAAATTTGGGAGTCTAGATTAAATTCGAACTGAGTTACTTCATGTTCTAGCGCTTTGGCACTGAGCCTACTTTCCCATAGCTAGAAAAGTACTTCTCAAAGATGAATATGAATTTGTCTTTTGCCCCATCTAGTTGTCGTCGAAACCTCCATTGTACAAACTTTAAATTATTACCATGGTTACCACAGAATATCATAAACAATGCTCAAAGATTAAAAATGAAAGAAAATATAAAATAAAATGACAAACTGGATTAACGGTATCAAACCTAGCTTCACAAACGGACAAATGAAAGGAAAACGAAAAAACTACAATATAATGCAAGCGACGAAAAAAAGAACGAGTATAAGTAGTAATATACAAAAATAATAAATAGTTCAACATAGAAAGGGATATGTAAAATTGCAAGGAAATTCGCTTTATATTTTGCCACTTTTATTGTTATTCTGACTATATATATATATATATATATATATATATATATATATATATATATATATATATATATATATATATATATATATATATTAGTTGTAATTATAAAATTGAAACAAAATTTCTCTTTCTTGACTCAAGTTGGAATTGACTTTTTAAAAAACTTTTATATTACTGGTTTATCAAAAAGAGTAATGAATCTGCACAGTTATAAAAATATATTGTTCCTTTTTCAATTCATCTTAAAGTGACATTTTGTATCAAATTATACCTAGCCAAATTTTTCTAACATAAATTAGATATTTTGTAAACTAACACAAAAAGAACTTTAATCCAAACACATAATTCTTCAAAATTTTCCAAAACATTCAAGGTTCTTAGAAGGTACTTTCCAAGTATTACTCACTTATAAATAAATAGTTTAAACAGTTACAAAGTACCATTAAAACACAATAATTTTAGGTTAGTCGTAGTACAATGTGATAACTAATAAAATTGTCCACAGTCTGAATGACCTAATATGTCACGTGACCTGGGGTGTCAGCAGGAGGCGTAGGAAACTTTCCTCTCACACTTTTCCACTGTTAAAAAGTTACTCCATAACTGTCAAAACATATATGAAAATTTCAAAAAAAATATAAAATATTCGGTTGTAAAACAGTAATGTCTAATTTCATGACGTACTGTTCAAATGTTACATAGATTTTGATGGAAACGATTAAGGCATTTGAAGTAATTATATTTGACGTGCATTAAATAGACATAAAATTTGTTAAACGAATATGAAGCTGCTTCCACTCATCCAATTCCTGTTTTTTTTAGTTTGATTAAAAAATCGTAAAATGTAGCAGATCATTTGTTTGCCTTAAAAGTAAAGGACATAAATGAGAGAACCAATCTAATCAGTCTATTCAACCTTTGAATAATAAGGAAACTATAGCGGATAATAGGTTGGGGCATGACACCTCCTTGTCGTGATGTAAGGAGAAATAATGTCTCCCGTGTACAGAATCTGTAGATCTACTCTCTATAGGGGACTTAGGGAGGTGTAATCTTTCCTCATTTTCATCAGTACCTTCACGTTGACGTTCTGTCTCAGTAAGTTTTAATAAATTTACTAAATTTTAAGTTCGGATAGTCATAAACTATTGTTTAAGCGATTAATAAGATTCACCGAACGTAATGGACTACAAAATTCAAGAATTCAACACAGTAAGACATCCTGCAGTCCAAGAATACAGAAGACACTGATGAAGATCGGCACATAGCGATCGAAGTTCTGCCTCAGTAAGTTTTAATAAATTTACTAAATTTAAAAAACCTCAGTGTTGTCGTGAGAAATAATAAATGTAAGATCCTTGACTAAACGCATTGTGCGAACCACGTAACCGTGGACTTGGCCTTGAGAGATCGCAGTAGGCGAGACGGGGGGTAGAGGGTCAATATAAATACTTTCCTACAAACATGATAAAGACTGCCAAAACACTGACTTGCGTGAGACGTACGATATTAGATAAATTAGCTTCGGTATGAAATAACAAACAATCTTGAAATATTTGTAGACATATCGGATGCAGAAGTTGTTGATGTATCGAATACTCTCAATATATAACATGTTTTCAGAAGTGGTAGTACACGCTACAGCTAAGTGCACGGTTACATAGTCCCCACTATACATTTAGTGGAGGATCTCGTAATTATTATTTCTCGCGACATTACAAAAGTATTATAACTTTCCGTGCTATTAAACTACCATCCATCCTACATACTATCCGTACTAGGTATTTGGATTGGTTCTTCCATACTAACACCGACACATTAGTCACTTTCTGCACCTGATACGCTTAGAATGTGTTTAGACACCACATCTCAAAAGTCAGCAACGATTCTTTCCAGCTGGGTCAAAACGAAAAATATCTACGCGCTACCCAGAAAACATTTAAGGAAAGTAAATCGTAATAACAAAATTATAACATTTTGGATATTGTTAAAGCTCCTTTTACCCACGAACCTACTCTGGGTTTGGTGAGTGAAGTACCAACTTATTTTTGACAGCCCATAACTAATTTTTCAACGGTCCGAAACGATTTATCCCCACATAATCAATAGTCCATCGTGTGATATTGGAAATTGGCAATGAAGCTATTTATTTGGTACATTATATTAGCAAGTACCAAGAAAAATGGCTTTAGGCCAAGGCCGTCTTTGGTAAACTGGCTGCCACTTTATAGTTGTTGGGTGGTCAGTTAGACTGTAATGGTAGTGGGTTATTAACACTTCCGGAAGACATCTTGAGCCAAAACTTTATGGTTGTACTAATTTTCGGACATTGACACTTATTTTGTCTGAACCGAATTTGTGATAGTTAACTTTCGTCTGCTTATAACCACGGCTGTGGAATATTATTTTTAATATGTATTAGCTTGTCTTGAAAATTAAAAATTTCATAGGCCTATTATTGGATTGCCTGGATATCAAATTTACGTAATTTATATTATTCAATTTGACCTACCAGTTTAGACTTGAACACTTGGATTAATATTAATATGTGACACATGCCTATAGTAGCATTTACTATAAGTCCATAAGTTATGCTCTTAGTTGATAATGGAAAACATCTCCCGAAACTACCTATAGTACAAACCGCTACTAGAAATACGTACAACATATTAATATACAGTGATTGTTTTTATTGTTATTTAGTTCGAAATGTTGCTTCTAGATTTGTCTTACATTTTTTTTTTTTTTTTGTTTTTATTAACTTGGGAGCGGGTTTAAACTGCCCGAAGCACCGCTACCTTAGGTATATTGTACTTACCTCCCTGATCTAGTCAAAGAGCCCCTTCCCTCTTACCAGGTTTAGAAGTTTCCTGACTAGTGTTTTACATTCAGCATCCTCTTCCAGAGCTGTGCTATCAAAAAAAGAGGTTGAAGCTCCTCTCGGCAAGTGCTTCACATCTATAAATGATGTGCGTGGCGGTCTCCAGTTCTTGCCCGTATAATCTGCACACTGGTTCATCTTTGAAGATACCCGTATTATGCAGATGTTTCCTTAGTCCACAGTGTTCCGTGAGTAGACCTGTGGCTATCCTCAATTCCTGCCTAGACAGATAGATCAGACTCTCCTGCAGCCCCAAGGAAGGTTTCCTAAAGGTTAGCTTACTGTGTCTCATTCCTTCAGCCCTGACCCAGTGCTCACAGTATCTTTCAGCCATTCACCTTCGCACTGCAATCTTGACCATGGATTTGGAAATACCTACCGCCGGCTCCGGTCCAATTAGGGGAGTTGAAGACCCCTCTCTGGCCAGTACATCTGCAACTTCATTTCCAAATATTCCCCTATGCCCTGGCACCCACCCTATCTTGATTTGATTGTGCCTTGCCAGGGCTTTTAGGTTATTTAGGCACTCCCTGACTATGGCCGAGGTGACCACATGTCCGTTTAGTGCCTAAATTGCTGCCTGACTGTCAGAGAAAATAGCAATCCGGGTCCTGTGTATTCCCCTTCTCGCTATCTCTCCCAGACAGGCATTTATAGCATATATTTCGGCCTGAAAGACAGAGGTATGCCTCCCCAAAGAAAAAACTAGTTTTACCCTTGGATTTTTACAATACACCCCCGCTCCAGTGCCGAAGTCCATCTTGGAGCCATCTGTGTACCAGATCTGAGCTCCCGATGTTACTGACCCTGACCATTCCATCATAGTTTGGTGGGCCTGGTCAGGTGCAAACGTCCGAGTAAGGTGGTAACTGCCCATCTCCAAGACAGGTTCTTTGACCACGCACTCGATACTCATATGTTCCGAAACATCTGGGAGATTAGCCCAGTTGTTCGAGTTATGCAATCTTCATGCTGGGGTTTGGTGCTCGTGGTTGGTTGCTTCCCACCTGTTGCACCTCACCCCTCACAACATCCAAGCCCTGGACGTTAACATGCTCGGCTCTGTTTTGGCCTCCCCTGCGTTGTGTGCTCAGAATTATTGGCCTTACCGCTGCTCTCGCCTGATCTCTTCGGAGCCGCCTTCTGGCCGCTCCACTCATACGCTTTCTCCGTAGAGAAAGCGTGCTCAACTCTACAACCATTTCACTGGTTTCTGCAGTCGGCAGCTTGGTAGCCGCCCCCGCACCCCCAGTGGTGGTTGCCGTTGACACATCTGCTACAGACTCACGGTTTTCCGTCTCATTGGCTCCCGCTGTCTGTGCAGACTCAACATCAATTTGTGTACTTACTTGGTCCATTAGCTTCCCAAGTATGAGGGAAAGAACGGTTAACCAAAGCAGAACCCCCACTGCCCTGTCAAGACAACATACAATGAGGTTTTGTGTGGTTCCTCAAGGGGATCGTGTGCTACTGCATTTTATACCCTGCACCCATTTATCCATCGGCACGATGCCTTCCACCTTGGATTGGGTATTCAGTCACTGACCTTGAAACATACCCCAATTTCAGGACATTATTAACTGTTGCTCATGGAGCGAACAGCCTGCTTTAATCTCTTTTGTTACAACTGTGTCGTTAGGGTAGTTTCCCGCCCATAATTCACAGCCGCATTGCCCTTGGTTCACCTGGGAGGTGAGAGTAGCATTGTGAGGACCTAATTCCCAACTACCCCAGTCCCCAGTCAGAGCAGTTATTTCTACCACACCCATCCGGTTGACTGACGAGGAGGGATAATTCCTCACCTTTGAACCATTGCCTTGGTCCGGGCCTGCTTATTCAGAAACCTTCCGGAATCCTTATTCACAAGTAACCTACAGATCTGTAGGCCGTTCCACTATCCGCCACCCGTGGACCCGCCCAGTTGCTAAGGCAAGCTATCTGGGTGTCTTACATTTAGATCAGAAACATTAATGAATTTTTGTTTTCAATTAAATGAACATATATATAGCAACAATTAGACGTCTACTCTAACAAGGTACTCTAACAAGACTGAATGAATGTCGAGAGAGAAATTTGGTACAGTACTTATACAACTTCTAATGTAAAGTACGGACCACGTAACCGTGCACTTGACCTTGAGAGATCGATTAGTCGAAACAGCGCGACAGGTCAGTATAAATACTTACAAACATGATAAGGACTGTCAAAACACTGACTTGCATGAGATAGTCGATATATAAATTAACTTCTGTATGAAATAACAAACATTCTTGGAATATGTGTACACATAATGGATCCAGAAGCTATTGATATATCAAACACTCTAAATGTTAACATGTTTTCAGAAGTGGTAGTACATGCATGGCCAAGTACACGGTTACGTGGTCCGCGCTAGAAGTAATTAGTACATTTAGAGCAGCTGCCCCGCTCGATAACGATATCAAGTAAAAAATTTTAAATTCTACAGTTTTACATAATTTTACCTCACGATTTTCTTTATTTTTGCGGAAAATATGAACTTTATTATCATATCACAGAACATTTTACAATATATTTTATATTTATACGAGAGAGTTATTATAGGAGAGAAAACTCAATCAGGGATTTTGCTCCTCTCAAAGTATTCTGCGATAAAATGCTCTTGGGAATTTCTAATTTAGAGAACTTTTAATGACGCTCTGTCTAAAGTAATCAAATCAAAACACTCTATCAGTTGTAAGACTTACTATTTACTTTTATATTTTTATGGCTCAGGAATATAAAGACTTCCTTTTATAAATGTTAGCGAAGGCACAAGCTAACCTGACTATTAAATCCATTCATGAATTTTATGTTTTCATTTTTTCTACAACAATGGGCTTTATCGATGTTAGACGGAACTCGGGTATCAGCGTAAAATATGGCCCCTACTCTGGCTACTGCTCATAACGTTGGAGATAAGTTTTCTAAAGCCAACAATAAAGTTCCTAAGAAGCAGCGTAATATAATGTCTCGCCTTTAATGGCTACTTTATGGCAAGACAAGTCAGTGGTTGCAAAGTTTCTGTAATACTGGAAACACAACTAAACCACGCCATGACAATACTAGTTTGACCAAAATTTAAAATAGCCCTAGTAAAATTAAGTTAGAGCGTAGCTAGTGAGAACAGTTCACAACAGTAAAAATTAACACACTTTACTCTGTCTCACTACACATTAGTTTATTAAAACAAACACATTAGTTTACTAAAACAAACGAACTGGTTTCGTCAGAGCTACGTCAGAGTAGTAGCCAAGCACTGATAAAGGCGACATCGTCGTCGAAAATAGTCTATTTTTTTAATAAACTAGTGTTTTTTAGTAAACTAATGTTAGTGAGATTTAGAGAAGGCTTAAACAATTTATATTTTACTGTTGTGAGGCTTAATTAAGGTTGAAAATTTTAGTATTTTTAACGATTTTTATTTTAGTGTAGTTATTAATTTTCAGTTTTTTCCGATAGTATTTTTTCTCATGAAGGCGATACAATATTTCGCAACAGCTGATTGTTTTCACTGTATAATCATTCCCTAACTCCTTAATGTCACTTTGGAAATCTACAACATAAATTAAGGAATATATTTTAATTGTTCCTACTTCTTCACCCTATGATATGTGTGTGTGTATTTGTGTGTGTGTGTGTGTGTTTGGTGTATGTGTGTGTGTGTGTGTGTGTTTGTGTGTGTGTGTGTGTGTGTTTGTTTGTTTGTGTGTGTGTGTGTGTGTGTGTGTGTGTATGAGTGTGTGTGTGAGTGTGTGTGTGTGTGTGTGTGTGTGTGTGTGTGTGTGTTTATGTGTGTGTGTGTGTGTGTGTGTGTGTGTGTGTGTGTGTGTGTTTATGTGTGTGTGTGTGTGTGTGAGTGTGTGTGTGTGTGTGTGTGTGGGTGTGTATGTGTATGTATGTGTGTGTGTGTGTGTGTGTGTGTGTGTGTGTGTGTGTGTGTGTGTGTGTGTGTGTGTGTGTGTGTGTGTGTTGTGTGTGTGTTGTGTTGTGTGTGTGTAGAGGAGAGGGGTTCTATAAAGTTGGCAATTACATTATTTATAACTAATTACCATATCGGTTTACTTTCATCATTTTACCTATATCCCAACAACTTTATAAATGTTTAATTACTGTATATGGTTTAATTTTTTTAGTTACAAACTTATGCAAAAAAGGAAATTATCTTCTCTAGTTATTGCAAAAGATATAATTATATTTAGAACCACTTAAATATATGTTTCGAATTAACATGAAGTCTTTTAATTTATTTTAATAACTAGAAAATTAAGATTAATAAGTAACCCCCTACCATAGCCCTCTCTCCCCAACTCTCACCCAGGCGAATCTGTTACATTGCTGCACGCTCCTTTAATAAAACTTTAAATGCAAAAATTAAATGCAGATTTTTGTTATCTGCAGTGAAATTAAATGCATTTAAACCGTTTAATCCAGCTCATTTTGTATACAGTATAATTATATAAAGTTACTGCACACGATTTTATGCAGTCATTCCTCTACGAAACAAATTAAATCCCAGTATTTCTCCCACAGTGTACCAAGGTTAAAAACCAACAAAAACATACCGTGTTGTATATACAAAATGTAGTGAAGAAATTGTTTCGAAATACTTTATAATGCTATAATTTTCTTGAAGTTGATTCAGACAATTTTGAAAGACTTGTTTGTCTTCAGACGGTAAAATAATTGCGTTGAATGTTAGTCAAAAAATGTTTCTGATTTGTAAATAGCAAACAACGACAGCAATAGAGCCTAGACAGTAATTATCAAGCGGACATTGTTGCGACCTCTGTATAAGTGAAGGCCCATTAATGGTGTACTGTTAAATGCCACTTTTAAAAAGGCTTTTATAAAGAATTCTCCTCATACAGTAACTCCACTCTTACTATATGTCTGTATTAAAGAGAACAGTCGATAGAAAAATGTGAAGAATATTTTAAACGTAGGTCTAGTTATTTGCATAATAACTTCTCTTTGATTGAATAAATGATAAGCCGATTGAATATCGAGTCAAAAGTCTATTTATTTAGTGCAACGTTTCGGCAACTAATTTTTTGCCCTTAACAAACCTGAAACCAATTTTGAATTACATTATAAATAGGCACAAAAATATATTTACAACAAAATATTTAAAACTTTAAACCAATTTCAATGAAGTTTTAGTCAAAAACTTAATCAAATAACCGACCTTTAGAGTCATAAATTCATCTAAAATATTAAAAAAGTAACAAAACTGAGAGAACAACAATAATCAGTAATGCTTGTTTATAATGCAATGTAAAACTGTTTTCAGGCTTGATACCGGCAACAAATTTTAGTTGCCAAAACATTGCACTAAATAAATAAACTTTTGACTCGATATTCAACAGGCTTGTCATTTATTCAATAATTATTTGGAGTGCTCAAATAGACATAAATATCAACTGCACTTTAAACTTAATAAATTCCTTTATATATTACAAAATAACTGAATTGGGTTTTATGAGAAGATTTTTTTCTTTTTAATATTTATTGTTCCGCATTGCAATGAAGTTTTCAGTTAACAATACACAGGAAAAAGACCCTGTAACATTTTGCAAGCTACTTTAAAATACAATGTTTCGGTTAGCCACTGAGTATCCTCTATATAGGGTATCTACCACGTATCACAGTTTGAGAAACACTGTCTAAACCTATTACAAACGTATGTATCGATAAAGAATGTTCGACAACCGCTGCTTCACTCTTCAAAGTCCTTCAGACCTACTTCAAGTTCCCTCTGAGGATTGACATTTTATTAATATATGTTGGTTTCTAATCCTGACTAAGACACTCCAGTACAGGAACTGACTGTTACATTAAAGCCCATTGAATATCTTTGTGTATAATGAGACCCTGAAATCAGTCAAGCAAAATCTTGAGCATTCATGACGAAATATATACAACTAAATAACTTACAGAATAAGATACATGATCTTAATGGTTTGAAGATCATTTAATGTCGTCAAAATTAAACAAAACTAAATGCTTAGAATTGTAGGGCTTAGAAAAGAGTTTGATGGTAAATATGCTGAGAACGAATTTAGTTGCGGTTCAACTAGAAACACAGGAAGTTGATATAAGCATTGTAGCTCGGTTTAAAACGTTGACATAGCTTTGTTGTTGTTTGGTTAGAAGAAGTATAGATAAACCATAAGTACGGGTGCTATAAACAAATTTGCTGAGTAGGGACTAATTATCGGATGTCAAAGGTTAATAAAGGAACAAATCATGTTCATAAGGGTGGTGCAAGATGTTTTCTACACAAGATGTAGAAAACTGTTTATGGGTGCTCTTGTTTCGAATCTAAACTGAAGCTACGTATTATTTAAGGTAAACTTTACAAAAATTATATTACACCACCTTCAGAAAGGACGATTAAATCAAAATGTATTGTTTGAAATTATTCGCTGGGGGTCTTATGAGGGAGGACGGATTACAGGGGCAAAAACAACGAAATAAATTACAAGCATTTCAACTTTCAGATTTATTATTTTAAAGTATGCCTTCACAAATTTAATTTCTAATTTAAAGCAATACAAATTATTAACTTAAGTCGAAAACTGTATAAAATATCATCAACAGACTGAATTCCCTTAAAGAATTGTTAGCAACTCCAGTAAAGATTTTCAGAACACCTTTTACATTTAAAACAAATATTATTATTACGTATTAAACTTTAACCGCTAGTTTCCACTTTTAATATAAATTAAAAAGTCCTCGTTAAAACAACAAGTAAGTGCTAATATAGGAAAATGTAGCATATTATTATACTCGTATATCAACCCATTATGGATTAAGTTATATTATCCCAGTTAGATGCGCCATCTAGCGGGACGAGTTAACCGTGTTAAGTATTCAAGGCAACTAAATTGTGTTGCACTGAAATAACCAATTGCTTAGACAAGAGAAACGTCTTGCTCCTGCTTATCTGAAGCATAAATGTGACAACACATTAACAAGGGCCATGCAGACTTAACATTCAACGAATAAAACCCTAGTTTCTTCAAGCAACGACGAAAATCAATGACGGGAAAGCCTCGTACGCATCTTCTTTAACGAAATCTCTTTATCAATGGGAAGCAATGGATTGAAAGTTAAAAATAATAATTTATCAGGACGATGATGATTTCATAAAAAGGTTTAAAACATTCTCCACAGCCTATCGTAATAATTAGTGAATCAAATTTTATTGAGTCTGCGTCGGATTTGAACATTTGTTTTCCGTATTTATGACAGTGTTAGCAAAAAAATTAAGTTTTAAGTTCATAAAAAGTAAACTACAAATAATTATTCGTTAGTTTGTGACGTTTTCTTACAGACGTGAATTCACGTAATATTTGCAGGTTATGTGTTCCAGTGAAATAACTCACCCTTGTTTTAAAGCAGATAAAATTAAAATAAAATTAAATAAACTTTTTTTTTAAATTAAGAACTTACTAATAAAAACTTACTTCGCTATTTGTCAAAATGAAAAATATCAGTTTATAAACAGAAGTATGCGTTCAGTTTCATTGCAATACACTTCTCCTAAGAAGAAACCTGTAACAAAATCACCTTCATAATATCAATAGCCCTCATGCAGCAATATGAAATAGTTTCTGGCTCTAATATCTCGTTAGTAAATATAATACTCCAATACAAATATAATATCCCAAGTTTCAGTGAAATGATACGCTTGGATCAAGTGCTCTCATTATTAGTCACGGACCAGTTATTTACCTTCATTAGAATAATAATTCAGCGATATCACTTTACAGCCAAACGCAGATGTAATTAATTTTGATTTATTTATGGCTCATTAGGACTGAATTACTGTACACTGTCAAAAAGGTAAATATTCGAGTTTCGGGATCAAAAGTTGCGAAAGAACGGGGCGTGAAAACAATGTTTCAAAAATTTTAAAACTGCATTGCTTTAAATTTTTTATTTTAATCATTTACAATTTTCATCGAATAATATCAAAAACCAATTAAAGTTGGTTGTTGTAATAATATTGATTTCTTTAATTAATTCTTATGTATAGGTAGGCTGCATCAATGAAATTGTTTCTAAACGAGTCAGCACAGGATGTTAATATAGTTTTCACTTAGCTCGTTAAAAATAATTACTCATGAACAAATAAAAATATTTAGCGTGTTTACCTTTTTATTTATTAGACAAAGTATTAATTCAATCCTATTGTTTTTCCGACACGTAGGCCTATAATAAGGAAATATGTAAAACGTTAACAAATAATTATTTTCATATAATATTCATTTTTATATTCAAAACTTTAAAAAGGTAAAAAAATCAATATTCCATGTTTTCTATTTTAAAAAAAAGGGTGAGTTACTTTACTGGAGTACAACCTCCAAATATTATGTGAATTCGCTTCTGTAAGAAAGCATCACAAACTGACGATTATTTTGTGGTTTACTTTTTATGAACTTAAAACCTAATTTCTTTACTAACACTGTCATAAATACGGATAAAAAATTTTCACAGGCTCAATAAAATCTGCTTTCAATAATTGATACAAAATTCCATGGAGAATAGTTTTAAACTTTTTTATGAAATCATCAGCGTCCTGATAAATTATTATTTTACTCCAACTTTCAACTCATTGCTTTCCTTTGATGAAGGGATTTCGTCCTTACAAAATGGGTTTAGCGGCCAAACGGACGAGGGTTTTTCGACATTGATTTTCGTCGTTGTTTGAAAAACTAAATTGTTTTCGTTGAATATTCCGTCTACTTGGCTCTTGTTAAAGTGTTATGGCCTACATGTTTCAGATAAGCACGTGCTACACGTTTCGCTTGTCTGAGCAATTGGTTTATTTTAGTGCAATACAACTTAGTTGCCTTGATTATTTGACCCGACGATTAACTTGTGCTGCTCAACTGCTAGGATTAATAGATTAATTCACAATGGGTTGATACGTATTATTATATTACATTTTCCTATAGTAGCGCTTACTTTTTGCTTAAAGAAGACGTATCAATTTATAGGTATATTATACATCTGAGTAAGGAAATTAGTTTCTCGAATATGGTAAGACGTGTATTATGCCTGTATAGCCACAAAAAAAACCGCCGCGAGTTCAAAAACCTTCACAAAATTTAAAAAGAATTTTAAATAATAAAAAAATATCAATAATCTATAACATAAAACCATTTTAAAGAAATAAACCTATTTACAAACTTACCCTGCCTATTCAGGCGCTAGTTATTTTAGTAGACCAGAGGTTCCCAACAAATTTTTTAAAAACCCCCTCATCGGTCGTTATAAGGACCCCTCCAATTTTTAACTTAAATTGTAGATTACACACAAAATAATTTGAGTTAATAGTTATTAGTCTTTTATGGTTTGCCACCCACTTACTTTAAGGTGGAAACTTTTCATACGTATTGAAATTTAAATTCGTTGCTACAAGTTTATTAGAGGTACATTCAAGATGTGTTTTATTTTTGTATTTATTTAAGGTACAAGAGGTATGGCTATCAACATTTTGAAGTTTGTAGCTCCGGTCGAAATTCATTTAACTTATTTTTTATATAAATATTTTGATTGGGACAAGTAGTTGATGAAGTAAAAACAAGTATCACAAGTCTGTTTTAATTTCAATAAACAGAGAAAAATTTCAAAAAAATATTATTAACATTATTTTTTTTTAAATGTATACAATGCAATTACACTAACTATACTATTACACGAACTCAAAACTTAACAATATTTTCATTGAGATGAGTTGAATCTGTCCTTTGAATTCATGATTTCAGACATGTTAGGTTCCACTTGACACTTTTACTCTGAAATCATACTGCATATCAAGCTGATTCCTATATTTATCTTTCATGAAGCACTTAGTTACTGATACGGTTACAGCAAGCATGTTAAATAAAAATATTTTAATTTCAGTGACATCTCACGGACCCCTAAGACATTGCCCCCGGATCCCCTGTTGGGAACCCCTGTAATAGACTATCATTTAAAATTTGATCAAAACTAATCTATTTAGCTTTTATGCACATCAGATTTCCTCCTAATTACTAATTAATAACAAATCACCTATATTTAAATTGAAATAATAATCAAATAATACCCCAGGTAATTTATTTTCAATCATCAAATAAACAGATTACTTTGTAATTAAATAATGACCATGAATTAAAATTTAAACCATAAAATGAGGCAAGTTTATCATGAATCTCGCTAATATTATTGCTGATGTAAATTGTCATACATCCTTTGCTATAAAACCACTTTTTATTCACTTAAACTTTGACGTACATCTTGCTAAGGCAGTTAGCATTCTCAGAAGGTTGAATGCGTGTAGTTAAATGCTTTCACGAAACTTATAGTAAAGTTTAAAGGAACAATTTGTTTCTTCTCGCTACAGTGATTGTCTTGTTATTATTTCTCCTGATGGGAAGTAAACTTCGCATAAGTTTTGCGCGTAAGATAAATAAATTTCCCCTCAAGCACCGAATAAGCAATATAGTTGTACCATGTGTATAAATGTATAAAGACTTTAAAATCGAAGTTTTAGATTACTTTAGTACATATGTTATTCACTCCGCTGCTTGAAGGGTTTTGATATACCGAATGATTTGCAATGAATCTTTCATGTCTCATGACCTTCCTATGCCTGTACATGAATAGTCATGAGACTATCTAAAAGCCTTAATTATTTATTTACTTTTAATAATCTTATAAAATGTAGGACTTATTAAATTACGAAGATATAGATTATCCTGATATCACACTCTTCTGATATATATCTTGTACAAATTTTCAATCGGTAATAAAATACATTTTTATTCATCCAATCAAGTGTAAATACATTTTTCTAAACCTATAATGGTTTTGATGTTACAAAAGGCCAAAGAATGTACTCTAATGTATACCAATATTCTTAACAGAAATAAAGATGATTATATTAAAGAATTCCAAACAGGATATACTCTTTAAATGAATTATATTTCTTTGCCTTTATAATCGCTGCTATATTTGCCTTGTCTCGCTCAACAACCCTTCCCGTCAGTCATCCAGATTGTAATGAACATCATTTAGTGTGCTCAAAAACATTTTGTCAATAATTATAAATTTCTTTAATAAGTTCGGCAAGTGATAATTCTATGAACTTTAAACATAAACGTTGTGCGTATTGTCATGGACAAAAAATCCTGACGTTTTGTTCGTAATGTTTTTAATATTTTATTGTTTTTTTATAAATTATTAACCATATTTGTAATTATTATTCATTCCGGCAAATTTAGTTTGCTTTTGAAAAGTTAACATGGAAACTATTACCTTATTTTGTTAATACTTTCAATCAGAATTGAAAATCTTGGTGATATATACAGTAGTTTGTGAGTCAATTAGATGGTAAAAAATGGAAATATCTAGGACATGCCGCTATCAATCAAGGGGTTTATTTATGGCCATGGATAAAATGGTCACTAGCATTCATCTCTGGTAATTTGTTCCTTTTTAATTGCAACTTTTCATTGTGTGTGTGTATGAAAGGTTCCACCGAATATTTGTTTCTCCGTATTTCCCCTCCCTCCTTTACAGAGGTGTTCCAACTTGAACTTTGGATTTATTTTAAAAACAGTAATACAAAATCGTTTAACATTTACAAATATAAACTTTCATATATTAAACCCAATGTTCCACTTTACTTAAGCAGCTCGTATTGGCCGGTTTACAAGTGAAAATATCATAAAATATTCATATGAGTTTCCTCTTTTAAAATTGTCGTATAAAATATTTCTCATGAAAGGAAAAATATTCCTTTATCAGAATCGATTTAATATGGTTAATATTTTCAAAAATGATATTAAACATAATTAAAAAAAATGTACCAAAATACAATTACAATTGCAAGTAAAACTATAATATACATTTATGGAATCGATTATTTCTTATAGGATTATCATGTAAAATCGTATACAAAATTTAATCAATTCGATTATTGATCCAATCAATATGATTTAGAAAAATACTTTACAAACCAATAAACTAGCGTGCCAAACAATTGATTTGCACAATTACATAGCATCATTATATAATGCAATATTCCAATAAATTTTTTTTTTTTATATTATAGTGTACCTAAAGGTTCAAACACACACACACACACACACACACACACACACACACACACACACACACACACACACACACACACACACACACACATACACAGACATATATATATATATATATATATATATATATATATATATATATATATACAATTGTTTAATATTCCTGATGATGTTGGTACTGTTAGCCAACGAAAAGCTTTGAATTGTAAATTCAATTATAATTCTTGTATTTGTATTTTGACTTATGTTCTTTATTAATACACAAGAATACATATTACGATATTTATATATATAATACCTTTTCTTGTTTAATAATTTAAAACAACATAAGTTATTCAAATGCAAAAATATTTATTAATTCATATTCAAAGCTTTTCGTTGGTAAACAGTACCAACATCATCAGGAATGAAAATTAAAATGAACATATGTTTTAGGCCTATAGCTTACATTATTGTAATTTTCATTCCTGATGATGTTGGTACTGTTTACCAACGAAAAGCTTTGAATATAAATTAATAAATATTCTTGTATTTGAATAACCTATGTTGTTTTTAATATAAATATATATATATATATATATATATATATATATATATATATATATACCTGTGCAACGACGTTTGAAGAGCGGAAACGAGAGACGAGGGGATGAGTCAGTGAAAGATTTACAATAAACGATCGAATAAAACGATGTCTGTAAGAACGTATTACAAATAGTCCGCATACTTGTTTCTTACATGCGCTCCTGTTTCCATCAGGTACTGAAAGAAAGCTCAAGTTTTAGAACTAATCTGTTTGCCTGGAAATCAATCCTCTAACGCATCGCCTCGCAAAAATGCGCCGCTTTTATTAAACTGTTTTCTGTTATCCATTGATCTTAGCAACAACAAGATAGGAATAAAGTATTCACCCCGCACCACCAAAGTGTGCACAAGGAAGATTTTTTCAAGTAAATAAACACTATTGTGATACACAGTTTTTAATTATAACTTATAAAGACACCTAATGTAAATTCACATGTAAACTGGTAAGAAGAAAGAGCATTGTTTAAAGTTATTGTAACCTTATAGGTTCGATGGTTCCTGTGTTTAGAGATACCGTTAGTTTGAAAAGATAAAAGTCTATTAACAAGTATAGAAATTGCTAAACTAGAAATTATAAAAATGAGCTGACAGACAGGTAGTTTATTAGAGGTAAGCCCATTGGCACAAAGTAGATTTTTTGTCGGAGAAAGACGAATTTCCAAAAAGAAAGCCGCGCGCAAGAGCGACAAGGAAATTAAGGTGGCTGAAGATAGAAGTAAGGGACCTATGACAAGGAGGAGCTTTTCTAGGAGTCGAGGGAAAAGGCAGTTAGGTTTCCGGCAGTCAAATAAATCAGCTCGGGGAGCCAGAGGAAGAGCTGGAGAGGGCAACACCTCGAGGAGGTGGAGAGGAGGCCAACCCCGGGAAACTTGAGAGGATAACGGGAACCCATCCTTGGACACAAAGTGGATCACGACGCCAACAGAAGGGAACTTTGAAATAATTATCTAGTTCTTGTAAAACCTAAACTAAAAGTCGCCTAATAAACTCCGAAATGGGCATAATGAGTAAATTTATTAAATTACAATCAATAACGCGATGACCTCGCGCTTAGAGATAAATACATTTAACATAACTTGTAAGTAGGATAATATTAGATTAAAACAACGGTTAAGTAATAAAGATTTCTTTCTGCTTGTTTTATCGATGAGGCTAGTTGGGTCAAAATTTAACTCAAATTTTGTTAAATAAATCGAAACTTCAAATTGGAACACCTCTGTAAAGAAAGTGTTTATAGAAATCACTTTATCGAGGGAAGAAATCCGAGAAACCAATATTCGATAAAACAGATGTTTATTTTTCATTAATCATCCCTAGGTGTGAATGCAAATGAAACATCCAAACACATACACAATGAAAAGTTGCCATTAAAAAAGAACAAATTAGCAGAGATGAATGCTAACGACCATTTTATACCGAACCATAAATAAACCCCTTGATTGATAGTGGAGTGTCCTAGATATTAGACTGTTCATACCGGCCCTAATAACAATATAGGTTTGTTTTCGTGATAACACATCTCGTCGGACCTCCAGAGCAATAATCGCTGTAATAATTGGTCATCAATTCAATATTTCCTATATTAACCTCAAACCATCAATTTTTTGAAATATTTCCTCCTGAAATAGGTACAAATGAAAATTATTAGTAAATTAAATTTTTATTCAATAATTAATTTTGTGAATTTTGGTTGTTGTCCAGTCCAGAAAATCTTTATTAATTTTAATCAGTTCAAAGTACAGATTTGACGCCCAACAATTAATTTGTTTATTACAAATATGTCATATCTATAAATACAAAACTGGAAGTATGTATGTATGTGTGTTTGAATGTATCACATCTCCAGAAATGGCCGTCCTCATCTACCAAAACAAGAGTCCTACTGTGCCATACAAGTGTTATATTATAAAATACGTTTAGGAGTGTTTATTTTATTAAGTAATTTTATTACAAAATATTACTATGCAAGTTTTACTAGCCTTTCAATTATTTAATTTGGTTTAAAGTTTAAAATGAAGTACATGAATTGTTTCCGTTGAAGAAAGGAGTTTTTAAAAGTATTTCTATAGACAAAGAAGTCCTTCGAAACAACAGAAATGTTTCTGCTAATAATATAATTCTATTAGCAGTTTCTCTTAAAGTGTATTGCAAACAAGACTTACTTTATCAATCCAGGCTTGGCTAATTACCTTCTCTTCCTTGGCGATCTGTTCCTCTGGAGGTAAGTTTACTAAAAGAATTTTATACCCTACAGTACAATATTTTCTAATGTACTTTTTTTAAAAGAGAATTCTTTTATAATAAAAAGGAATTAGAAAACGTCAGATTTTCAGAAACTGTTCTACAAGTTTTGTTTAAAAAACATTTGCTAGGCCAATCAATGTTTTAAATTAGAAAAATGTCAGACAATTTGTAGTATATTATATATTATTATATTCATTTTATTTTTTATATAGACTAATGACAGATCACAGACAATTTGTTTTTAACTCTCAACGTTTCGAATTTCTTTCCGAAATTTCTTGTCAATAGCTCAGTTTTAATTAAACAATTATACAACATAACTTACGTTTTATAAAATACATAACATTATATAAAATTGTCTGTGATCTGTCATTAGCCTATATAAAAAATTAATAGTTATTAACACACGTTAAATGAAAATATTAATTTTATTATTAATGTTGTTTTATACTAACAATCTTATAACGCAACAAGTGATGATTCCCGTACACCCAACGAGATTATCAAATCTATGACAAAGACTCCCGTAATTTTCCAAAAATACATTGATAAAGACATAAAATAACTATATTTCTTCACATAAATTATAGCATTGTATTAACTAAAGTTTTGACAAATTAAATTACACTAGTTTGTTTTGTGGATTGTCTATTACACATAAAAATATAAGCTAGATAACTAGTCCATTCCCTACTATGCAATAAAAAAATATATACAGAAATATAACCTTTAGTTAACGGATTATGAATAAAAGTCTAATCCTTCGACATAATAAATATCAACATAACATAAGGATTTGCTTAGAGTACAACCTCTGAGATACGAACAGGATTAATAGGCGGTAGTTATAAAGTAGTAACAGTTTGCAAAGTATAAAACTTGTTGTAAATACCATTTTATTAAATTTCTAAAACTATTTGGTAGGCCACTATTAAAGAACTGACAATGCATTAATTTTGTAACTATATAATTTAACTATTTTAATTACCAGTCAATTGTTGTAGAAGGATAAGAATATTTAAGTCTTATATTGAGTAATGATTAAACAAAAGTAAACCTTGTAAACTCTGGTCTTCAGATGGATGTATACAATAGGAAACAAGGATTAATCCTTATCTCAATTCATTCTAAACTGTGAATATTAACCAACTCAGACCGGAGCGGAGACGCGTCTCTTCGGACACACGATCTTAACCGAACATTCGCGAGGTTGAAGCATGTGTGCAATATGACCCTTACAGCCCTGTCTTGGTGTTTTAACATGCCTGGACCTTCCAATGCATTTCTCCATTCGGAGTGACGTCACTGGGTGTTGCAGGTTCTCTGCAACCAAGCCGAACGAGACTGCGGTCATACAGTCGCTGCGGTTCTGTTATTATTATTTATAATGATAGAATATGTTATAGGCTATGATGGGTAATCGCTCGTAACAATATACATAAATCTTACAAATTAAATATATTTTCTTCCTGATATTGATGTCTGGTTCGGGGCTACGCCACCGTGCAACCTGCCCATGAGCCACCACTGAAAACTAATGACGTCATAGTCTATTTTATCATCCTAAGAAACAGTACTTTATAACGTTATGATCAGACATTCAAACAAAATGGAGATATATTTTTTTTCTTTATAGTTTCAAATCAATTGCTTAATTTTCATCATAAAGACGAGATTCGATTTTATAGATGCAAATTTTGCTTAGTTTTTTAATTAAATTAGTTATGAATGTGTGATATGAACGTGCACATTTAATAAAAGCATAACATATTTGTACACCATCAAGGTTCTTAAATGGAGAATCATTTCTAGAGATACTAAATTCCTAAATTTGGTGACTAGCCAACATTGTGTATAGCACTGTTGCTTAACAAAGCTTGGGGAGTGTCTGATATATTTTAGCACAAATGAAAAAAATACGAAACTAAAATATGAAATATTCAGTTTCAGTATTCTTTGAATTCCAGTCAAATAACAATAATTTACTTTTAATTAAATCTTATATATATGAATGTCAAGTGTTATTATTTTTTAAACTTTGAGTTATAAATTTCATTTTATTCTAAAACAATTCATTCACTAAGAAAACATTTTCTGAAATATAATTTTTGAAGACAAAAGAAACAATTGAAAAAAATTTGAGGGAAAGCAATTATGAAAAATTACAAAAGTTTACTATTTTCTTAAAAATTGGCCATGAAATGAAGTCAATGAAACTATTATTAGCGAGTGTTTTTGCTTTTTCCTTGTAACACACTTTAGACGGTGTTACATATTAGATTTGCAAATTTCAGAAAATAAACGAGAATAAATTCAAAATTGTAATAATGTATAACTATGTAAAAAAAAATTGTAATGTATGATAAATATTTTTAATGAGATCTCTGGCTGATAGTGACATCTATCGAGAAAAACTTAAAATAAGTTATCAAGCTAGGGATGTGTGCCCCGCGCATGCGCGATAGGTAGAAGGTTGCTCGTAATTTTAATTTATCTCTCTCATTTGGCCAGGATGTAACGGGGAAAGGACGTCTCCAAATAGCAAGAAGATGTATTTAGTTTCTTTTTATTTTAATTAATATAAAGTATTGTTTTCTTTCAATCATGGCATAGAACACGGCTTACGATACCAGATACAAGATGGGTTGCAGACTTATTCATGGTTTTCCCGACGCTTATTCACGAAAATGAGGCCAGGCTTTACCGAGATTTACCACGAGGTGGAAGGGAAGTTGCGACAAGTTAACACAGCTAAGTGGGCGATTTAAAACTTTTAAAACTTAATTTCAAAATTTAAAACATTTCGAAGCAGAATCTCTAAATTATGAACATTGAACTTTTTAATTAGTAAGCATAATTATAATTACGCATCTTTTGGGTGCCAATATGTTCACATTAAATTATTAAATCTGATTATACAAGAAAGGCAAGTAAACTCGAATATGTGTTCATTTTCAGCCATTGATTAATTTATTAATTGAAGGATTGCTATCCTTAAAAATTTATAAGTAAAATTAAAAATGTTCCATAATCCGTAACTGAGTGTTAAAGAAATTTATGTGTCATGATTTTAATTTATTTTATCTGTCTATCTTAAAATAAAAGTTTATGATTTGCTTTAATTGAATTTAAAAGTCATTATTTTACCAGCGCACAATTCCTTGCATTTCAAATAAATAAACCTTAAGAATTAATTCAAGAATATTCTGCTAATTTTAATTGTTTAACTTGGTAATTTAAAATACTTTAACTGTAACGGATTTATAGCTTCTATTGCGTTACAGACAGACGTTTCATTACGCCTCAACTGTAAGCTAGAAGTGAATATTAAATGTTTTAAGAGTTATAGCTAAATAAAGTACAATTTGTAAAATTATAAACCGTTACATCCTTAGATAAAGGGATATTTTTATAGAATATAACTTGTGCCCCTCATTGTCTGGTATCTAAAGCTCAAAACTCGTTTATAAAATAAAAAATGTAATAATATTTAGTAAAATAAATTTATAAGAGTTTTGTGTAGAAGTAACTTCAAATATCATATATTTTTTCAAAATTATTTATGTTGTACTTTGTGGAAGGAAAACAATTTAGCCAGTTTTGAGAGTTAGCTAACATTCAGAACATCGGGGAAAATAGATAATGAGTAATGCAAAGGCTATGGGACTATTGTTCAGACCAAGCACATCTAAAACACACTAAACCACCTTTGTGACTATCCAAGTGTGATCTGGTGACATAAAATATGTTTCTTTTATTTCAATGATAACATAAATGTAATAACTTCATTCAATGAAATGTAAGAACAGGCCTAAGATTAAACTCTATTAAAATAAAACGCAATTGAACGAGGAAAAGGCATAGATATAGGATTTCTAAAATATAAATAAAATGTAAATAAATGTGCTGGAGAAACTCTGTTGAAACTTTATTAACTGAACATTAAAACTTCGTATACGTTTTGGCTATGTGGCAAATATCTTCAAAAATACACCCTGTATATTAGGTGAAGTAATCTTTAATACTGTTGCCAGGTACCAGAAATACACAATTGTTAAATTACCCAATAGCGTATTAAATTGTATGTTCTTTATTTTAAATAATTGTTAGTCAATAAATTTGTTTCTGCAATTTATTTATTCATATAAAACATTTGAAATATCGAAAATCGAGTGATTCTAATTCAGTATGACGCCATAGTAATTCAGTCATCAATTTATTTTATTAACAAAAATCAATAACAAATATTAAAAAACTAAAACTTAATCTCATACTATTTATAATTTAGTTTAAAATGTAATTGATATGATTAATAATTATAACAAATGCCATTCACAAAAATTCGTTACAGTGAATCAAATCTTAAATGTATACTTGCTACATAACGTTTTCCCAATTTGTCTAGAAGCCAACATCACTTTTTATTATTCCAGAAACTTAGCATTGAACAAAGGTAATGTAATTACGACGAGGCGAGCATTGGGGATTCTTGTAACTGGCTTTTCTTTATAACTAAGAGTTACGAAGGAAATACTTTCACAATATTTGTAATATAAAATATAACAATTCTAAGAGAAATTTGTTTCAACAATAATTTTTATATTTCTAACAGAAAGTTATCAAGCTTTACATGTTACGAGACACTTTCTTGCATTTATAATTATGGTGGGGACCTTAAGCATATACTGTAGAAGAATTTCAAAGAAATTAGAAAGTAAAATTCTTTTTGTAGCTAAAGGCCTGTAAATAATTTGTAATGTTTTTGTAATAAACATTTCTTATTATTAATCCAATATATAAGCCACTAACATTAAATTTAAAATACTTTAAATCTCCAAAGGAAAAGTTTATAAAAATACAAATAATCTTTAAAATTAGTTATAAAAACAGAAACATCATTGGAGTTTACTTTATAAATTTCAAAGTTGGTCTGCTTAGTGGAAAAACCCAAATCATATTTTGAAATTTAAAAACTTATTTTAAATGGTAAAATAGATTATTAAACCAACCCCTCCGTTTAAACCTACCTTTGAAATCAATCGTTTGGGTGAACCGTTTGCCGGAGCTTCTAGATATTTACCATTAAATTAGAATGTTAATGATTATATCTCCAATGGTAAAATTCTAAAAACTTATTTACAAAATCTCACTAACATTAGCTGTAAAAACAAAAAGACAAAAATATTATTTCTATCAATAAACATAGTTATTTAATCAATGATTATACTTTTAAATAAATGTAGGTCGTCATTTTGGAAAAATGCAAACATTCTTCAAACTAAACAATAATATTTCCAATGGGAGATCCTTATGGTGACGCACACTGGAAAGATACCAATGGTATAAATACCAAATAAAATGTCGACAATAGTCATTAGTTCCATGAAAGTTCCACACACACACACACATACACACACACACACACACACACACACACACACACACACACACACATACACACACACACACACACACACACACACACACACACAAACACACACACACACACACACACACATACACACACACACACACACACACACACACACACACACACAAACACGATCGTACACACACACACACACACACTTTATGACACTTTGACAGTTATATGATTTAACGCTCCTCTCCTCTCTATAACTACTTTATTTTATAGGAATATATTCTATACATTATAAAATGTATTCTCATAACAACATTTTAAGTAAAAATACACTCTATTCCTCAACATAATAATTTAATCAAATAATAACTAATTTATAAAGGTAAAAAAAGGTTAAACCCATAAGAGAATTTGGGTTATGAAAATAGATAATATATTTTATAATTACATTAATTTTCAATTTTTTCTTCAACAAACATATTTAGCATGTAAAAAATTACCATTGGTAAATGTGCTGCTCTAATACTTAAAATTAGGTCGGTCAGCTTCTTTTAAGATTTGATCATGTTTTTTTAAAACAATAATAGTAAATTAAAAATTAGGTGAATTTCTATGAAAAGCATTATCGAATTTCTTTCTAAGATTTTATTTAGTGATTTTAAAAAGAATTTTTATTTTAACCGAAATGTATGACTTATAGTAATTCTGAATCCCTTCTATATGAAATTTAAACTAAAATTGACAATTACCACCAATTTTATTCATAATCATTGAAAAATTTAATACTTAAACAAAAAGGCGTATTCAACATCAGGGATTGAGAAAAGCTCCTGATTAAGTCAAATCAACAAATCTAATTCAGCCCATGGTGATAAATTGAGCAGAAATGAAATTTCCGTTTTACATCCGGCTAGTTTTGTACCTCTCAATTTTGCAAAGTTGCAAGCTCACTTTTCGCTGACTTCACGAAGTGATCAACAAACAATCGGTATCGTTACACAAGTTATATGTTTACAGTTTGTAACACTTAGCGAGTCGTGGCGTTGTAAGGATAAAATATGGTTAATATTATATGGATTTTTGGGAAGTTAACAACTCTTATATTTAAAATTCACACCAGCCCTCTTTGCTTTATACTGTATTTCCTGTGTGTGTGTGTGTGTGTGTGTGTATGTCTGTTTGTATGTGTGTGTATGTGAATGTGTGTGTGTGTGTGTGTGTGTGTGTGTGTGTGTGTGTGTGTGTGTGTGTGTGTGTGTGTGTGTGTGTGTGTGTGTGTGTGTGTGTGTGTGTGTGTGTGTGTGTGTGTGTGTGTGTGTGAGAGAGATTTCGGTTTCATCTCTCTCTAAAATAAACAGATATTTTATCTAATTCAATACATCGCCCATGGTTGGATTGTCGTGAGGTGTGTGTGTATGTGTGTTTGTATGTGTGTGTGTATGTGTTTTTGTATGTGTGTGTTTGTGTGTGTGTGTGTGTGTGTGTGTGAGAGAGATATTTCGGTTTCATCTCTCTCTAAAATAAACAGATATTTTATCTAATTCAATACATCACCCATGATTGGATTGTCGTAAGGTGTGTGTTTATGTGCGCGCGCGCGTTTGTATGTGTGTGTGTGTGTGTGTGTGTGTGTGTGTGTGTGTGTGTGTGTGTGTGTACAAATGATACATCGATGTGATTTAGTATATAAAGAAAAACTATCGACTACTCAATAACAGTCGTTTGCGACTAGTAAATTCTAGTATAGAATTTGCGATATAACGTTCAGAATAAAATGTTGTTTGGCGACAAAGAATAAATAAACTTAACGATAAACAAGGAGGCTATTCTTGTACAAAAAGAAATCCACTACGCAGTGATGTAGCTCAATTCTTTTCCAAACAAAATTTACCTATCGAAATTCCACGTTAATCATAACATATTTTCTAGGCCTTCTTACATTGGACAAGCAGACAGGCCATATTACATTATAAAGCTAAATTATGAATATTATTGAGCCAGAATTCATCGCTGTAGTATCAGAAAGTATATTCCAATGTAACAGTGGAATTTCACAAATAATGTTAATATAATACAATGTAATTGAATAATATATTCAATATTAATATTCAATTTAAAAAACCGTTGCTCGAATTACTAGTAACTACTGGTTTGAAAATGAACCTATGGATTGAAACGACAGTTGGAAGGTTAATGTTATTAGAATTAATCCGATAGTAATTATACTAAGTGATTAGAAACATTTATTTTGTTATAAATGTAATCCCAGTATTAAATCATAGTTAGGATACATATACTACGTTTATATCCAAATTTATTTTAAAATAAATTCTTTGCATATCAAAAACATTTCTATAGCTAGTTAATTATATAATCTCCAATTGTGTTCAAGACATAACAATTGGACACGGGTGCAATTAATTTCTCGACTTTTAGAGGCAGAGACGAGTAGGCCTGTATAGTGGCCGTTGATTGTGCAGTCGCGGGCAGTAATTAATGCTATTAGAAAGTTACTAGAGAAATAAACTTCTCCATTATTACCAGCAATCCTCCACAAACTTCTAACTCGATTGCATTTATGTTGTCACTGTACTTACCTTGTCAGTATCTTACTTTTAGTTTTTAAAACGTTTTATGTTTTTAAAATTTTCAGACACTAAACTGCACATTTTGTATCTCTTATATAGTGCAGTGGGTGATCCCAAATTCTGTGTAAATGTCTTTACATTTGTTTAAACATGTTTTTGTTAGAACCGTAACAGCGGGGCTTGAAAATCACAATAAAATCAGACGATTTCATTAATTTTTTCGTTATTTTTGCACCAGACTGTACTTATTTAGGGGGGAATTCTCAGTATTGAAAAATCACTGCACTTACACTTTTATTTCTTTTAATATTATTAAATTCCTGCTACTAGCCCTCGCTCTAGTGATATATATCTTGTATATACGTATATTTTCAATCGTTAATAAAATACGTTTGTATTTATCATATCAAGTTCAAATACATTTCTTTTAACCTATAGTGGATGATGATTGATGTGACTTCAGTTTTTTCAAGTATTTATACATAATTTAATTATAAACATTTGGGGGTCTAGGTCAAATTCGAACTACGTTACTTCATGTTCTAGCGCTTTGGCACTGAGCCTACTTTCCCACAGCTAGAAAAGTACTTCTCAAAGAAGAATATGAATTTGTCTTTTGCCCCATCTGGTTGTCGTCGAAACCTCCATTGTACAAACTTTAAATTAATACCATGGTTACCACAGAATATCATAAACAATGTTCAAGGATTAAAAATGAATGAAAATATAAAATAAAATGACAAACTGGCTTAAGGGTATCAAACCTAGCTTCACAAACGGAGATATGAAAGCAAAACGAAAAAACTACAATATAATGAGAGCGACGAAAAAAAGAATGCGTATAAATAGTAACAAACAAAAATAATAAATAGTTCAACATAGAAAGGGATATGTAAAATTGCAAGGAAATTCGCTTTATATTTTGCCACTTTTTTTGTTATTCTGACTATATATATATATATATATATATATATATATATATATTAGTTGTAACTATAAAATTGAAAAAAATTTCTCTTTCTTGACTCAAGTTGGAATTGACTTTTTAAAAAACTTTTTTATTAATGGTTTATCAAAAAGAGTAATGAATCTGCACAGTTATAAAAATATATTGTTCCTTTTTCAATTCCTCTTAAAGTGACATTTTGTATCAAATTATACCTAGCCAAATTTTTCTAACATAAATTAGATATTTTGTAAACTAACTCAAAAAGAACTTTAATCCAAACACATAATTCTTCAAAATTTTCCAAAACATTCAAGATTCTTAGAAGGTACTTTCCAAGTATTACTCACTTATAAATAAATAGTTTAAACAGTTACAAAGTACCATTAAAACACAATAATTTTAGGTTAGTCGTAGTACAATGTGATAACTAATAAAATTGTCCACAGTCTGAATGACCTAATGTGTCACGTGACGTGGGGTGTCAGCAGGAGGCGTAGGAAACTTTCCTCTCACACTTTACCACTGTTGAAAACTTACTCCATATCTGACAAAACATATATGAAAATTTCAAAAAAATATAAAATATTCGGTTGTAAAACAGTAATGTCTAATTTCATGACGTACTGTTCAAATGTTACATATATTTTGATGGAAACTATTGAGGCATTTGGAGTAATTATATTTGACGTGCATTAAATACACATGAAATTTGTTAAACGAATCCGAAGCTGCTTCCACTCATCCAATTCCTGTTTTTTTAGTTTGATTAAAAAATCGTAAAATGCAGCAGATCATTTGTTTGGCTTAAAAGTAAAGGACATAAATGAGAGAACCAATCTAATCAGTCTATTCAACCTTTGAATAATAAGGAAACTATAGCGGATAACAGGTTGGGGCATGACACCTCCTTGTCGTGATGTAAGGAGAAAAATAATATCTCCCGTGTACAGGATCTGTAGATCTACTCTCTATAGGGGACTTAGGGAGGTGTAATCTTTCCTCATTTTCATCAGTACCTTCACGTTGACGTTCTGTCTCAGTAAGTTTTAATAAATTTACTAAATTTTAAGTTCGGATAGTCATAAACTAGTGTTTAAGCGATTAATAAGATTCACCGAACGTAATGGACTACAAAATTCAAGAATTCAACACAGCAAGACAGGCTGCAGTCCAAGAATACAGAAGACACTGATGAAGATCGGCACATAGCGATCGAAGTTCTGTCTCAGTAAGTTTTAATAAATTTACTAAATTTAAAAAACCTCAGTGTTGTCGTGAGAAATAATAAATGTAAGATCCTTGACTAAACGCATTGTGTGAACCACGTAACCGTGCACTTGGCCTTGAGAGATCGCAGTAGGCGAGACGGGGGGTAGAGGGTCAATATAAATACTTTCCTACAAACATGATAAAGACTGCCAAAACACTGACTTGCGTGAGACGTACGATATTAGATAAATTAGCTTCGGTATGAAATAACAAACAATCTTGAAATATTTGTAGACATATCGAATGCAGAAGTTGTTGATATCGAATACTCTCAATATATAACATGTTTTCAGAAGTGGTAGTACACGCTACAGCTAAGTGCACGGTTACATAGTCCCCACTATACATTTAGTGGAGGATCTCGTAATTATTATTTCTCGCGACATTACAAAAGTATTATAACTTTCCGTGCTATTAAACTACCATCCATCCTACATACCATCCGTACTAGGTATTTGGATTGGTTCTTCCATACTAACACCGACACATTAGTCACTTTCTGCACCTGATACGCTTAGAATGTGTGTAGACACCACATCTCAAAAGTCAGCAACGATTCTTTCCAGCTGGGTCAAAACGAAAAATATCTACGCGCTACCCAGAAAACATTTAAGAAAAGTAAATCGTAATAACAAAATTATAACATTTTGGATATTGTTAAAGCTCCTTTTACCCACGAACCTACTCTGGGTTTGGTGAGTGAAGTACCAACTTATTTTTGACAGCCCATAACTAATTTTTCAACGGTCCGAAACGATTTATCCCCACATAATCAATAGTCCATCGTGTGATATTGGAAATTGCCAATGAAGTGGCTAGATACAAGTTATTTATTTGGTACATTATATTAGCAAGTACCAAGAAAAATGGCTTTAGGCCAAGGCCGTCTTTGGTCAACTGGCTGCCACTTTATAGTTGTTGGGTGGTCAGTTAGACTCTAATGGTAGTGGGTTATTAACACTTCCGGAAGACTTCTTGAGCCAAAACTTTATGGTTGTACTAATTTTCGGACATTGACACTTATTTTGTCTGAACCGAATTTGTGGTAGTTAACTTTCGTCTGCTTATAACCACGGCTGTGGAATATTATTTTAAATATGTATTAGCTTGTCTTGAAAATTAAAAATTTCATAGGCCTATTATTGGATTGCCTGGAAATCAAATTTACGTAATTTATATTATTCAATTTGACCTACCAGTTTAGACTTGAACACTTGGATGAATATTAATATGTGACACATGCCTATAGTAGCATTTACTATAAGTCCATAAGTTATGCTCTTAGTTGATAATTTAAAACATCTCCCGAAACTACCTATAGTACAAACTGCTACTAGAAATACGTACAACATATTAATATACAGTGATTGTTTTTATTGTTATTTAGTTCGAAATATTGCTTCTAGATTTGTCTTACATTTTTTTTTTTTATTAACTTGGGAGCGGGTTTAAACTGCCCGAAGCACCGCTACCTTAGGTATATTGTACTTACCTCCCTGATCTAGTCAAAGAGCCCATTCCCTCTTACCAGGTTTAGAAGTTTCCTGACTAGTGTTTTACATTCAGCATCCTCTTCCAGAGCTGTGCTATCAAAAAAAGAGGTTGAAGCGCCTCTCGGCAAATGCTTCACATCTATAAATGATGTGTGTGGCGGTCTCCAGTTCTTGCCTGCATAATCTGCACACTGGTTCATCTTTGAAGATACCCGTATTATGCAGATGTTTCCTTAGTCCACAGTGTTCCGTGAGTAGACCTGTGGCTATCCTCAATTCCTGCCTAGACAGATAGATGAGACTCTCCTGCAGCCCCAAGGAAGGTTTCCTAAGGGTGAGCTTACTCTGTCTCATTCCTTCAGCCCTGACCCAGTGCTCACAGTATCTTTCAGCCATTCACCTTCGCACTGCAATCTTGACCATGGATTTGGAAATACCTACCGCCAGCTCCGGTCCAATTAGGGGAGTTGAAGACCCCTCTCTGGCCAGTACATCTGCAACTTCATTTCCAAATATTCCCCTATGCCCTGGCACCCAACCTATCTTGATTTGATTGTGCCTTGCCAGGGCTTGTAGGTTATTTAAGCACTCCCTGACTATGGCCGAGGTGACCACATGTCCGTTTAGTGCCTTAATTGCTGCCTGACTGTCAGAGAAAATAGCAATCCGGGTCCTGTGTATTCCCCTTCTCGCTATCTCTCCCAGACAGGCATTTATAGCATATATTTCGGCCTGAAAGATAGAGGTATGCCTCCCCAAGGAAAAAACTAGTTTTACCCTTGGGTTTTTACAATACACCCCCGCTCCAGTGCCGAAGTCCATCTTGGAGCCATCTGTGTACCAGATCTGAGCTACCGATCTTACTGACCCTGACCATTCCATCATAGTTTGGTGGGCCTGGTCAGGTGCAAACGTCCGAGTAAGGTGGTAACTGCCCATCTCCAAGACAGGTTCTTTGACCACGCACTCGATACTCATATGTCCCGAAGCATCTGGGAGATTAGCCCAGTTGTTCGAGTTATGCTATCTCCATGCTGGGGTTTGGTGCTCGTGGTTGATTGCTTCCCACCTGTTGCACCTCACCCCTCACAACATCCAAGCCCTGGACGTTAACATGCTCGGCTCGGTTTTGGCCTCCCCTGCGTTGTGTGCTCAGAATTATTGGCCCTCCCGCTGCTCTCGCCTGATCTCTTCGGAGCCGCCTTCTGGCCGCTCCACTCATACGCTTTCTCCGTAGAGAAAGCGTGCTCAACTCTACAACCATTCCACTGGTTTCTGCAGTCGCCAGCTTCGTAGCCGCCCCCGCACCCCCAGTGGTGGTTGCCGTTGACACATCTGCTACAGACTCACGGTTTGCCGTCTCATTGGCTCCCGATGTCTGTGCATACTCAACATCAATTTGTGTACTTACTTGGTCCATTAGCTTCCCAAGTATGAGGGAAAGAACGGTTAACCAGAGCAGAACCCCCACTGCCCTGGCAAGACAACATACAAAGAGGTTTTGTCTGGTTCCTCAAGGGGATCGTGTGCTACTGCATTTTACACCCTGCACCCATTCATCCATCGGCACGATGCCTTCCACCTTGGATTGGGTATTCAGTCACTGACCTTGAAACATACCCCAAGTTCAGGACATTATTAACTGTTGCTCATGGAGCGAACAGCCTGCTTTAATCTCTTTTGTTACAACTGTGTCGTTAGGGTAGTTTTCCGCCCATAATTCACAGCCGCATTGCCCTTGGTTCACCTGGGAGGTGAGAGTAGCATTGTGAGGACCTAATTCCCAACTACCCCAGTCCCCAGTCAGAGCAGTTATCTCTACCAGACCCATCCGGTTGGCTGACGAGGAGAGATAATTCCTCACCTTTGAACCATTGCCTTGGTCCGGCCCTGCTTATTCAGAAACCTTCCGGAATCCTTATTCACAAGTAACCTACATATCTGTAGGCCGTTCCACTATCCGCCACCCGTGGACCCGCCCAGTTGCTAAGGCAAGCTATCTGGGTGTCATACATTTAGATCAGAAAATTAATGAATTTTTGTTTTCAATTAAATGAACACATATA
>JBAIZL010000005.1:99317123-99482123 GCA_036971475.1 Prosapia bicincta | reverse complement strand
GGAAATTGTCGAGAGTTTTCCCCCATGTGGACGTAGTTATGAACAGGCTATTGAACATTTAAAATCTCGCTTTGCCAAAGATGACCTGTTAGTAGAGTTTTACATAAGAGAAATCTTGAAAATTGTAATAACATTAAATAGCAGTGAAAGTAAAATTACTATTTCCTCACTTTATGATCAAATTGAGTCAAAACTAAGGTGTTTAGAAACTTTAGGTGTAACAAAGGAGAAGTACGCTGCTATGCTCTTCCCATTAGTAGAATCTTGTCTCAGGGAGGATTTATTAATAGCTTGGCAGAGAAGTAGGCCTAACTCTCAACAGGACGAGACCGCGTCAGAAAGTAAAAGTAGGCTAGATAGCCTAATGAATTTTTTGAAAATTGAAGTGGAGGGAGAAGAAAGAATAAACTTAGCTAAACAGGGATTTGGTTTACAAAAAACAAAAGTATCAACAGGTGATAATCCTACGAGTTCATATAAAAGAGACTTTGCAAGTAAAGATAAGCATATTAAAAATACAAGAAGGCCTACCAGCAATGTTACAGCAGCTGGCCTTGTAAATGTAAAATCAAATACGTCTACAGTAAGCACAGATAAGACGAAGTTATCGATGTGTGTGTTTTGTGACGGTGGTCATTTAAGTGAAAACTGTTTTAAAGCTAGGGACATGTCTTGAGAAGAAAGGCAGAATATTCTTACTAGCAAAAGGTGTTGCTTTTCTTGTACAAAAGTAGGACATTTAAGTAAACATTGCAGAGCTATTGTTAAATGTATTATTTGTAATGGAAAACATGTACCACTTATGTGTTCAAAGTTGCAGAATAATTTTAATAGGTCTAACATTAAACCTAAATGCGAGGAAAAAGAAGCTGAGCCCAATTTTGAGAATTCCTTGTCCAATGTGAATGGCAATCAGGTTTACATGCAAACTCTTGTTGTCAAGGCTGTTAGTGACACAAAAGAACTCAATGTGCGTTTACTTTTTGACAGTGGATCCCAGAGGTCATACATAAGGAAATCGACTGTTGAAAAAATGAAATATGACACTTGTGGTGAAGAAACATTATTACATGGCCTGTTTGGAGGAGAGGTCACTAAGCCTCGCAATCATGCATGCTACAAAGTCAGACTACAAAGTATAGATAAAACATATTCTTGTAATTTCAAGGCACTTAGTGAAATAAATATTTGTACTTATGTTCCTGTCTTGAAACCAGGAAGATGGACTGATGAACTGATGGAAAGAGGTATTAAATTGTTTCAGGATGCAGACAGTCCAATTGAGATATTAATTGGGGCTGACATATATGGGAAACTTCTAACTGGAAGAAAAGAGGTTCTAGATTGTGGTATTATAGCCCTTGAAACTCATTTAGGATGGGTTTTGACAGGAAAATTTCAAGAAAGTAAAGAATTTAGTTCTATGACAGCACTTTCTATGTTTGTACAAAGTAATTCAATATGCAAGCTGTGGGAAATGGATGTTTTAGGTATAAAAGACCCACTACAGACCAGAAGCAAACAAGAAATTGAACATTCTGTTCAAACACAATTTTTGGAAACTGTGAGAGTAAATGAAGAAGGACGCTATGAAGTCAAATTACCTTGGTCCGAAGACCACCCAGAAGTTCCAAGAAATTTCAATCTTGCAAAAAAAAGGCTTGAAAACTCAGTGAAAAAGCTAACAAATGAAAGTTTATATAATGTATACAACAATGTGTTTTCAGATTGGCTGGAAGATGGTGTTATTGAGGAAATCCCAATAAGCAAATGGGATGAAGGTCACTATTTACCTCATAGACCAGTGATAAAAGAAAACAGCACCACTGCAGTAAGACCGGTTTTTGATGCCTCGTCTAAAGAAAAGGGTTACTATTCCCTTAATCAGTGTTTGGAAATAGGTATTAACTTAATTGAAATAATACCAGCTTTGCTTTTACGTTTTCGACTTTATAAAATAGGAGTTATCGCTGACATAAAAAAGGCGTTTTTGCAAATAAGTTTGTATGAAGAGGACAGAGATTTCCTAAGATTTCTGTGGCAAAACACAGATGGATCACTCAAGATTTTCCGACATAGAAGAGTTGTTTTTGGAGTCTCAAGTAGTCCATTTTTGCTCAATGCCGTCATCAACTACCACCTGCAGAAGTATTTAGTACAGTGTGCTGAAGACAATCAATTTTCTAAATGTACAATAGAAAAGTTGTTTAAAAGTTTCTATGTTGATAACTGTGTTACAGGTGTAAATAATGAAAGGGATTTGAAACAGTTCATTTCAGAAGCAATACAAATATTTTCTTTGGGAAAGTTTGAGCTGCGAGGATGGGAATATACTGAACCTGGTCTGGAAGACAAGACAGAGGCTTCAGTCCTAGGTCTCACCTGGGACAAGAAAGAAGACACAATTTCTGTGAGTTTTCATAAAATAGTAAATTTAGAAGAGAACTTGGTAACACAACGTGTTATATTGTCCACTGCACACAGATTGTTCGATCCTATTGGATTCACTTGTCCTATTTCCATATGCCCTAAGTTATTATTGCAGGAATGCTGGAAAGATAATTGTGGGTGGGACAAAGAAGTACCAGAAGAAATCAAACAACGATTCAATATATGGTTTCAGGAACTCGATCAATTAAAAGAGATGAAGATTCCACGATGGCTACAAGGTGTGGATGACGTAATCATTTCTGTATCAGTTCACATATTTTGTGATGCCAGCAAATTTGCGTACTCAACAGCAGTATTTATGCGTTTTGAACTTAGTACATGTATTCAATTACAGCTAATCCAGGCAAAGTCACGTGTAGCACCTGTAAAGAAGATGACAATACCCAGACTTGAACTAATGGCTGCTACTATAGGTGCTAGATTAGGTTCTTCAGTAGTGCAAGAATTAAGAGATGAAAACAAATTTGAATGTAATATTAAATTTTTTTATTGGAGTGACTCTTCTACAGTAATAGCTTGGATTAAAAGAGAAGAAAACTGGGGAGTATTTGTTAGAAATAGAGTTGAAGAAATCTGCAGCCTCACTTCCAGAACATCTTGGCGGCACATTCCCGGCACTATGAATCCAGCAGACTTGCCCAGTAGAGGATGTTCAGTTTCCAGGTTGATTAGTTCCAGATGGTGGGAGGGCCCGTCATGGTTGAAGTTGCCTGAAGATACCTGGCCATCAAATGAACCTGAACCTGACGAAGAATTAATTTCTTTAGAAAAAAAGAAAGGACCTACACCTTCACTTTTAAGTAATAATTACCCAAAAGATTGGTTTTATTACTTTTCAAATGATTTTGATAAGATTGTGTGTGTTTTTGCATGGTTGCTGAGATTTATTCATAATTGTAACCCCTCAAAGAAGGAAAAGTGTGTGAGTAAAGTTTTGTCATGTAAGGAGATTATTGAAGCTAACAATTTTATAATTAGAATTGTTCAACAGCAATCATTTGAAGGAATAAGGGACCCTAAATTGGCTTCATTGTCACCATTTATGGCTGCTGATGGTATTATAAGGCTAAAGACAAAATTAACAGAAAGAAAGGATTTGGAAAATTTTAAATTTCCTGTTGTTCTACCATCAAAACATGACATTGTAGATATTCTTATTCTTACAATACATAAGAGATCATGTCATGTGGGAGTTCAAGGTCTCTTAAGTTTATTAAGAGAAAACTATTGGATATTGAGAGGAAGAAAAACAATAAGTAATACTTTGAAAAAATGTATTCCTTGTCAGAGACATAATTCAAAAAATGTAGAAACAATCACTCCACCCTTACCTGAAAGTAGAGTACGAGATGCCGCAGTATTTGAAGTGGTTGGAATTGATTTTGCGGGACCTTTGTTTCTACGAGATGGCAGTAAAGTTTGGATCTGCATATTCACTTGTGCAGTATACCGTGCTGTTCATTTGGAGTTAGTAAAGTTTCTTTCTGTCGAAGCATTTATAGATACACTTAGAAGATTTATTGCAAGGCGAGGAAGACCATCAATAATATATAGTGACAATGGTACCAATTTCACAGGTACAGAAAAGGCATTTAAAATTCTAGATTGGAATGCTATCTTAAAATATAGCTCATGCCAACAAATTGACTGGAGGTTTAACCCTCCCTCTGCTGCATGGTGGGGCGGATGGTGGGAGCGACTCATCCGACTCATGAAACAGTTGCTACGCAAAACCTTGGGCAAAACGTCATTGGATTATGAGGAAATGGAGACAATCTTATGTGATTGTGAAAGTATCATGAATTCTAGACCTTTGACATATTTATCTGAAACTTCTTCAGACCTAACTGCTATTACTCCAAATATGTTTTTACATGACTTAAAAGAAATTGGAGTTCCAGATTGTGACCATGTAAATACAAAAAGTCTTAACAAGAGAGTACGTTATCGACAACACCTGAGAGAAGCATTGCGAAAAAGATTTAGGATTGAGTATTTAGGACAATTAGCTTTAAAAAGTAAGAAAAACGGCAGACAGTTGAAAGTTGGAGAATTAGTACTGATTGAAGTTGAAAATAAAAAAAGAATTGATTGGCCAATAGGACTGATAGAAAAGACTATCATTAGTAGAGATGGAGTGTGTAGATTAGTGCAATTGAAGACTGCTTTTGGAAGTTTATTGAGACCAATACAAAGACTATATCCTCTTGAAATGCAAGAAGAAACCATCCAAGAACAATTAAAAGAAAAGATTAAACCAAAAGTGACAAAAACCAATGAACATGAACTACACCTGGAAGAAGATAATGTGACAAAAGAAAATAAAATTGTGACATATTTAAGAAGTGGCAGACAAATTAAGCTTCCACAAAAATTTGTTGATTAATCTTTTAACAATATAGGCCTACTATTTTTTAATGTTTTGAGTTAAACCATAACTCAAAAGGTGGGAGTATGTTGTGAATGCAATAATATAATACTCTATGACAATCCTCTATGAAAAAAAAAAAAGAAAAAGAACATTATATAAATTAACAGATGATTTGTAATTGTTTTAGTTTTTCTCAGTTCTTTGTTTAGAGTTTTGTTTTAAGAAAGATGTGAAGTAATAAATAGTGTTTAAATATGAAATAAGTTTTATTACCAGCATAATTATATAAATATGACGAGTGTTCCGCCTGTAGCGGCAGTGTCAAAAGTTTATAGAAATAACAATATATTTCAAAATAACTGAATTAGATTTTATGAGAAGATTTTTTTCTTTTTAATATTTATTGTTCCGCATTGCAATACAGTTTTCAGTTAACAATACACAGGAAAAAGGCCCTGTAACATTTTGCAAGCTACTTTAAAATACAATGTTTCGGTTAGCCACCAAGTATCCTCTATATAGGGTATCTACCACGTATCACAGTTTGAGAAACACTGTCTAAACCTATTACAAACGTATGTATCGATAAAGAATGTTCGACAACCGCTGCTTCACTCTTCAAAGTCCTTCAGACCTACTTCAAGTTCCCTCTGAGGATTGGCATTTTATTAATATATGTTGGTTTCTAATCCTGACTAAAACACTCCAGTGCATGAACTGACTGTGACTTTAAAGCCCTTTGAATATCTTTATGTATAATGAGACCCTGAAATCAGTCAAGCAAAATCTTGAGCATTCATGACGAAATATATACAACTAAATAACTTACAGAATAAGATACATACTCTTAATGGTTTGAAGATCATTTAGTGTCGTCAAAATTAAACAAAACTAAATGCTTAGAATTTTAGGGCTTAGAAAAGAGTTTGAAGGTAAATATGCTGAGAACGAATTTAGTTGCGGTTCAACTAGAAACACAGGAAGTTGATATAAGCATTGTAACAAGGTTTAAAACGTTGACACAGCTTTGTTGTTGTTTGGTTAGAAGAAGTATACACCTTAGATAAACCATAAGTACGGGTGCTTTAAACAAATTTGCTGAGTAGGGACAAGTTATCGGATGGCAAAAGTTAATAAAGGAACAAATCATGTTCATAAGGGTGGTGCAAGATGTTTTCTACACAAGATGTAGAAAACTGTTTATGAGTGCTCTTGTTTCGAATCTAAACTGAAGCTATGTATTATTTGTGGTAAACTTTACAAAAATTATATTACACCACCTTCAGAAAGGACGATTAAATCAAAATGTATTGCTTGAAATTATTCGCTGGGGGTCTTATGAAAGAGGACGGATTACAGGGGCAAAAACAACGAAATAAATTACAAGCATTTCAACTTTCAGATTTATTATTTTAAAGTATGCCTTCACAAATTTAATTTCTAATTTAAAGCAATACAAATTATTAACTTAAGTCGAAAACTGTATAAAATATCATCAACAGACTGAATTGCCTTAAAGAATTGTTAGCAACTCCAGTAAAGATTTTCAGAACACTTTTTACATTTAAAACTAATATTATTATTACGTATTAAACTTTAACCGCTAGTTTCCACTTATATACTTTAATATAAATTAAAAAGTCCTCGTTAAAACAACAAGTAAGTGCTAATATAGGAAAATGTAGCATATTATTATACTCGTATATCAACCCATTATGGATTAAGTTATATTATCCCAGTTAGATGCGCCATCTAGCGGGACGAGTTAACCGTGTTAATTATTCAAGGCAACTAAATTGTGTTGCACTGAAATAACCAATTGCTTAGACAAGAGAAACGTCTTGCTCCTGCTTATCTGAAGCATAAAGATAACAACACATTAACAAGGGCCATGCAGACTTAACATTCAACGAATAAAACCCTAGTTTCTTCAAGCAACGACGAAAATCAATGACGGGAAAGCCTCGTACGTATCTTCTTTAACGAAATCTTTTTATCAATGGGAAGCAATGGATTGAAAGTTAAAAATAATAATTTATCAGGACGATGATGATTTCATAAAAAGGTTTAAAACTTTCTCCACAGCCTATCGTAATAATTAGTGAGTCAAATTTTATTGAGTCTGCGTCGGATTTGAACATTTGTTTTCCGTATTTATGACAGTGTTAGTAAAAAAATTAAGTTTTAAGTTCGTAAAAAGTAAACTACAAATAATTATTTGTTAGTTTGTGACGTTTTCTTACAGACGTGAATTCACGTAATACTTGCAGGTTATGTGTTCCAGTGAAATAACTCACCCTTGTTTTAAAGCAGAGAAAATTAAAATAAAACTAAATAAACTTTTTTTTTTTAAATTAAGAACTTACTAATAAAAACTTACTTCGCTATTTGTCAAAATGAAAAATATCAGTTTATAAACAGAAGTATGCGTTCAGTTTCATTGCAATACACTTCTTCTAAGAAGAAACCTGTAACAAAATCACCTTCATAATATCAATAGCCCTCATGCAGCAATATGAAATAGTTTCTGGCTCTAATATCTCGTTAGTAAATATAATACTCCAATACAAATATAATATCCCTAGTTTCAGTGAAATGATACGCTTGGATCAAGTACTCTCATTATTAGTCACGGACCAGTTATTTACCTTCATTAGATTAATAATTCAGCGATATCACTTTACAGCCAAACGCAGCTGTAATTAATTTTGATTTATTTATGGCTCATTAGGACTGAATTACTGTACACTGTCAAAAAGGTAAATATTCGAGTTTCGGGATCAAAAGTTGCGAAAGAACGGGGCGTGAAAACAATGTTTCAAAAATTTTTAAACTGCATTGCTTTAAAATTTTTTATTTTGATCATATACAATTTTCATCGAATAATATCAAAAACCAATTGAAGTTGGTTGTTGTAATAATATTGATTTCTTTAATTAATTCTTATGTATAGGTAGGCTTTATCAATGAAATTGTTTCCAAACGAGTCAGCACAGGATGTTAATATAGTTTCCACTTAGCTCGTTAAAAATAATTACTCATGAACAAATAAAAATATTTAGTGTGTTTAACCTTTTACTTATTAGACAAAGTATTAATTCAATCCTATTGTTTTTCCGACACGTAGGCCTATAATAAGGAAATATGTAAAACGTGAACAAATAATTATTTTCATATAATATTCATTTTTATATTCAAAACTTTAAAAAGGTAAAAAAATCAATATTCCATGTTCTCTATTTTAAAAAAAAAGGGTGAGTTACTTTACTGGAGTACAACCTCCAAATATTATGTGAATTCGCTTCTGTAAGAAAGCATCACAAACTGACGATTATTTTGTGGTTTACTTTTTATGAACTTAAAACCTAATTTCTTTACTAACACTGTCATAAATACGGATAAAAAATGTTCACAGACTCAATAAAATCTGCTTTCAATAATTGATACAAAATTCCATGGAGAATAGTTTTAAACTTTTTTATGAAATCATCAGCGTCCTGATAAATTATTATTTTACTCCAACTTTCAACTCATTGCTTTCCTTTGATGAAGGGATTTCGTCCTTACAAAATGGGTTTAGCGGCCAAACGGACGAGGGTTTATCGACATTGATTTTCGTCGTTGTTTGAAAAACTAAATGGTTTTCGTTGAATATTCCGTCTACTTGGCCCTTGTTAAAGTGTTATGGCCTACATGTTTCAGATAAGCACGTGCTACACGTTTCGCTTGTCTGAGCAATTGGTTTTTTTTAGTGCAATACAACTTAGTTGCCTTGATTATTTGACCCGACGATTAACTTGTGCTGCTAGATGGCTCAACTAGCTAGGATTAATAGATTAATTTGCAATGGGTTGATACGTATTATTATATTACATTTTCCTATAGTAGCACTTACTTTTTGCTTAAAGAAGACGTATGAATTTATAGGTATATTATACATCTGAGTAAGGAAAATAGTTTCTCGAATATGGTAAGACGTGTATTATACCTGTATAGCCACAAAAAAAACCGCCGCGAGTTCAAAAACCTTCACAAAATTTAAAAAGAATTTTAAATAATAAAAAAATATCAATAATCTATACCATAAAACCATTTTAAAGAAATAAACCTATTTACAAACTTACCCTGCCTATTCAGGCGCTAGTTATTTTAGTAGACCAGAGGTACCCAACAAATGTTTTAAGAACCCCCTCATCGGTCGTTATAAGGATCCCTCAAATTTTTAACTTAAATTGTAGATTACACACAAAATAATTTGAGTTAATAGTTATTAGTAAGTAATTTTTGGTTTGCCACCCACTTACTTTAAGGTGGAAACTTTTCATACGTATTGAAATTTAAATTCGTTGCTACAAATTTATTAGAGGTACATTCAAGATGTGTTTTATTTTTGTATTTATTTACGGTACAAGAGGTAAGACTATCAACATGTTGAAGTTTGTAGGTCCGGTCGAAATTCATTAAACTTATTTTTTATATAAATATTTTGATTGGGACAAGTAGTTGATGAAGTAAAAACAAGTATCACATGTCTGTTTTAATTTCAATAAACAGAGAAAAACTATTCAAAAATATGTTATTAACATTATTTTTAAAAAAATGTATACAATGCAATTACACTAACTATACTATTACACGAACTCACAACATACCAATATTTTCATTGAGATGAGTTGAATCTGTCCTTTGAATTCATGATTTCAGACATGTTAGGTTCCACTTGACACTTTTACTCTGAAATCGTACTGCATATCAAGCTGATTCCTATATTTATCTTTCATGAAGCACTTAGTTACTGATACGGTTACAGCAAACATGTTGAATAAAAATATTTTAATTTCAGTGACATCTCACGGACCCCTAAGACATTGCCCCCGGATCCCCTGTTGGGAACCCCCTGTAATAGACTATCATTTAAAATTTGATCAAAACTAATCTATTTAGCTTTTATGCACATCAGATTTCCTCCTAATTACTAATTAATAACAAATCACCTATATTTAAATTGAAATAATAATCAATTAATACCCCAGGTAATTTATTTTCAATCATCAAATAAACGGATTACTTTGTAATTAAATAATGACCATGAATTAAAATTTAAACCATAAAATGAGGCAAGTTTATCATGAATCTCGCTAATATTATTGCTGATGTAAATTGTCATACATCCTTTGCTATAAAACCACTTTTTATTCACTTAAACTTTGACGTACATCTTGCTAAGGCAGTTAGCATTCTCAAAAGGTTAAATGTGTGTAGTTAAATGCTTTCACGAAACTTATAGTAAAGTTTAAAGGGACAATATGTTTCTTCTCGCTACAGTGATTGTCTTGTTATTATTTCTCCTGATGGGAAGTAAACTTCGCATAAGTTTTGCGCGTAAGATAAATAAATTTCCCCGCAAGCACCGAATAAGCAATATAGTTGTACCATGTGTATAAATGTATAAAGACTTTAAAATCGAAGTTTTAAATTACTTTAGTATATATGTTATTCACTCCGCTGCTTGAAGGGTTTTGATATACCGAATGATTTGCAATGAATCTTTCATGTCTCATGACCTTCCTATGCCTGTACATGAATAGTCATGAGACTATCTAAAAGCCTTAATTATTTATTTACTTTTAATAATCTTATAAAATGTAGGACTTATTAAATTACGAAGATATAGATTATCCTGATATCACACTCTTCTGATATATATCTTGTACAAATTTTCAATCGGTAATAAAATACATTTTTATTCATCCAATCAAGTGTAAATACATTTTTCTAAAAGTATAATGGATGACAATTTATCTTAGTACTGTAGTGTTTTTCCAAATAATAATTCAATAAATAAAATATAAAAGTTTGGTGGTCTAGGTCGGATTAGAACTGAATATCTTCAAGTTCCAAGTCTAGCGCGTTTGGCACTGAGACAAATTTCCATAGCTACAAATAACTTACTTCTTATTACGAGCTTCCAAGGTTGGCCTCGATGGCTCGATAGCTACAAATAAACATTTCAAAGATGCATATGATAAACCTCCATTGTCTAACCTTAAATTGTTGCCATGGTTACCTTGCAATATTATAAACAATGCTCTAGGATTAAAAATAAATGAAAGAATAAAGTAAACAAACAAACTGAATTAACGCTATGGTATGTTGCTTCACAAACGGACAATGCGAAAGGAAAGCTGAAAGAAACTACAACACAATGCAAGCGACGAAAACAAGGAAGCGTATAAATAGTAACAAATAAAACTAATGACCCAACTCCATACATATAGAGAAAATTTGCTTTCTATTTTGGCACTTAATATTGTTATTCTGACATATGTATATACATATTTATAATAATTGTAATTATAAAATAAAAAGTGACTAAACTATTTTTTTTTATTCTAGTGGGAATTGATTTTTTTAAATATTTTTATATTACTTGTTTTATAGATTATAATAGTAACTCTAGCATATTACCTGTAATATCCCACTTCAATCTTCGGCGTAGGACCTATAAGGGATATTACAAGATCTTAGCTAAAACAACCATTACTCAAACTGTAGGCTATACAAACCTTTACAACAATATGGTCAGTAGCATGTTTTCTACACTGAAGGTTTGAATTCAACTCGACCGGCAAAAAAATTACAAAACTAACTCTTAAGTAAAAACCCAGTACGGATTAATTTATACTACATAGAAATATATGCAATTAATAAATACGATAGGGCGCTGGAACAAGCAAACTGGCGCCATATGGTATAGAGTTGTATAGTTACTAATTTTGCTCCAGATCTCGGATTTTACTGTCCCTAGCCTAAGTATCTCGGTCTGTATCTTGTACTCAGAATTGATGAGTTTTGTTAATCATGTAGCTTTTATATGAATGTAATTACTGGGATATATATATATATATATATATATATATATATATATATATATATATATATATATCACTTTCACTATATGTACTTAAACAAAAATCTTACTTGGTATTCATGCAAGTTAAATTTCAAAGATTGGTCGTATCTCCATTATCGGGCATCACTAACCGGGGGTTATAGTAGACTACGAGCTGCATGGAATTCCCGTTGTCGCAAGGTGTGGTGTGCCGTTATGTTCTATTTTCGGATTCACTGCACTGTGCGAGTCTTTTAATTTTTCTTGGGGTTAATTTTGTCTATTAGGTTGAATAATTTATCGTTTTTTAATTTTATTTATATTTGTCCGTTTATGATATTCTTTTTATTGTTATAAATTTTTAGTTGTTCACAGATTGTCATTTTGAGGCTTTTTTGTAATTTTTTATTAGGTGTACGTTTTCTAATGGGGGGGATGTGTGTTTGTTTTTGATGGCGTATGTAGCTAAGTTTAAGTTATAAGTTTCGGGTTTGATGTATGCATTGAGGTGTTCTTGATATTTGTCTTTTAATTTCTTTTTTGTTTGGCCTATGTATATTTTATTACAGTCTGGACATTCGATTTTGTATATTTCGTTATTAATTGTCGGACATTTTTCCGGTTGGTTTATTTTATTGATTATGTTTCCTGTGTATTTATAAGCTATGTTAATATTATTATTTTTTAGTATTTTAGTTATTCCTTTTATGTTGTACCCTGTATATGAGAATGAGGCCCATTTTGTTGTTGTTTGTAGTTCGGTTTTAGGTTGTTTTAATTTATTTAATATTTTAAACTCTAATTTAACTATAGTTTTTTTTATTGTATCCATTTTTTTTGGCTATTTGATACATTACTTGTTTTTTTTTGGCTTTTTCTTCTTTTTTTAGAGGTAGTTTTAGCATTCTGTATAAGAGTGAGTTGTAAGCAGCCATTTTATGTCGTGGGGAATGTTAACTCGCATGAATACTAAGTAAGATTCTTGTTTAAGTACATTTAGTGATAGTGATAAGTGAATACAAGAAAACAGTGTTGCAAAACCTAGAAATATATATATATATATATATATATATATAATATAAAAGCACTGTGTAACTTGTATAAGCATGTCCCGAACTTGGTTACAAAAAATACTGGACTGCTGTGAACATAGCCTCATTTGTTCCTCATCCATAATCTCATAAAGATCTGATCTGACCTGACATATTCTAGTAACTGGTAACCTATAAAGTTATCCCGGAAGTGCTGCATTCTAACGTAGCTACCGAAACTACTTCTAATTATTTTAGATAACTCTTAATATCGGTAATATTTATTTTACAAAAAAATTGTATCAAGCTTTTAGAGAAAGTGTCTTATATTTTACGTTTGAACTTAACAGAATTACGATTTGCCGCCTTTTATACAATTAATATGATTTAGGTAATGGTGGATTGAGCTGGGTTTACTTGGGCCATACAGTATTCAAGGAATGAAGTGCGCTACAACCACCTACTATTGTTGTAGCTTAATCCTTTGGTACTAATATCCACAATCTGAATAACCTGGGAGCTGAAAACAGAAATTCTTTGGGATTACCAGGATTCGAACCCGACACTTCTAGGTTAGTAATTAAGTACCCTACCCAATAGACCACTTAGCTCCTGTTTTCGAATTTATAATTAAAATAATGTATACTTTTTTTAAAAATTAACGTTTTTTATCACAAAAATCGTAAAGTTTTTCATCACCAATATCAATCTTAATTGGTTACTAGATTGGCCACTAGAGAGCGTTGTTAAGCTTGTAGTTAATTTATGAACAAACGCGATACAAATCGCATAGAGTCTTTGACCACATTATAGAACGCCTTGGTTTATCCTGTCATAAATATACTATGTTCAAATGTAAATGCTTTTAGGTCTCCCTTGGAGTTTTGTTATGCATTTTTTCAAAATATTTTATAGTTATTTATTTACGTTGAATCATAGAACTCATTTTTTATACGTATTTAGAGCTTATTACTTTATTTGGAACTTTTTTCTTACATTGTGTTTGACTATTTTAAACAAATTGCCACAAAAGTTATAAAATACAGAAAGATATTATTATTTATTCTAGAAAATTTCTCTCACAACCTAATTTGAAATTATTTAAAGGTCTTGTGTTTTTTTTTACAAGATCACCCTATAAAGCTGAATAAATTAAAATAGTTTGTTCAACAAATTACTAAAACAAACTACGCAACGGAGGACAGTTTTCGATTAAATCTAAATTTAATTTTGTTTGGCTTTGTGCTTAGTGGGAACTTTTCTTTTGAAATGTGCGCTTTCCTTTCAATGTAGTTTATTGAATACATTTGATCCTAAAGTTCTCCATTACTGTTTTCTTATTACACTCAACTCGTAGACAGTTAGGGATGACTCTTCGGTAGCGCTCTATTGTCACACATTCTTAAAGATTGCTTTTGAGCTACAGTCTTTTAAAAATTGAAGAAAGTTGAGATTACAGTCAACTTTAAAAACATAACTGTACAATAACAGGGTCGTTTCAATGATGAATTTACAAATATTATTTACCATGTGTTTTTTATCAAAAGTTCAAAGTTATTAACCACATTTATTAAAAGTGACTGGAATTTTTAAAAACTTTATTACGCTGATTTCCTCTTTGTTTTACTGTTTTAAATTGTATTTGACAGTAAATTTTAAAAACATTAAAAATCTTATCTTTCAGATCTTTTAATTTATACCTTACAAATGACCGTAAGTTTCTGTGAATGACCAAAACATTTATTATTAAAGAAATTTAAATTAAATAAACACTTATTATTAAAATTGCTTGCTTAAATCATCTTGAATTCAATGATTAACATTCACTGATGTTTTCTACTTAAGTAGACGGTTAGCTTTGTAAATGAAACTATTGTTTCGAAACACGTCAGCAAGAAAGTTTTAAAGTATTCACTCAGAAATGCAATAATTACTTATAACTTATAGCTTATTATGGTCTTGTACAGATCATGATAGTCTTCAATTTATATAAAATATGATCAACATAGCTGTCAGAGAAAACATTGAATATGCAATAAAATATGTGCGCACTTATCTGCAACAGTATTTTAGGGTGTGAGACAGTAACTCGAGGTTAAAGTTGAAAATTTTGTTTTTAAAAAGACATGTTGAGGAAAACTGTAGCTGTAATTATGAATTCACAATATTATTACTTTTTAAATCTTGTTATAGCACCTACTAGATTTAATTTCAATTCTTTAAAATTGAAACCCATTTTCTTTTTCTATAAAAACTGTACATCTATCATGTGTTACAAAAAGATGTTCTAACTGTAAAGTGGTTTGTAATCAATTACCAATAATCGTATCTTAGATAAATAAATTAAACAAGAAAGAAATTTGAGAGATATTCTCTGAATCAGTCATTACTCATCAGGCTGTGATGGATAGTCCACTGAATTAACCCAAATGCATTAGCTGTTTATAAATTTTTGTCCAACATCAAAATATGATTAACACTTGAAAACCCTTTCCATTAGTTTTGTTGTGGTTTACTATTCATAATATAATTCGTTTTTGCATTATAACTACTTGTAATAGAAATGGGATGAAAGTAGTCTTGTTTTGAAATGTTCATAAATGTATAGAACCACACACACACACACACACACTACATGCACACACACACACACACACACACACACACACACACACACACACACACACACACACACACACACACACTCACACACACACACACACACACACACACACACTCACACACACACACACTCACACACACACACACACAACACACACACACACACACACACTCACTCACTCACACACACACACACAACACACACACACACACACACACTCACTCACTCACACACACACACACACACACACACACACTCACACACACACACACACACACACACACACACACACACACACACACACACACACACACGCACACACACACACACACACACACACAGGCACACACACACACACACACACAGATACACACGCTCCCCCACACACTTACACTACACACATACACTACATTTTTCCATTAAATCAGAGATAAAATTTGTCACTAAGTCACATAGTTATATTTTTTTTACAAATGTAAAACAAAGATTTTGTATGAATTTATATGTTAAATATTATTTTATTATATCAAAATCTGACCTAAAACCAAAACATATTTTTAATAAAATATGTGCATTACTCCTATGATATATTTCTTAGGATTTTAAAAATGACTTCTATCAAACAGTGAGGCAGACAAGACTTGTTCAAAATTGCAGTATTTTTCACATAACTATTTTATAGAAAATAAGTGAAGGTCTGTATCACTTACTATTTATTTAAACTGCACAGTAATTATTATCATTTTTTTCAAATCCTAGGTCGCAACAACATTTAATTAATTTAACATGAAATTAGTTGAACAATTGAACCAGTACAACTTTACAAATTGTATGGATCAGAATAAAGCCCGACATTATAAACAACAGCATGGCTGAATGAGTTGGCCTAAATTGCCCTTATTTATTCTCCCTCTGTCACTACAAATTGCTGTTATTGTTAGAGACATTGCTTTTAATTGTCAGACAGATGAATATGAGAAATGAATTGATCCTCAGTCATTAAGTAAAGCTATTGTTTACAAATTGTTTTACTGCCTCACTCATTTATCAAGGACTACTGCTGAAGAAATTATGATTTACAGTGTTAAAATTAAACATGTACCAAGTTGGATGTTTTAGCTGAAAAATAAACAAATATTTTTCAGTTGACTTCCATTAAATTAATTTGAGATATTTTACTAATTTTGGAAAAACAGTTTTAAATAACAGAGTTTATTTCTTGAATTTTGTAGTCCATTACGTTCGGTGAATCTTATTAATCACTTAAACATTAGTTTATGACTATCCGAACTTTATATTTAGTAAACTTGTTAAAACTTACTGAGACAGAACGTTTTCGATCGCTATGTGCCGATCTTCTAAAGTTTGGATAGTCATAAACTATTGTTTAAGTGATTAAGAGTTTATTTGATGTAATTTATGCTTTATTCATAAATTTTGTTGTAAGTAAATAAATGTATTCCTTTTATAATATATTTGAATAGTTAACTAATTACATGGCAAAAATACTGAATATAATAATTCATTTTGAATTCAGCTTTAGCCATTTACAATATTTAAATTATAAAAACATAAAAATATTTAAATAGCCTACTTTTATAACAAGCATTATAAAAAAAAATTTCAAGTCAATTTCTACTGAAGTCAACGAAGACAAATTTTATATTAGTTATCAAATGATAATATTAATATGTATAATACTAATATTAATTAATATATATTTACTAATTAATAATATATACACACACACATATCTATATGACAGATTCATAATATTAAGTGGCGAGTCTCCACTCTATTAAATAGAAAGCGAATCTCTGCAATTATCCATTTTCCTCTCTATACTGTATATGGTGTTGGATCATCATTTGCGCTTGTTACTATTTATTCCCTACCTTTTTTTCATTTCTAATTTCTGATGTTGACAGTAGTTTGTAATTTCTCATTCTATCCATCTCTAGTAATGCTTCATTATTGCAAGGAACCTTTCTCTTATATTTTATGCACTACTTTATATAGTTGATTTCTAGCTTTGGAAGAGTTGGCTCAGTACCAGAGAGTTGGAATACAAATATGTAGTCCTTCAGTTCAAATCCGACCAAGACATCAACTTTTTTAAATTTAATTAATGAATACAAATTTGAAAAACTGTGTTAAGTTCAATTGCCATCCCCTACAAGTTAAACAAAAATGTATTTGAACTTGATTGGCTGAATAAAAATGTATTTTATTAACCATTAAAAATTTGTACAAGCTATATATAAGGAGAGTGTGACCTAATAGGAGGAATTGAAAAAAAATATTACTAAGACCTTCTAGCTATTTATAATTTTAGTTACAAAAGTATATGAACCCTCACAGTTCATAAAAATATTATATATTTTTGGTGTAGTACATTTCCAAACTGACATATCCCAAAAAAAAAACTTTTTGAATGAATAGATATGTTAAATATATATGTTTAATTACTTAAACAATAGTTTATGACTATCCGAACCTAGGCAAACATTATTCAGAGAGGACGATAAATATGAAAGGACCTACATCAATCATATAAAATTTTAAAATGAAGGAATAATTCCAGGCCAGAGTTTGTTGAACTATGTTCTTTTCAATATTCCGAGTGTTGCACTCCCAACGTGGAAAGGCTCTGATTAATCTGTAAAGTTAAGTAATGCACAAAACCAGAATTCTTAGCATACAATTTTTTTAAAGTAAATTTTTTTTTAAACTTAATTCTTTGATCTGTTTTTTATGTGCGCCTATTTCTATAAGCTTTAGATGTCGTAGTAGGCTATAACTTCAAATATAATCAAAATTAATGTTTTTACTTTTCATTCACATGAGATTTCTCCAAATGACTAACAAATTACTTATATTTAATTCATAATATTAGCCAGATATCCTATATAGTTTCAGTAATCAAATTAAGGAATATTAATGAGAAATTAAATAGTTATCATGAATTGTTAATTTCTTTCTCAAAATATCAATAAAGTGTTTAATGAGCATAATATAATGCATGCTACAGGGATTGTCTTATTGTTGTTGCAGATGTAAAGCAAATCTGAGATAAAGAAATGTCATGCAAACATTAAAAACACCTATATAAACATATAATATCTTACAATCAATGTTTTTCCTAACTTCAATACTTTAAGCACTTCACTGGTTAATATGTTTTGCTACTCTGAATCTACCATACCCATGACCTCCCTTCACCAAATAGAATTATAGACCTGAAAAAATTTCTAACATTTATTTACTATCCGGTATATACAAAATAACATGTAACGAGTCCCCCACTATTATATCGGCCAAGCCGGTAGATCATTCAACACATGCTTCAATGAACATATCAACGACATAAACCACCTAAACCCAAACTCCAGATACGCAACACATTTACAATACACACAACACACAAGCACGGACATAATAATTTAAATATTCTCCACTTATTGAACCAAAGTAAAAAACAAACAACTATAGAAAAACAACTATACAAATACCATGCAACAGATAAGGAAAATATATTAAATTTCCACACACTTTGAAACGCCGTTCCATTACATAGTAAACAACAAACTTAACCTACCCCCACTACACTCATAAATCTTATGCCGTCAACCTTTCATACCTTGCACGATGCCGCCAGTATAGGCTACGATACCATAAAAGGAACGATTGTTTTGAAACACCTCAGCCAGTAAGCTCTTAATTATTCACTTAGTTACTTAATATTTAATTATAATGTATTTACTTTTACTTAGATGAACATGTATCTAGATATTTAAATAAAAAGTAAGGGAAAATTATTTCCCTATATGTTTAGAAATAAAAACCAGTCTAAATAATAACAACCGATGTGTTACAACTCAAAGAATTGAGACTTTCAATTTTTCTCTTAAGTTCATGAAAGTCTAGCAATAATAAAAATTGCAGATTTTTCAGAAAATGTTTAATGTTTGAAACTAGTCAAATAACAACTTTCTAAATATTAATTTAAATAAATTTAAAATTAACTTATTCAGCTAAATTTTCAACCGCACAAAACGATCTTCATCTGTGAATAAGTATGCTGCTAGGAAGTGTTGAGCACCTTTTTCATTTATGAAAAAACTTAGAATAGATAGCTTGTATACATTTGAGTACATTCTTCTGTCTTTCCTAAGATCAAAACATTATTTTTTGTTGACATGTTTCAGACTGTCAAAACTTTACTCTCGTTGTGAGTACATTAGAAATTAAAAGAATAATGTTTTGATGTTACAAAAGGCCAAAGAATGTACTCTAATGTATACCAATATTCTTAACAGAAATAAAGATGATTATATTAAAGAATTCCAAATAGGATATACTCTTTAAATGAATTATATTTCTTTGCCTTTATAATCGCTGCTATATTTGCCTTGTCTCGCTCAACAACCCTTCCCGTCAGTCATCCAGATTGTAATGAACATCATTTAGTGTGCTCAAAACATTTTGTCAATAATTATAAATTTCTTTAATAAGTTCAGCAAGTGATAATCCTATGAACTTTAAACGTAAAAGTATTGCACATTGTCATGGACAAAAAATCCGGACGTTTTGTTCGTAATGTTTTTAATATTTTATTGTTTTTTATAAATTATGAACCATATTCCTAACAGAATGGGGCTTATAACCTCATTTGTAATTATTATTCATTCCGGCAAATTTAGTTTGCCTTTGAAAAGTTAACATGAAACTATTACCTTATTTTGTTATTACTTTCAATCAGAATTGAAAATCTTGGTGATATATAAAGCAGTTTGTGAGTGAATTAGATGGTGAAAAATGGAAATAAAGAAGTAAACAAATGAAGTTAAATAATTGTTTAACAGCTTTTATACAATAGAAAACTATGGTAACATTCTAAATTTCTAGGTTATACATTAATATTTTGAGTAATTATACTCAAAATACATACGTTACACTTGTTTTTAGTAACGCTTACTTTATTTGATTTTAGTAGCCCTTAACTTTTGATATTTCAAAATGTGCGCGCAATTATAGTCAAATGTAACATATTAACAAGTGTATTTAGTTACAAAATAATAACTCAAGTGAAGATGGAGTCTAATATTATTAATATTTTGGATTCCACTATTATCTGCTATTTCTATTGTCACAATCACTTTTTTTACTAATTTCAATCAATTAGAACTTTTTATGCACTGTACTTTCATACATGGAAATCATCTTTTTATTCTTCATCTAGTTCATGTGTTTGTAATTTTTAAAGCACAAAATTATAATATTCTTACGTATAATATTCTTTACCGAAATAAAATATCACTAGTAGAAGAATGAAAACCTTAATATTTTTTAAAAAATCAAATTATGTAAACATTTGTGAAAACAGTTGGTCGGATAATCTGAATAATAATCAAGTTGAAAAAACAAATGATCACAAAAATGTCTTTGAAAAAATTTTTATTTACTTTAGAAGGGTCAACAATATTTTATTTTACCAAGGTAAACAGAGTATGTGTGTATGTATATGGTCACATAATTTTTAAAACCGACTTTTTTGCAAACAAGTGTTGGTTTTTCAGGATAAAATACTTCTTTACTTGAAATTGAAGTTTTTTTAACATCATTTTGTCACAGAGTGTTCCATTCCTCTTCCTCTATACACTGAATTAACCCATCAATCTCTGCCACAGTTGCCACGACTCATTTGCTTCTTTGGCTTTATCCTCTTCATTTTCCACACTGAATAAAACATTTTACTTTACCACTTCACTAACCTTGCTTAACTGACTTTACAATTTAAGTAGTAATTTATTCCAGTTTACAATCCTATTTTCAGTTTTTTTCTATTCCATTGAAGCACTTACAGCCTGGCGCAATGGTTAGATAAGAGCAATAAAATTTTAAGGAAAAAACTTTACAACAAAGTTCCATTTACTGGTCTTAAAACATTTTTTCCTGGGTGAAATGGAACATTATCAATTAGTAGTACAGCTTTCTGGTGTAAGTTTATAGATTTCACATGCTCTCTACTTGAGGGATGAACTTTTTTCAAAATGTTTATTTTTTAATGTTTAAATGTTTATTGGCAAATTCGGCTTTAATTTAGTTGAAGTAGTGTACTGGCAAGTTTTAAGCTCTAGTTTCATTTTAGTGTTATTTATTATTATATACAATTAAATTTCGTTAATATATATACAGTAAACTCCCGATTATCCGTGGAATAGGGTGGCCTGGCAACGCCAGATAACAAATTCCCCGGATAATCCGCTATGAACAAAGTATACGCTAAACGATCGATAATCGATTATTATACCATAAGTTACACATATAATGACCCCGGTTAATGCAATTCACAAATAATCTTCAGAGGACAAAATAAATACGGAAAATAATTTGAGCATTGATTTAGCTTTAATGTGCAATCTAAGTTTCTTGAGAACCATTTTGTCGCACAGTGTCTACTTGTGTCACGTGTCTCACAAAGCCATAAAGATCGATAATGTATATGACAGACACGGGTAATGCATATGTCACATCCTAGACTATTTATAGCCGAGATTAGCTGACATTTGTTTACAATCTTATGATACATATTAGGTTTTCGGTCGTTCAAGCATTTTATCATTTTCTCTTATATACAGTAGTCTGCTCGCAACTGTTATTTCGCTGGCTCGCGTCGAGATGCTTCCCTTTCAATGTAAAAATTTGTAAGTACATTTTTACATATCTATTCCCTTCATCTTAACTTCTATTAGGCCTTATATGTATTTACGTCGTAATTCACCGTTTTGGAAATTTAAACACATGAATCTGATTGGAATAAAAATTGGATATTTGTAAAACAATGGCAGACCCCGGTTAATTCGCAAACCGGTTAATCCGCCCACGGATAATCGGGAGTTTACTGTATATATATTGAATACAATATTTAGAGCAAGTGAATATTATTTTTTTAAACTACTATTATATAAAAAAGTTTATGCTATTTTATTAGTATTTATCATCATCAAGAGATATGAAAATTGCTCAATTATTTCTATATGTCAACGGTGTAAGTTACTTCTTAAGCATCTTGTTTTGATGATACAATGTTGTAGATAAAATAATGAATTTTGTTTACCTTTTTGTGGGCTTTTTAATAACATCACTAAAATTAATGTACAGACAAAATTTAAAACCAATTTTTAAACAATTTTCAGGAATTACTAATTTAATAGTTGCATATTTTGTAGTTGGGAAAATGTTATTATTTTGTTCTTTAATTTATTGCCAACAAGATGAAAATTAACTGTATAATTTTTTTGACTTTCCCCAAACACTTTTAAAAATTCCAAAAAAAAGATAATTTTGAACATACGACTTGGTAAAATGGCTATGACACTGAAAGTGTTTAAGACCTAGTTTTTATATTGCCCAGTGACTAAGATTTATCTATGAGATATAGCTGCAAGTTATTAGTGATTCACTATTTACTGCAGTTGCATACTAGAAATTGGGGCACTCTCGATGCTAGTGTTTGTGTCAGTAACCTTTTTCAAAACAGCCCTGTCTCAACATTGTACTTTTATTCACAAGATATTTTTTTAAGTGAAAAAGTGAGTTTTTACTGAAATTTCAAAATTTCAGGTATAAAATTTTCTACAGGCAGTTTGTCACCATTAATTTTTTCCTAAGAAATTCTTTTCCACTTATTCAATGGCATTGTTTAAACCTCTTCAACCACCCTAATATCATTACAGTTTTTTTCTAGAATTAGCATTTTTTTAAATTGTTTTGTTATTTCAGCAAGCTATAAAATATAAGTTCCCTCTCTTCTCAATTTATTCACTTCAAAAGAACACATATAGTTCTCATTCCCATGGTTTCTCTTTGTTTTCCATATACATTGTATTTATTTATATTTTTTAAAATGTTTATTACATTGGATTCTTCTATTCCATATGACAGGTAAACCTATTCACTTTTCAATACATCATTTCTTCATATTATTCTAAAGTTAAATCACAATAAAATGTAATAAAAAAAACTTAATTATTTAAACATATAAGAAAAGTTATGCATGACTGAATTTTTTTTCCCTGATGGAAAACTAATGAGGTTATCAACGACCTACCTAAACTAAAATTTAAACTACATTATTCAAAATAAGTTGAAACTAAATTCTAAGATCTAAAATATTTTACTGTTACAAATGTAAGTATTAAAATAGAACTAAAACTAAAATCATGAATATTACATTTTATTAAATATATTCAGGTGAAGTAAAACAAAGGTGACAACACAGTCAATAGATGAGTTTTACTAGCTGATCCTTTCAGTACTCTCAACATGCAACGGTTCTGATCAGTCAAAATCCCTAAGAGAAGATGTTTGTGTACACGTGTATAAAATTATGTTTAATGTAAGTGTGTGCGTGTGTGTGTGTAGATTTGTGTATGATTGGGGGATAGTGTTGTTAATGATGTTATGTTAGATTAAGGTACCCCAAGGGACACCAAACCCCTCTTAGTAAGTGCAGCCAGTTTACACCTTCTGCGGATTGAGTTATGAGAAAACGAAGTAACAAAATAAAATGGTGGCTAGAGTTCTACCAAATTGTGCTTTACGCATTCTTAGATATTTTAAACAAGAGTGGAATAATCAAACTCCCTGGGGTTTTCACTGTAACATATAACTTTAGGGCTAAGGTTTTATACTAAAATATAACTTTAGTTCTTTCTTTGGTAAAGAAGATACTTTTCTTTTAAGTTAAAGTGAAACATCAAGTGAAAAAACATACATAATCAAAAGTACAAACATATATTTCAAGCTATGATCTCATAATTTTAAAAAATTCAAACATTTTGTTTAAACATAAATAATTAACCAAAATTTGAAGGCTATTAAAGTCTAAGGAGTGAATATGTACAGATAAATTTAATTATTCTAAGTGACAGAACCGAAGGTGAAAACACAATTTATCTTAGAAGCAGAAGTTTCTAGGGAAAGGACATAAAGTACTAGGTTTTAAAAACTACTAAGTTTTGATGACTACGTTTCCCTTTTAATTTATTAATAAACATATATTTCAAACATGTATAAATAATTGCAACACACTTTAGAAAACAATATTTACACAATAAAAATCAAAATAATCAATAACAACAATAAATGGTTACTTCACAAGGATTTTAAAATTAAATATACATAAAATGCTAAATATACATAAAATGCAAAAGTATCAATATTGGAGTTGCATATGTATAACAAGTAAAAATACAATTATTACTTTGAGGAAAACCGAAAATAGAAATTAGTAGTCTCATAAATGAATATTGTAATTATATAATAACTTGATTCATAAATTTGTATCTGTTTGTCTGGCTTTCCAAAAGCTCCAGGAGAAGCAGTAGCCATCCACTCTCCAGTGGATAAAGTAACTTGCTGTGAACAGTTAATAGTTATAACAGTTCGCATTATACTTGTAATAAAGCCAAAGTTATAACAGTTTGTAATAAAGCACTTGTATGTCTACTTACATCACATTTGTTTGTTTATCACATAATAAATGCTGAGAATGTTTCTGAATTATATATATATATATATATATAGTTATTATTATTAATTGTAAACAATTATTCCACCACTAAGTGCAATTATTTTACCTTATGTGATGAGGCACCTTTCGGTCATTTGACCATTGTCGAATCACTCTGGTGATGGTCAAATGATCGAAAGGTGCCTCATCACACAAGGTAACATTATTGCGCTTAGTGGTGGATAAAAGTATTTGCAATACAGTCAACTCCCGATTATCCGGGATAATTACCGGCAGGGCCGTCACGGATAATGCGAAATCACGGTTAAAACAAATACCATAATATCCACAGCCCTACTTCTACCCAATGACTGTAAAAACAGCTGATAAATAGTATCGCCTCCTGTTGTCCCGTCACTACTATACAGTTCGTTTTGATCAGAAGCAACGCATAGACTGATCACTGAGAAAGGGTAGTGTTTACGTTCGACTCGAGCGATCACGTGATTCCGCGAATTCGGCGTTCGGATTTATTCTCCGAAAAACGCCCGCTCGCGCTTGGTGTTATCGCACCTCCATGCATCACGTTCGATGTTTCGATGTGCTCTGATCTGATTGGACGTTGGAGGTCAACGCATAATTAGGGATTCGCGCTTCATAGAACCGCGTGAATTTATAAAAGGACAACAAGAAATATAACGTAAACTCAGACATGCTGACCGAAACTCTGCCCGCGAGTGCGCGTCGCGGGGAAACAGGTAAGAAGGATTTAGGACACGGGGTGGCGACTGCGGGCGAGTTGACAGTCTATAAATTATTCCGTAAAGGTTACTCTACGCCCCAACGACCGCCCGCGCTCGCATCCGTCCGCCGCGTTCACATTTGACTCCTCCCGCCCCACTGCTTCAAGTGGAGCTGACTATCCCGGTTGATCCGCAACCCGGTTGATGCGATCCCGGATAATCGGGAGTTGACTGTAGTAATATATTAACTTCATAAAGTCAGTGCAAAGGAAAAATAATGGACAACGTAAAATATCAAGATATATATATATATATATATATATAAAATTAATGATTATCCAATATTTTAAAAATTATTTCAAGTTAAAATGATATAGGCAATGAAAATCCAATATAATAATAAATAATAAAAGGAATGAAAATCTCTTAAATTCAAATACGGTTTTCAGTAGCAAAATTAATGAAAAGTCAAACAACCTAAAAATAGACCTTCATTACAATGTCACCATAACTGGAGTTGATAAACTTAATGCCTTATACAGTACTGCTTGCAACACATATAGAATGGCATATTACAACACTTTATGTGGTGTATGAACCCTTACAAAGGAAATTATTTCCTTAGCATTAGTAATATGTTGGTCACTGATAGTACAATAAAAACTCCTATCTTTCAGCAAAAAAAATAAAATATTTCAGAAACAACTTAATTACCGCAATAATTAAATAATTTCAATATAAATCTGATATATAACAATCATTTCATTTTAATTAAGCATGTTTGAAAATGTATCCTTTTACTGTTTTAACTTCAACTTTTCTAAAAATAAATATTCTTCGAAATCTTGTTGCTGTTCATGCCGAGCTGGTTGTTAATAAGTAAACATGTCAAAGTGCTATAACAGTCAATAGAAAATGAATTAAGCAACATTTGAATGGCAACAATATATTCTAAATGAAATATGACATTATGATAAATTAATTGCTCATCACAACATTTTATGATGTACAACTACTGTATTGTTCAATGTAATGTTCAAAGTACTGCACTACTTATGTAGATGAAGAATTTTATTTTACTTAGTATAAAATATACTTCTAAATAAGCTATTTAAATAATAAGTAATATTAAATTTTATCATAAATAAATAAATATGTCTACAAATTTTTCCAGCAACTAATAATTTGTAACATTTCTTGAAAGTGGACTAAAAATATAACTACTCCATTAAATTTGATGTATTTCATAGCCATATCTCTAAATAACTTATTTAAAAAAAAAAAAACACTTTAAATTCGTTTAATTAGTTCAAAATCCATGATTTAAAATCGTAGTATTTAGTATAAATAACATTTTATATCACAAACAATAAAGCTATTTACAAAAATTTATATCACAGCAATATATGAGTTTTCATTGAAAATTACTAAATTATTATTCACCTATTTTTAGGTTTTTATTGTTTATTTTTGAGTTTTTTGTAGTAACTTAAGGATTATTACTAATTTAGTTTTGGTCATTTTTATATTTATAATTACTTATATTATTTTTGTTTATTCAAGGATTATTTATATTAACGATACTAATTTAGAATAACACTATTTAATACAATTATTATTACAAACCTACAAACAAAAATGTATTTATGAAAATTTATAACACAAAATTTTTAACCTGCACTGCTATCATGAAAGTAAATATTTTTACTTATTTAAATCATGAGAAAAAGCAGAAAATCAATCCCAGTTTTGTATAATGTATAACATTATAACACGGCGAACATTAATACTTTCTTCTTGTATATTATCCACAACAGGGGTTATGGCGTGTGTTATAAATGCATCATTAACATTTAACTGAACAATTTCATTTTTACAATATCAATAGATACTTACCTAACATCACTAATTTACCAAATTCAAAACGGCTGATCCGTGCAGTAATCTAAAGGCTATAGCTGTTTTATTCAATGGCTATTTGATGAATTAGAAACAGCTGATCGTTTACTGGAGTCGATAGCTACAGCTGTTCTATAAAAATTTTAAAAAACGCTTGAAAATGAAATTTTGAAAAATTTATTCTTAGCACGACTATATTACCAAGCGAAGGTTTCCTTCAAATTTCAAGTTAGCACAGTTGTGTGTGTGTGGGGATACATCTACAACTTAAAAGTACAATTGTACAAATTATCGGTGGCCGGTATAAAAACTTTTCAAGACAAATAATAATTTACGTATCATTAATGTAGGTGTAGTAAAAAATACTTTTTAAACATCCATACGTTATAACAACTAAATAATACTAATATTAGATAAGACAAATACATTAGTTTAAAATATAACAAACAGATTATGTATCGGTAAACACTTGATTATTCTATGCAGGTGAGATTGTTTGGTTGCTCATCACACCTAGGAGTATGGTTGGGGCTCTTGTGCGTAGCTGGGTTTGCGATCCATTATGAAAATCAGTTGTCCTTTACTAGAAAATGATTATTTGCAATTCTCACAAATGAAGAAAAACGTTTATAATCTATTTAGCTAAAGATGGGCCAATACTTAAAATTTTCAATTCTGATTCAGATTTCCATTCTCAAAATTTTAGTTTTGATTCTCAATTCTTAAGCCGATTCTCGATCCTTTTAAGTTATATAGGCCTACATGATATTCTCTAATAATGAATTTAATTAACATCTTGATCATACGATAAATGAAAAGTTTCGTTTTAATGTAATAGGCTACAAAATACGTCCTACGTTGGTTTATGAATACGAATTTCTGAAACGATGACAAACATATTATATAAAAGTAATGATTTATTTAAAATTAAAAATATGAACTTCAGTAATAACCATTTCAGTTTGTATAACTGTAGAAATTGGAACTACTTTTTCTTGTGTTTTATTTCCACATGTATGAAGTGGTGGCGGAGCGAATGAGAGCAAGAAGAGCGGTGACAAACGGACCGGGAATGCTTACAATCATCTTTATAGTTGCAGCATAAATAATAATAATATTCAAATTGATCTCAAATAGACATTTCCTTTTCTTGTTTAATTAATTCAAAGCAATTAATACTTGAATAAAACATAGTTGATAATAAATTATATTTCCTATTAATTACATCACATACGTATTTTAAAATACGTTGTAAAAAATACGTTAAAAAAATAAGTTACCCCTATAAAAAAAAAAAGGAAATTAACTGCCCTATAATTTCCATAAATGAAATTCAATTTGAAGTTCCAACATTGATGTGATTTTTAAAAAACAGGAATTTAGTCTTTATAATCTCGTTTCCTCAAGAATGAGAGAGCAGAGAAATTTTTACAGATGATCATTATGACAGCAGCTACTATTACAAAAAAACAGTGCCTAACATTTACATCCATTTCATTTTCCACTACTATTCTTAATATAGTATTTCAACTCTTTTTACCCTTAACATCACGTTCTGATTTAAACTACTTGATGTTTAAACTTACTAAACAAATCACAGCACGTTATTATTTGTTCTAATTATAAACAAATTCTTTTTAAAATTAGCTCAAACAGTTGTATCGTATAAATCCAAAATAGGATCAGGAATGTGCTTAGTGATTGCTGTTCTTGGAAGTCCTGAATGCTCTGCAAAGGTCGTGAGGAATTTCAGAGAATTAATAACTTCGGGAGGAAACTCAGTAGCCTTCCCTGACCTGAAATAAAATTATTAGCTCTTTTATTTTCAAGGAAAAAACATTCATATATTGCATTAATATACTTGATAATAATGTAAATTTAAAATAATAATGCAAATATGTCTTACACAGCAGTGGTGGCTGGTGCCTAAAACCTATGGGGGTTGCCAATTGTAAAATTGTTAGTTTTTCTTAAGACAAAAAAAAATCATAAAAACTTAAAGGGATGTTATGAGGAAAATAGACACTGCTTAATATTTATGATGTATTGTATTGAAGGAAATATATTGGCCTTTTTTATTTTATTTTTACTTATTTAAGAAACCAGATTTCAAGACATGTGTTTATTTATTAACAAACCAATCTCAATTCGTTCTTAACTGTGAATGTCAACAAACTCGGTGCAGAGCAGAGATGCACTCTTCGGACAGAGCCAATCTTAAGTGTTTGTATAACACTATGCAACAGATAAAGAAAACATATTAAATGACCACAAACATTTTGAAGCACACACCCTGTTCGCATAGCGCATAACCAACCCAAAAATCATGGGTCATTTGTTACCATTATTTTGTAACTATGAGTGAAATATGTATTTGTTATACACTTTCAGATAAAATGACGAATTTCAAAAATTACAGATTTATTGAAAATGTCCACAAAGTGAGTAATAAAACAAAAAATTTAATGAAGTTCCATTATTTCACTAAATAATATGTACTATAAGTAATGATGGGTTGTTTCCAAAGTTTCCAAGAAATCAATTCCCGATTCTAAATACCACAATTACCAACCTAATAAAAGAGGGAAAATGTTATTTTTTATGATATTTCAAAAGAAAATGTTTACAAAAAGTTGTTAGTACTGGCGTTACAACCGCGATTACGCACTAACTCAACATTATGTTTGAGCGGTAACGAATATTTTACCACCCATTCTTTGAAGCAACATTATGTTAAAACAGCAATGTATATTTTATCACCCAATGTGTAAACGCGATATTATGTTAGATCGGCGAAGAATATTTACCGCCGGGTATTGTAAATGCCGGCCTCGCTGGAATTGAGGTATTTGGAATCGGCTTTTGCGATCAATTCTCGATTCTGATTTTAGTGTCTAGAATCGGTGGACTCGCCTTTTGGAATCGAGAATCGACCCATCAGTAACTAAAAGTATAATTTTATGTACCCGTACTTATACTACATATTAGTACTAGTGTGTATTGTACTATACTAATCTCCTACATTATGTTTGCATGAGGGAGATGTGACTTAACTCAACCTATAAGTCAATCCAAAGGTTGTTTGATAATGTCTATGAAAAAAATGAAAAAATAGTTGTTCCTCTTCAAAAATAACAAATATTTGTGAAATGTTTACTAAGCTTCATTCTTGGCCAAATTTCCCAAAGTACCAAATTTCTTTAATATTAATAACAGTATGACCAATATCACTTATTCCAAAACTTATTTTAATACTAAACAATGACTTACGATGTACTAGCATCAATGTGAGACTTGACAAACTGTCCCATATACAAGAGGAAATTATTGCGTATTTCAGGATGAAATTGCCGGAATAAAGTTTGTAGGCCAATAATGAATGGAGCTCCATCAAGGGGATCTCCAGTCTTCTTCCATACTAATGTACCTACACTCAAAAAGGAAAATTTTAGATAAACAAATGAAATTTATCTTAAGGAAATGTTGTCAGACTATCTAAGATAGATTTATAACATTTGATATTGATAAAACAATTCTCTTTTAGTACAGAGTGCATTTTCTAAGAATTATTTGTTTTTCAATAAAAATAAAACTAATATAGATATGTTATAATACAAAATTCCAATGCTCTAGCTTTGTATTCCTCAAAAAGGATGCAAGGATTTCACCAAGAACACAATTTTCTAAATTGCATGTTTTCATAAATGAGATTTTATAAAATGATAATCTTTAAACTTTTTAAAATTTTAGTGACAAAGTAGAAAAACTCAAGTGACTACGTCACCATAGATACTGTACAACTCATCTTCAAAATATCTAACCTATTTACATCACTTTTAATTTCTATTTTTCTATTATATTGGAACCATTTACCTGAAACTTGGAGTAATAGATTTCTACTCCTTAAATATTTATCCTATCCATAACCTAATCACGGACTATGTATCACAGTTGAGAAGCTGATTTAAATTTTATTTGTTATAAACATTTTAATCTAAATAACACATACTTTACAATGAATTGCTAAAACTGAAAATACTGTTTGATCTTGTCTGCCTTTCAAGTAGTTTAACATGTGAAATGGCATACCAACATACAATTTTCAACTAAAGATTTGGGAAGCCAAATGACTTTGGATGTCCAACTGATATTACTGTACACAGTTTTCTATTAGTTTGTAACTAATATCTTTTTTTTAAATTCCTTCTATTAGCTCACACTCTCCTGATATATATCTTGTACAAATTTTCAATCGTTAATAAAATACGTTTTTATTCATCCAATCAAGTTCAAATACATTTCTTTTAACATATAGTGGATGACAATTGATGTTAATATAGCTTATTCAAATATTTATTCAATAATTAAATTATAAAAATTTGGGGGGCCTATCAGGATTCAAACTGCAAATCTTCATGTTCAGAGTTAGCGCGCTTTGGCACTGCGCCAACTTTTCATTACCTAGTCATATATTTCTCAAAGATATATATATATATATATATATGTTTGGTAACAATAGTTTCGGAGGACCAATAATTATTATAATTATATAAATTAATAGTTTGTACTTACGTGCACCGTGAAATACACACTTATGGCACTCGCGTATTAAATAAGCGATTTCTGGCCAGAAAACGTGTTCGTATTCCCCGCACTGATCACATTCGGTATAAACATTAATAAAATATTTACATTCACGTATTCTAGTACCTAAGGTATGGAGATTGGAAAGTATAATAGTATACTAGAAAGTAGGGGTATCTGTCTACACTCCCGAAAGGTCTAACTTGCTCTGCTGGTTCAAACTGCAGAACCAATCTTATCACGGGTGAGCTTTGTCTGACTTTGGCGGCGGGTTTAAAATAAAAGAAATGAGTCTATATTAATTTTAAATACGTAACAATATATATATATATATATATATATATATATATATATATATATATATATATCGCAATATGTATTCTTGTGTATTAATAAAGAAGATAAGTCAATAGACAAATACAAGAATCATAATTGAATTTACAAATTCAATTATAATTCTTGTATTTGTATATTGACTTATGTTCTTTATATATATATATATATATATATATATATATATATATATATATATATATATATTTTTAGGTTAGTTTTGGTTGGTAAAGTTATATATATATATATATATATATATATATATATATATATATATATATATATATATATATATATGAATTGTATTAACTTTAAACTGTTGCCATGGTTATCACAATATCATAAATATTACTCTAAGGTTAAAAATGAGTGTAAAGAATAAAATAAAGAAACAAACTGGAAATAAGCAAACAATGATAAAGTTTTTCATTGTTGACCTCAGTAGGAATTTACTTTAAAAACATTTGTTTACATTACTTGTTACTTTTGTAATATATTCCAAAGTAAACTTCCATTCAAACATTTAATTTAATACCAGACTCTAAATTGAATCTACTTGTCTGCCTCTTTCTCAATTTGTTAGCGTAAATTCATGATTAGTTGCACAAGTGGGTAGTCAGCTAGTAATTGTTAATATTTGTGGTTCCAAATAATTGCTAATATTTAATTTTTTTTCTATCTTCTACAATATTTCAATAAAGGAATATTGTTTTAATGAAAATGAATGATTTTATAGAAACCCATACTGACAACCAGGTATAAAACATTTATGAGTATAAGAATATTTACCGGAAAATGAGTTTTATAAAAAAAAAAAAAAACTCCTAGTCATGGCATGCACAGCATATGGAAAGTCTTAGAACTTTTCTAATATTTTGTTTATTGAATAAGTTACTATGTGCCAGTTGACACAGTTACCTTTAACAGTTGACATGTTATTGATAAAATGAATGAATGAACTTTCCGTATTTAATGCATTTTTCTTATTATTATTGCGGAACAGCTTCAAAGAAAATATTTTTGAAACAAATATAATGAAAGAACCAGATGCATAGTAAACAATCTCTTTTTTATAAACTTACCAAGATTCTTAACAAAAGTAAGTTTAGCTAGTTGAGCAATGGTAAACAAAAATGTAAACAATGCAAAAAACTGTAAATTCTTAGTGGTGACATAGATTTTAGCATATGGATTGTTGATTCCTGCCCAGTCCAAGTACGTAGATACTTCTAAAAGCAAAGGGCTGTCATCACGAGGGAAAGGCTTTGCTGTTGGGTCCTTATAATGCTCTCTTATCTCATTCAGAAGAGCTCTAAAAATGAAGAACAGATAACTACAGTATTTAAACTATATTAAAATTTAATGTATTTAATTATATTACCTCATGGTACCTCATGGTGATGGGCAAATGTACAATAATTTTTAAGAATTTATTATAATAGAAAGAAATTCTCTAGTGTTTTAAAACCTAATAAGCCTATTACTCTTTAAAATATACAAACAAAACTAAATGTATAAAGTTGTATAGTAAGAAAAATGTAGCAACAAATTAATGGTCAATAATAGTATTGTTTTTAAAAACACAATTCTAAAGTAAATAATTCCTACAAAGTAGAGAAATATATAAAAACAATTTTAAAAATACTTGAATAAGTAAATATGTAATTTGAGACTGCACAGACAGCGGGAGCCAATGAGACGGCAAACCGTGAGTCTACAGCAGATGTGTCAACAGCAACCATCACTGGGGGTGCGGGGGCGGCTGTCAAGCTGCCGACTGCAGAAACCGGTGAAGTGGCAGTAGAGTTGAGCACGCTGTCTTTACGAAGAAAGCGTATGAGTGGAGCGGCCAAAAGGTGGCTTCGAAGAGAACAGGCGAGAGCAGCGGGAGGGCCAATAATACTGAAAAAACGAAGGGGAGGCCAAAACCGAGCCAAGCCTGTCAAAGTCCAGGGCTTGGATGTTGTGAGGAGGGAGGTGCAACAGGGAAGAAATCATCCAAGAGCACCAAACCCCAGCACGTCCAAAAGGCCTAGGAGTACGACTTCCAATCCCTCTCCAGTGGAGGGAGGAAAGAGAAAATGAAGCTGGGACAAGGGGGGGATGCTGCAGTGTCTTCGTGCACATACGGCGGATACCCTTCGGCAAAAGCTAGCAATTGTCCCAGTTAGTTACCTAGAGAGATAACTCTCGGAAGAGATGGCGTTGGAGCTGAAGTAGCTGTTCTTCTCAGAACTGCTGTCCGCTGTGGCGGAGAGTGGGGATAGAGGATTCAGGACAGCATACTTAGAGAGGGGGGCTCTAAATGTCGTATGCTCATCACGGTAGAGCCTGGAGTGGGTCCTTCGGGTCCTGCCAAGCTTCACCCTGAGTGAGGGGGTAAAGTTGAGGGCAGGGCCACCCAAGGAGATCTTTTGCATTGCAAAGGTTTCAATGTGGGTGCCCAAAACCTACAATGACAAGGAGCCGGAAGAGATCCTGAAGGTGGTCAAAACCCAGAACCCTGGGATAGTTCAGGATACTTGGAAGGTGATTGTTAGGAAAAGGGAGGATGCAGGTCTTACCCTGATCCTGTATATAGGAGAGGGCTCCCTCAGGGCACTGCGGAAAAACAACCTGAGGGTGAACGTGGGGCTGAGACAGGCCACTTTCAAGGTGCTCTCTAGTCCTGGGGCTGCTCTGCGGACCCAGGCAACTGCGAAGTAAGCAGAAAAATGATCAAGATCCTCCAAGTGAACCTACAGCATAGCAGGGCGGCTAGTGCTGTCGTGTGTAGGATGCTGGACAGGGGAGAGGTGGACTTGGTTCTCATCCAGGAGCAATGGATTTCTGGAGGAAGAATATGCGGGCTGGCGACATCTGGAGGTAAGTTGTTATATGATAAGGACTCCGGTGTTCCCAGAACGTGTATCCTGGTTAGGAGGAGGTTGAGTGCTTTTGTACTAACGGACTTCTGCTGCAGGGACTTGATAGCAGTGATGGTGGAGCTGCGGGCGGAGGGGAGGATGAAGAGGCTGAACCTGGCCACGGCATATCTTCCCTTTGACTACGCGGGGGCTCTACCAACACATGAGCTGAGGAGGCTGGTCGAGCACTGTGGGGCTGTGGATGAGGAGCTGCTGGTGGGGATGGATGCTAACTACCATCACACTTCGTGGGGAAGTACAGGTACCAACACTAGAGGTGAGGAACTTTTAGCTTATCTTAGCTCTAAGAATTTACTAGTCTTAAATCAGGGGGAAGAGCCGACGTTTGTCACTAGGGCCAGACAGGAGGTCCTGGACATTACGGTGGCATCGGATGAATAAGTAAATATGTAATTGATTTAATTAGTTTAATTAGTGAATTCAAGATGATTACATGAAGCAACTTCTATAGAAAAACAGTGGAGAAAGACAATTTCACCAAGAAATACACACAATATTTTGTTTATCATTTACTGTGGGGATTTTAAAATTAAGATGTTAAGGTAATAACTCAGCTAAATAGAAGGGACTAGAAGGTTTACAAATTTAGCAATAAAGATGACAGTCATCACTAAGAAAGTCACACAACAAAATGAAGCTTTAAACAATTATAATTCAACTTGATTAAGCAGATACTAAACATAAATATATGATTCACCCCAATAATAATCTCAATAGTTATAATCCCTAATAATAAAATTCTTGTTTCTAAAAATTTGTGTTATACATTAGTTATATGAATTTCTTTTACATCGTCACATATTTTAAACAATAACTCTGAAATCTAATCAACCTAGATTTTATGGTATTTAGAAAATGCTATAATATTTGACAGTAATTTGGTAATAACTATTGTTGGATTTTATATAACTAAAAAAAGTGAAACATATTGAATTTCCGTTGCCAGTGTTTTATTCATCTTCAAAATGGGTCATATCAGATGTCAAAAAAATGAATCATATCGTTTGAAAAAAACTAATTTTGATAAATTTTTTTTTTATTCACACAAAAAAATGTTGAAATTTGAAAAGAATTAATCATAAATAAACCTTTATATACTGTAAAAGTTGTAGATTCACAGTATTTTTTGGTTGAATCAAAGTTAGTTGTAGTTAAAAAAACTGTGAAATTACACAGGGTTTTTGTAGACTACCATATACAAAAAATTTTACAATTTTACTGTATACTCAACTAAAATAGAATTTGTTTAAAATATTGAGTTTGTCAGATCTGACGTATCTGTCAACAAAATCAGAGTTAGTTATGACTGGATAGGATTAGCAAGGGACTACTGTACGTCATTGTTAATCATAATGTTTCATTTACCTATTCCTCTCTTTTTTAATATTAAAAGTCCCACATTTGGTAAAAGTATTTAAAACTCCCTCAAACCTCGTAAGAAAATTGAGAGAAACCATAGAATTATATAGGTTTTATTTAAAATGTCTGCACTTAAACTTTAATCCTCTAAATTATACATCATCACACAATTTAAATTGCACTTTTTACTTATAACCTTCTTAGAAAAAATATTGGGGAAGTTTTGCTTTTGTGCAATACATTATATTAGATGTTGATTTCTTCAGAGTTGGCCAATACTTTATTATTCCAGCCACAACGACCTGTTAGTGTATACTCACTGTTTGCAACAAAATAGTTTTAATATTGTAGGCAAATTTTCAAGCCTTTCAAGGCTTTTTTGCATTCTTTGACTTGTGCATTAAATTGGTTTCTGTATCCTGTTCATCATCTGAAAACCTATTGTAATGGTATTTTTAGGAAATTATACAGTTGAAATAAATAGGAGCATAATATCAATTTAAAACTATGGCAATTTTCTTATACAATTTGGTAAAACACTGTAGATGTAACAATTAATTACTTGTTCATTGTTTCTAATGCTGATGCATAATTTTTAGATTCAAATTTACAGCTTGTGTGAAGCTCATAGCTGATATGCTTTCTAATAAGCTGTAACTGGCCAATCTTGAGCACTGCATCCAGGACTGTTGGCCAGGCTTTATGTGCCTTCGATGTCCATTGTGTATACACTTTACCAGGATTTACTATAAACAGAATTAAATATATCGTATTTTAAAAATTTGTTAAGTTTCAAACTCACATCACAATTAACAATCACTACTACAGAAAAATACTGAAATCTGGTCTGTAAAATGTAAGACACAATGTTATAGGAATTGTAAAATGTAATATAGAATTATAAATAGTTTATACTTTAAACGTTTTAAAGGTGCATAACTTGAAAAAAAGTTATTCTATAAAACAATTTATATTACACCTTTTATGAACAAAAAATGGCACTAGCCTCCCCTCTTAAAATGCATTTAGGAATAACAAATTGTATACTATTCAATATCAAGAGCACAGTGGTACAATATATTACAATACATTGGAAACAACCCCAATACCACAAAAATAATCAAAAACAACTGTTAATATAAGTTATCTAAAATTGAACCCTAACGAAACTAGATTAGAGGGTTTATCTCAAGAAACTTGTATTACCAATTATTTTTTTATTATTTTTGTGGTATTGGGGTTGTTTCCAATATTTTTATAGAAATATGTATAATTACCTCAATATTAAGTGGTCTTGGGTGAGGGGCATAATCACTAGTTAAACAAAGGTAATCTATGTAAAATTAGGCTCTATGGTCTGCCTAACTACTTAACAATTTTCAAAAGTAGCACACTCTTCTCAAACATTTAACTTAAAATTTGAATTAAATCCTAGTTATAAATTAATATCTCGCTGTTAATAAAAGCAAAAAGTTCTGAGTATTATTATTTTAACATGCTTCATTGTGATAATGATAAAGAAATTGTATTATTAAATAAAAAATGTTTCTAATTACTAAATATTACTATGTAGAATAAATACTACTTACTTTGTATTTCAAAGCCAAAGGATTTAAATGTAGCTTATACGTGTGTACATTAATTGTTTTTGACATGTTCGGCAAATTGTTAATTCGTTTAGTAACAAAAGGGTTAGTTATTTTTTTGTTCTGAATCAAATGAGTAATTCTAAAAGTTATACACTAAAATACAAATATTTCTGCATAGAATACTGAACAGAATATTCACCAAAAAAAATTAGGTAATAATTGTGACTTTTAAATTAAAGTATTTAAGACTATTATAAATTTGTTTATTAAAAAATGTTAATTGCATTAACTTTGTAACTGAAGAAATATTAACTCACCAATATTCTGGTAGTTTGGGGTTAAGCTCTTTGCTACTTTTCCAAGCAGTTCCAACCATGTTCGATCTCTTAAAACTCCTTTGTACAGAGACCCCAACAAAGTCTAAAATTTAACATAAAACAATTTCAGCTATTAGGTTACCCCAAAATTCTATAATTTCTAACAAATAGCTAACTCTTTTGCTTATAAAATTAAGTCTGTAGCTTATATATAAAATGGTGATACAACTTTCAGCAAAAAAACGATTTTTATAGGAAATATACATTTTTAAATTATCTTTTTCCTATAGCAAAACATCCATGAGTTTAGATGTTTAAGGACAAGATCAAAAAATCACTTTTAAAAAAATCATGACTATTGAGTTTAAGGACCAGAAGTAATTTTTCCGTACACTTTAATCTGAATATGGTACAATGTCTGCCTCATACTAGTTTACCTCTCTAGAATTATATTGGGCAGTAAACAATAGCAATTCACAGAATAGGGGTCCAAGTTTCAACTTAAAAATACACCAATACAAATTATGATTCATCACTATAAAGAGGATTCCTTTTGAATACTTTGATATGTAAAGGTTCAACAGCTGGTTCTGCAAATGGGACAATTCCAATTATTGAAGGTTTTGCTTTCAGATTAAGGGGCATACTAGTGGTATTACTATACTAATCCCAAATTAACTACAAGGAATTCTCGATATATACAAGAAAATTATCAGTTGTCTACTGTTTACATCTTATAAATATGAGATTCCACCAATTCATTAAAGTCACCACAAATGTGCCTTTGTACATGAACTTCCAGGTTTACCTTAAATGGCCTATTAATTGTCATGGGATTTCTATTCAAAAAATTAAATACAGTGGAAAATTGATACAGTGCGTCTTTTGATTTAATGTAGGACTTGATTTAATGCTCATTTTTCATTGTAGTCTTCAACTCCCTCCCAAGCAAAATAACCTGTCAAAAAATTCAATTTTAGTCCTGAGATGAAAATCTTTTTAATTCTTGAACTCAATGATGTTTCTCAAGGTGGAGTATCAAACATAATGTCATTAGTTTTAATTATAAAATAAAAAGAAACTAAAACAAAATTTCTTATTTAAGTAGGAATTGACTTTTAAATATATATATATATATATGATGAATTGTTACTATCTGGAGTACATCTGTTCATTCTGCAGTCCATAAATTCACAGTTCCGACGTTTCGCTAGAATCTCATCCAGCATTGACGAGGTGAACCCAACAACAGTAGTTCACTCGCTCTTCTACTGTTGTTGGGTTCACCTCGTCAATGGTAGGTGAGATTCTAGCGAAACGTCGGAACTGCGAAATTTATGGACTGCAGAATAAACGGATGTACTCCAGATAGTAACTATTCATCATATTTTTCCATCCGTGAAGGAATACGTATCAGCGCATATATATATATATATATATATATATATATATATATATATATATATATATATACATATATATATATATATATATATATATATATACATACATATATATATATATATATATATATATATATATATATATAACATTTAGGAAGCTTATTTTATTAACTACTTTTAGAATGGTTGTCATAACTATAATTATTATTAACATTCATGTATAAGTCTGAAAGGTTTTTTAATTAATCAGAACACAATAAACAATTAGGAAACATATTGTAACAGTTTTGTGACAATATGAACTACTGGGATTGCTCAATCATGAATAAATAACCTGTGATAGATGTCATCATAGAGAAGAGCCAAGATTATAGCCCTTGTTTTGCAGATACCTTAAAACATTTCTAAGAAATGGTAGTGCAATTAACCTTTCTACAAGACAATGCACTGTACAGGCCATACCCAACTTCTAAAGTTTAACCTCTTGAAAAGTTAACTTTTATTAAAGGGTGTAATAAGACTTAAAAAAAAAATACTTTTACCAACAAAGAGCAGAAGCATCCAATTGCATTTGAAATTTATTAAATGTAAAACTAATAATAAATAAACATATATAATTTTAAATACAGGTAAAAATTAATAATGTAAAATAATATAGTGTTTTTACATAAAAATTGTTTCCACCTACCTGTAGCTCTGTAACTATCATGAAGCAGATCAGTCTATCAAGACCTGTCAAGCCTGATATACCTACTGATTTGGGAATTTGGTTGAACAGTTTAATGTCTGCTACAAGACCTTGTGTTTTCTGGTCAAACCAACTAGTAACAGATTCTACATAGACTGTTGTCCTGAAAAATATGTACATAATTGAAGTTAATTTCTTTTAAATTAGGCCAACGATGAAAACCCTTTTTTGAAAAAATTACCTCTCTTTTAAGTATTTTGATGTACTAAGTCTGAAAATCATAATATAAATGCTATATCATACACCAGTATTTCACAATTTAATATTTAAAATTAAATAAATTACATTGGTGTCGTTTCCTTATTTTATTTTATTACAGTTAAACAGGTTGAGAAATCAAATGTTACTAGGTTGGTAGCACTGATAAATGGGATATGTAACACTCCTTTTTCTCTGTCTTTGTTCTTCTTCTTCGATAATAGCTGTACAGTTATTTTATTCCAATTAGCATACCTTACTTTGTAATGTTTAACCTATGTGCCTTAATTAGGGATATTTGTGGCTGTAAAAACTGTCCTAATACATTTTGCTACATAAGAGCTGTGATAAAAAATATGGTGAATGAATGTTTATATCGGCAACTACTGACACTACATCCATATAATATAATTCTCCTAGTTACTTGATCTGTTAAGACAGGCAGCAACAAGTTTCAACTTGCTGGAGCTTTTCAGTCGACTGCCGGAGTCGCTAGAGTAAGATCGTGTTTATCATGTCTGTCATCATGGGTCGTATCATAACTTTGAACAACGCATTACCATTAGGTTTTGTTTTAAGTTGCAAAAGAATGCCAAAGAAGCTCAAGAGATGTTAAAATCTGTGTATGGCGATAATGTGGTAACTTTGAATATTTGTACAAGTGGTATGACCGATTTAAAAGCGGAAATGAGTCAGTTGAAGACGAGCAGCGTTTGAGACGTCCATTAGCCTCAAATACAGATGACAATTTGCAAAAAGTAGAAATGTCTATTCGAGAGCTATCGGAAGATCTTAACATCTCGTATGGTTCCGAAAAATGGGCGAATGGCTTTCTTCTTCATTACAACAATGTCACACCTCGCTTCTCATTCTTGAGTTTTTGGGCGAGAAAACTGTCTTCCTGTCTGTCCATATCTGCCATACACACCCGATTTAGCACCATGCGACTTATGGCTCTTTCTAAAAATTAAAACTGTGCTTAAAGGAAATTGTTGTAACACCACTCCTGACATTGAGAGGGCCACGACCGAGCAGTTAGACGCCCTTCCGAAAGAAGCCTTCCAGAAATGTTTCCCATCATGGATTCAACCTTGGGGTGAGCGCATTGCCAGCCAAGGATAGTACTCAGAATGAGATTAAATAGAATTTGATGCAAGTTTATTACTTTTTTAAATAAAAAATTATTCTCTGTATTTTCTTATCACACCTCATATGTGGTGATTTTGTTATTATAAAACATCAAAGAAACAAATGACTTTATAAAAAAAGGACTTTTGCATATTTTGTAGTTAAAATTAGTGATCAAAACAAAAGTTGGGCTCCTCAAAAGGTTTGTTATGTTTGTGTTGAGGATGTAAAGAAGTTGTCTAAAAAAGAAAATAAGGCTTTTAGATTTGTAGTGCCTATGGTATGGAGAGGGGAAAAATATCATTTTAAAGACCAGTGAATCAGAATCTGATGAAAGTGGTCCAAGAAATGATGATGAATTTCAATGATCTTCAGAAAATTTACAACCACAGATGTTGACGGAAGCTGAATTCGATGTCTCAGTCAGATATTTGGATTTAATAAAGGAAAAAGGACAATTGCTTGGCTCAAGATTAAAAGGCAAAGAGCAGGTATAGAGATCAATAGTTTGCTCAGTATTTCGAGCAGGAAGGGGATTTGAAGTATTCTCATGGTTTCGGTGGTCTATTAAACAAGTTTGTTATTGAGCATAGTAAGGGCGATTGGGGGCTTTTTATAGACTCTTCAAAAAACTAGTTTAAAAGCTGACTTTTGCACAATAGGAACACTTACACTTCATTTTCTATTCCTCATTCAGTACACATGAAGGAAACATATGCAAATCTTGACACAATTCTACAGAAAAAACAGATTGCTGTTGGTCATTTCATCAGGAAAAATAAAATGTTTCGCATTGGAGGAAAAGCTACATAAGAAGTTTTGCAGAAAAAGAGAAAGAAAATACAAAAACAATAACTCCTAATAACTGTATATGCGATTATAAGCCAACAATTTAATAAAAAAGTATTATTTTATTAATGTATAATTTTTATGTATTTAACTATTTCCCCTATTTTCAATTATTATACAGAATAATCAGTGTCAGACTGTAAAAGAACTGTGGGTGATACATACACTCTGATACCAGTTTCTGTTTCGGGACCCAAAAATACATAGGATAAAATAACTTTATCAGAAAAGTTTTTATAAATATATATATATTTTTTTTTTTTTTTGACTTGTGTAACTATTACAATATTATAATTTATTAATTTATATATTTATTATAACTATAGAATTTCTTTAGAATGATAATTTGAGAAGTGAAAAAAATTTATGAGGTTTTTCATTGAGTGAACCAGCCTTTTGGAACTTTCAAAAAGAAAATTTCTTAGTAAGAATAACAAATAATACCATGCCTCACTATTTTACCAATTTCCTTTATTTATGCATCATGGTTCGGAACAATTTAGTTCTACATATAATTTTTAGCAAATATTACAATTTAACTTTAATGTGCAAGTATTTCATATTCATATTCTTATACTTATTATGACCTGAAATAAATTTTTCTAGTTTGAATTTTACCCAATCTTTCTTCAAATGGGTTCTTATGGCCAATACAAAATTGAATTTTTATAATATGTTAATTATCTGATGATGGAGAGTTTGTTTTCCACAATGTTTATAATGTGAGTGTAGCAATAGTCATTGATTATAGTGAACAAAGACTACACGCAAAAGTCATCTTCATAGTTCAAAAATGTAGTAGACATTTAAAATGTAGTTTTATTTTATACAAAAGTAAAACTTTTGTAGACTAAAACATAAATAAATTGCTTAAAATCTGGATTAGATTTCACCATACTTACTTTGGATCAGTGATCCGAATAAGCTCCCTAGCCAATCTCCCTACAAATGTTATGGACTGAGTATCTGTGGGAGTGAACACAGGCACAGGTATTGCTTTATTTTGGTGTACACTTTGCCATTCTAAGACTTTAACTCGCAGGAAACTATTACATTCCATGTCTATATTGAATCCTATAACTCGGCAGAGTTCTTCCTGAAAAAAAAAGAGCAAAGTGATGCATAAAACATTGTTTAAAATTTTATTACGTAAAACAAGAAGCTCTGTTTTATTTGTACTTGATACTGTCTGGTACGAATTCTTATCTTTAAAATACTAAATTCTGATTAGTTGTAGTTTTAATTTATCAAAGCCCAGAGATTATGGCAGTTTTCCTTTTTCTTTTAGATTTTTGTTGTATTTGGAAGTATGCTACATCGACTAAAAAAAGTATGAATGTCCACAAAGACTACAAGAAAAAAATAAGCCTACCTAAATGGACCTAAATAGCGCACCAAATTAGATGTTGTAACACATTAATCCGCTAATTAGCCATTGGTACTATATACAAAACAAACAAATATGATAGGTAAAAAAGAAATTTTAGTACTCACATTTATAAACAAAGGTTGAAATAGTTTCACTCGAACACTCTACACACAAAAAACAAGGTACAAAGAAAAATTTTAAACAAATGACTAATCATTACAAATATTCCTGTTGTACTAAAAATCAATTTTGTAATACAAATCTAAAAGCCAAGGAATTATACACCTAATCAATCAAAACATCGATTGCTTACACATTATGATTTGAAGTAATTGAAGTTACCTAATAAATAGTTATATTTAACTAACCTGCCAAATTTTTAGACCATAAATTCCAACATAATCCTGTATATACTCAAACGATCGCCGATGACCATCCATAATTTCTCCAAGTGCTTTCAATTTATCATTTAGTTCACTGGTCTGAAACAAAATTTTAACCCAACTTCACACAACTCTTTTTTAACATAGTTGAAAATATTGGTTAACATTTAACATACTACTTTTTTTGAAAATTAAATAATAAAACTACATTTCTAAAACTGACAAATGATTACAATATGGTGGAGAAAGTGTTTGCAGGGAATTTTGCTGTATTCATTTGTTTTTATTGATAATTTCCCAATACCCTTGTTATTATAAATATATAAAAAGGCATATGTTTAATTTTTCTATTATAACTATGATTTTTTTATAAAGAATTCTAAATACAACTATACATTACGGTATTGCTAAAATAAAGTGGATCCTAAAGTCCAGGTGTAACAAATTGCAAGTACCTAATTAGTTAAAACCAAGAAAAGTAAATATATGTATATATTACAACTATTTATAAGAACGAGGTTAAACATTAGTTTAACATCCAGACAGTCAAATTCTTCGATATAACACCACATTGGCTAAGATGTTAAATTTTTGGTAGTTCAATCTTATTAATATATAAAGAATTCTATTACAAAAAAAATTTTGTTTTTGTGTCAAGATTATTACATTTACCTCTAAAGTAGCATCAAAATATAGCTGTTCAGAAAGCTATTATACGTTACATGAAAATGAAAACAGAAGACTAAAATGTTTATTGTTGTATGTTTCATTACTGTTGGTAGATTTATTGGAAAGGAATTCTAAAAAAATATAAATTTTCTTAAAAAAGTAAAAAAATTAATTTATAAAAATGCAGCAAAGTTTTGAGCTTGCAAGAAAGGATTTAAAAGTATGGCCATCTCACTACCATGAAATATAATTTGTGTGTGTAGCCACTCTATATTTACACAAATTTTATTTCTTACAAATAATAATGTAATACATTTCTCTCAATATATTATCGTAGTTGGTTCTCTACTATTATGATAAATAAAAATGTTTATACCTTTTTGTGTAATTTAAATTTGTGTATAAAATCATTACAAAAACAGGTTTACAAAACTTTTAATACAAAACTAAATAATAAATAATAACTTCATTTATAGAGAGAAATTATAATTAGAAAATTACCTCAACTAGACATCAATAGTTTGTTATCTTAAAAAGATTGCCCCGCATTTTGCTAGGTATTTTTTAATGGTAATTGTAATGCTATAGAATGAAGTTAGATAAACTAATCCATAAGACAAAATTCAAAGAGAACAACATATAAATTTTTTATGCATTTACTAAGGATCGTCTGATACTAAGAACTTTCGATTCCAATCCCGATTTTGACTCTAAAATGTTTCCTCCGATTCTCAATTTTTGTTGCTTCTCGATTCTTTCAAGTTATATAAGCCTACATAACATTCTCTAACAATTAATTTAGTTAACATCTTGGTCATATAATATAGCTTTTTAAAAGCTCCATTTTAATATAATAGGCTAAACAAAGCTTTCAACCTTGATTTATGAATAGAAATTTCTGAAAGCATGACAAACATATCGGAAAAGTAATAATTTATTTAAAATTACAAATGTGAACTTCAGTTTACAATTACAATATAACTTCAGTAATAGGCATTTCAGTTTGTATAACTGGAGAAATTGGAACTACATTTTATTTGTACTTTGTTTCGACATGTATGAAGTGGTTATGGTGTAGTGGCAGCCAGAGACATAGAGAGAGAGAGAGAGCGTGTGAGACAACAGAGCGAGAAGAGTTTTGACAAACCGACCAGAAATGCTTCTTACAGTCTTTATTGTTGAGTCATAAATAATAATAATATTTTCATGTTCTCAAATAGAAATCTGCTTTACTCATTTAATTCGTTTAAAATAATTAATACATAAACAAGACATAGTCGATAATTACTTATTTTCTAATAAATTACAGCGCACATGTATTTTAATAGTAAAAAAAAAAGAATCAGAAATGGTACTTTAATCAATGGAGGATCGAGTATCAACAATTACTCGATACCATTAGAAACGACAATCCCTGGAATCGATAATCGGAATTGACACATCCCTAACATTTACTAATAGCAATCACAATAATAATAATAATGTACTCTAGTTTGTCGCCTGCTAACAGCTCTTTTCATAACTATTGGCCATCAAGAAAGTTTGAGTAGTCTTTTTCTAGAACCCTCCCTACGAAATATAAGTAGACGTTCGTTTGCTAGGATCTTTCATCTACGCGCATGTGCAACCTTCAGCTCGCTTCCTTGAGTGGGGGGAGATGTAGGGAGAGAAAGATTTGCAGCTATGTAATAAAAGAAACAGTATCAACTATAACAGTAGAACCTCGTGGCCTAATGGGTAAGGTACAAGTTTACTAATCGGAAGTTTCTGGTTCAAATCCCGAACTTCGATTTTAATTTTTTTCTATAGATAAATTATTAACAGTAGCAGTTCTACAATTTGGAGCCTGTCACTGTTCCCAGCGTTTTTACTACTATCTAATTCTTTTCCCAACTAACTCTATTTTATTATTTTAAAATTTTAAAATAACTATAAGAAATATTATTTGTCTTTAATGGTCCTAAAAAGTTGACTAGTATGATTTTTCCAAAACTAAAATCTCGGGACTAAAGACGATATTTTTAATTGTTGACATGATTTCTTTTAAGGGCATAATTAAAACTATTTCAAGTTAATTGTTTTAACCTTGGCAATAAATGGGTTTAGGTTAGGTTAGGTATGTCTTTTGAATAAAAATGGCAAAGTTAAATTTAATTTTTACACAGTGAGTTTACTTCCTTTCTTCTCATATCACAGCGATGGGCATATTTTATTTACTGTAAACAATGAGTGGAAAGTGAAATGGAGTTAATATTTTTATTCATTTATACATATAAAATATAGCTGTGTTGTAATTAACCATATGTATTTTTATTTTTTAAATAATTTTTTAAATACATTATGTCAGGCATCTTGACTGTCATTACTACTTCCCCCACTGCTGCAGTAAACCCTACATCGCTTCTCAGCTGTAACGTCGCGTATGCGCGTTGATGGAAGATCCTAGCAAAAGAAGGTCTAGTGGAAATATATCTGCATAAAACTGGTGAGCTTTTGATTGGAGCAATTCAAAGCTTATAATAGATCATAATTGTTACTGAAAATTAATAAATCAATAAATTCTACATTTAAAATAAAACATACAAATTATTTTTAAGTGATAAATTATAAAGCATAGCCACATATTACCTTTGATTTAGGATTAAAAGTAAGTCCATGATGAAGTGCAAGAGCAATATGTCGAACTAACTCTTTACGTATTCCATCTTCCAGTAACTGCTTTGGATCAATTCGAATAATGCCAACCAGAGTACTCTTCATCCTTAACACACCCTCAGTGAACACAGACACAGCATGTGTCAGTTTAGCAACCTAAAACATATTTTTATTTTCTTTTAACATAAAATTTACATCTAAATAACTTATGAAATTTAATATCATTGATTTAAATTCATGACAAATAGGATGACAGTAATAATAAAATAACATTGTAGTTTACTTCTGTGAGGATTAAATAATTATAATTATATAAATGCATGAATTTATTTTGACATCACAGTTTCAGATAACAAATTTGCCATAACTTTTATAAAAACCGACCTCATACTATAATATTCAGTTTTCACAACATTAATCATCATGTGACTGATAATTGAAAGTGATAACCCAAATATAAATATAGATTCATAAAACTATATGAAAAATAGCAGGAAGGCATACCAAAATATTTTTTTTATTCGTGAAGATATAAACTATGCGAGCATTTTAAAATATTTTTTTAATAACAATCATATTCACCCTAAAGAATTATCATTAAAAGAGTTTAGTTAAAAATATAGCCATTTATACCTCCATTCGCTGGTCCAGTTGAGCATACTCTTTAACTTTTTCTTTCTCCAATCGTGTTGGTAACTCTTTAATCACAGATGTTTGTAAATAGACTATTCTTGCCATTAGGCTGAACATTGTTTCAGGAATTATTTGAAGCACTTTACGCACATAGCTAACAAGTTCGTGGCTATAGTACTGTGACACGGATACTAAATCTGACGACTGAGCCTGATTGATGCGCAGTAAAGGAATTTCCATTGCAGATGACAACTAAAAAAAATGTAAAAAAGTCATTAATATTAAAATAAATAAAATATTAACAATAAATATTAAAATGTGTGTTAAGTGGTATTTCTTTATTAAACACTGAAAAGTTTGTTGTTTTTATACATTTGTATACCAACTCTGAACACAAATTTTTAAAAGATTACATATTTACTTTCTCAGTTTTTCTGGTGCAACTATGCATTTACTCTATCCTTTTATAGTATTTATTGGCAATTTTCAGTAGCTATTTTTTATTGAAAATTTTATGGAAGCTATTTTGTTCCTGACAAGTTTCAAATAGCAAATGGTTCACTGTCTAAATCTCTGATATATACTTGAGATTTTAAAACTTTTTAAACTTTAAATTCTGTTTTCAATCAAAATGTAACAAAGCAAGTTTCAAGACTCTTCTTAAAAACCAATACATACTAAACATTTTTAAAGAGGAATATAAAGTTTATTTTATTAACAGTACAGTTATATATTAGTAGCTAATCATTAACATAGTTAAAACTGTTCAGATTACACCAAAAATGTGTTCCATAGAAGTTAATGATTTTTCTACAGCATTTCCTAGAAGTTTTAATATTAAAAATAATTTATAAACTAGTATGTTATATTCCGTCCCCCGCCAAATAATTATCAAATTCAGTGTCTGTGTTTTTTTTACTAATAAATGTGAAGACTGGTCTTCACTAGCATCACCACTTGAATGTTCAGTCAGTGCCATCCTTAGTAAATGTGAGGCTTGGAGCAAAAAAATTTTGAGGCCTTTTTTTAAAAACTTGGTGCCCAAAAAATGTTAGTGCAAAAAGGTATGTTTGGAGCAATTTTTATGAAGTCATTTCAGAGACTATTTTTATTTTGATGTTTACAATATTTTACTCTGTGTGAAGAATTGAGAAAAGAACAAAATATGATTTATCAACATGGTCTAAACTCTTCCACTTTAACTTTATGCAACTAAACTGTACTGTCAAAGACAAAGGAGAGAAAAGGATTCTCAACTGGTTACAAAAAAGTAACTATGATGATACGTCTCACAGTGTTTGGGAACAAACTTCTACTCTGTAATATACTTAAAAAAATCTTATTCTTCGAAAATGTCCAGAATACATGATCATCCAAGCTTAATTGCAGATTTAATTGTAAAATTATAATTAAGATTTTTACAATCCAAGCTTTATTTGTAAAATAGAGGATTGGTAATGGTGGCATAGAACAAGTGTCCTTTAACACTATGTAAACTGGCAAACATACTTGTCATAGATGCATTTAATGACGCACCACGATCAAATTAATGTTTAAATATTTTGAAGAAGGAAAAATTTTAACTCGTAATTCTAGGAGGTATGAACCATCATCTTCAGCTGTTGGATGTTTTAACTAACAAGTTTATTAAGGACCACTTGAGTCTCAAATACAACAAATAATTATCTTCAGCAGTTTCACCTCTTACACCCTAATAAAAAAGTTTCAAAACAATCCTTATCAAAGTTGCAAACTGGATCTTGACTGTGCGGAAGGAGGATTTCACTTCAATAGTTCCGAAATCCACTATTATATCTCAAACCCTCTAGATGGCTCGGGAGACTCCATAATTGACCCCATAAATGACCTTGGTTCTGAATCTGACAGCTGATCAACAAGTAATGATTTATGTGATGATGAAAGTAATTTGTTCACAATTTAGATTTACAAGATTAAAACTTGCAGTTTTTGTGTTGTACATCTTGAGGTTTTTTATATAAATTACTACTTTTGATATCACTTTGCAAAAAGATCACTACTTACTGATAGTTTTACCTGTTTGTATTCAGGGAGAAACTTGACCACACAATACAAAGAGCACATAAAAAACAAACAACCCAAATCAAACTTTGCTATACACATACAAAACAAACTACACATACATCAATATAGACACTAATCTTAAAATCCTATACTACTTCAAAAAGAGCAACAAACTTAACAAAACAGAAAACTACTAGATATACAAACACCACAAAAACTATCACCAACACATTACAAACGACAAAACACACTCATAATCAAATGCTATAATTGAACACATAACTAACAACTACTCTATGAACAATAATACACCACAGAACAGAAATACAACACAGGCTCACACCAACAGAACACACCTGAGCAATACTGTGACTCACAGTATTGAACAATGCAATGATCTTGTGCAAAACGCAATTGCTGAGAAATATCAGTAAGACGTGTTTTTTATGCCAAGTAATACCAAAAGTAGAAATTTACAAGATTGTTATAAACATTTTCTGTAACTGTTTGTAACTATCTAGGTAATTTTTCATGTTACTCAATTTAAAAATTGTATGTATTCAAATATGTACTATGGTAAAATAAAAGTAAAAAAATAAAATAAAAGTAAAATAAAAAGCGTTACCTAATTCTAAATTTTTGTAAGGTACATATCTATAAAGAGTCTTAAGTAATTATTAAAGAACTAACTAAAACCTAATAACTTGCTGCGCTGGCGACTTTTGAAACCATTGTTTCATTGACAAATCCTAACCTGCTACTCTAATCAATGAAATGACAGTTTTGAAATATGTCAGCATAGTAAGTTAATAGTATTCCCTTAGTTCGTTAATAATTACTTAAAATTTAATTGGTGAAAACAATATGATTTCAACAACCAACTATGATAAAGTATTTAAATTTGACGTCTCAACAAGACAGTTAGTATAATTAGTTATGTTTTGCATTTGAAATAGAGCGTATATAATATTCGATGCATCTTATAACGGAAATAATGTGGCATTTAATTTGTTTTTATTAGAGAAGGTAAGTCATTAGTCATCGAAAATCTTAAATATCTGAAAACTTTAAAATACCTTAAGAAAGGTGGCTCTTAGTTTGCTAACAAGTGACGGGTCCTTCTTGATACCAACTTGCATTATATCTGTGAAACTGTCAATAAGTTCCCAAGCATAGCTCAGATCAGCAATGATTTGTAAGTTGATTAACACTGTTTCTTTAATATTAAAACCACGAACCATTGAATGGAGATCACGGCGGGTATCCATTAAAAATTGACTAATTTGCATGTTGTTTGACAACTGATGAAATTCTAGAAAAAAGAAAAATTCTTATATTAGATAGGTCAGCAAATTACTACCATATTTATAAACTACATTTTTATTTATTTTGTTAAATTTAGTATTGTTTTCAAATTCAGGCTACTAGAGCTATTGCTAGAAAAACTGTAATTGAACTACTTAATTTCATAACTATCGACAGATTTAGAAATTGCTTTCTCAAATAGTTATGTAAAAAAAAATTAAATACCTAATAAGGTCAAGAAAGAAAAATTTTATAATTGTTTGCTTATTTCCATTGTGCTTGTTTATTTTATTCCTTTCAATCATTTTTAACCTTAAAGCACTATTTATCATGTTTTGTGGTAACCATGTCAGTTTGAAGTTGTACAATGGAGGTTTCGAAAACAACCAGAAGGGGGAAAAAAATTCATATACGTCTTTGAGAAGTTCATTTCTAAGTATTGGAAAGTTGGCGCAGTGCCAAGGCGCACTTGACTTTGAACATGAAGATTCATAGTTCAAATCTGGATAGACCTCTAAATTTGTATAATTTAATTATTGAAATAAATATTTGAAAAAACTTTATTAACATCAATTGTCATCCACTATATGTTAAAAAAATATATATTTGAACTTGATTGGATAAAAACGTATCTTATTAACGATTGAAAATTTGAACAAGATATATATCAGGAGAGTGTGAGCTAATAGAAGGAATTTAATAAATAATGAATCAACTTCAATCTGAAAAGAACTGTTTAAAAACAGGTCTTGTTCAAAATGAAAAATATTTTAAAGACCTATGTTTTTACTTAATAATAAATAATTTAATTTACTGATTCTCCTTTTTACTTATAAAGTTATCTATTGAATGGAAAACACACCTACATATAACAGTTATCTGACTTGATTATTCTGGTTAATAATAAATCAAACTTTGCAGTATTCCTGTTTAAGAAATACTCATAACAATTAATTACTAATCAGTAACGGAAATAAAAAGAAGTCTTTAAAAACAATATTTAGTCTGGTTACAAATTATAAAATTGAAAATATATATTTACCAAAGATATCAAAATAACAGTCAAACAAAAGAGTAAAAATGAACAAAAATGAAAACAAAAGAACTGTTGGTTCATCACTAGTTTAATAACTAGTAATAATATACACTTTCTTTCGATAACATTTTCAGCCTTGAAATAAACCTACATACTGCAGCATTGTTTTACTCCTCTCTATGTGTACACTGAGGTATACTGAACACAAATAATTAACACATCTTAATATAAGTGTTCTAAACATGTTTCCATCTATTCTGTTAAATCATTTTTGTTGTTATTTTAATATTATAAAAAAGTTTTTACTAACTACAGGGTGATTCAAAAAGAGGGCCGGTTTTGATATATGAAATTAAGAGATTTATTTTAATGAAAAACTAAAATTAAATACATCAACATGTTCATCTAATCTTCCGATTTAATGTGTAAAAAATTATGTCATGTATGTGTCCTCTTCTACTGTGACATGCAACAACTTTGTACATAAAATTCACTATGACTGCACAAGTTTCCACTTCCATTTCGCCAACAACCTGTTGAATTCATTTCGCCAATTGATGTTCTATGGTTAATTGGGATTCACTAATTACTTCAGATGACCCCAAAGCTGAAGGACAAATGACCTTGGTGGCCATTAATGGTCGGAATTATGAGAAATGACAGGATCAACAAACTGACATCTCTTCTGGTGATCTGCCACTTTCAAATGTAGCGTCAACTGAATTTTATAGGGGTGATAATGGAGATTGTACCGTAGAATTCACTATACAAAAGAACATCTTAAACCCAATTGTTGAGAATGGTGACATATTGTTTTCGCTGAGCTAACAGCTACACTATCACGAACCAAACAATGTTCTGTTCAGTTTGGCCAGAACGACATCGTCCAGGATTTTTAAGGTCGACTTTTAAACCCGTCTCAAAGAATGTTTTCAAGGGTCTGCAAACTGTTGATTCATTCAGTGCTTCATTACAACCTAGAGTACCGTAAAGTCGCCTGACAGTAGCCGCATAACTCTCTGCATTCTGATAAAAGTGTTAATGACTAACACTTGTTGCGCATAAGTAAACTTCTCCATGGTTAAACACAGAATACAAGAACAAAAGAAATGCAAGCTGTGTCAACAATCGGAATGTTTCCAAAAATAGAAACAAGGTCAAACATTGTTCCCAACCAATAAACAAAAATTTACCAGCTGTTTAAAAACCGGCACTATTTTTGAACCACCCTATATTGTGTATTTCTACAAATGCTATAACCGATTTTGATAAATATATTTGAGTATTCCAATTCTTAATGTGAATTATGAAATATTGCACTAATCTTATAATTGATAAACAGATTTAATTAAATTGATATAAAGGATAACCTAAACACTTTTTCACAATATTTGTACCAGATGAAAGTAAGTAAACAAATTTCATATTAAATTGTCTTTCCAATAATTTAATAAAAATGTACCTTGAACTTCTTCCAAAGCCTGTATTAGCTGAATTATTTTTCGTCCTGCCACTGCCGGCTCTTCTATCTGTAGGGATGAAATTTGACTCCCTATATCAGTAAACCACTTTTCCAGATTTTCTGGAATTAAAACATTTTTTTAAAATTTAATCAATAGTTGTAATCAGGAAGGGAAATCATACAAAACAAATACTCAAATTATTACAATAAACTTACCATTTTTATCTACTCTTGCTAAGGGTTTACTTCCTGAAAACACTTCAGCTAATTCAACCATACGTTGTTCTCCATCTTTTTTTAATTTTTCCCATTTTGCCTCTCTATCAGCCAATAACTAAACAAAATCATGTCACATTAAAAAAAAAAATATTACATTACCTTAACAAGGTAAATGAAATTATAACTGGAGATTTTTAATTTCTTTATAAACTATATTCTTAGAGAATTATTCAAGAACAATCTAATACATATTTAAATGTTTCAAAGAACTGATTGAAACATAATCTTCATTTTCCCATTGATAGTAGTAGTGGAAAGAACTGCATCTGTTTATATTACAGAGAACAATTATAAAGAGAAAATTATCAACTTTCAATAAGTATAACGAACCGTTTAAACTGAGAATATGAAATCCTATTAATAACAACAGCAACACATTTTGTGCTATATTCCTCTTAGGAAACCATATAAAGGTCAGAGAAATTCATTACAAGCTTTGTAGAGTTGAAATATATATATAATTAGTAAAGCTTATGATAGGTGATCAAACTTTTATCATAGGAAAGGAAATAAATGGTAAATTTTTGTTGAGTACTTAAAAGACTGATAACCTTTTTTGCTCAAAATTAGTAAAGAAACATTGGATTACCATGTTTCTGCTCTATAACAGCTCCAGAGTAAATAACAAAGAATAATATAAGCAATGAACATGATATGATTGTTAGGACAAAGGCTTTGGAGTTGCAATTTGAAAGAACTACAGACTTTAGGTGTATTTACCCACAATATTGCAATGAAAAGCTTGCATGTGTGAATGGTACTTGAAGATGATGCATAACATAATGGTATACCAATGTTTTGCAGGGTATACCAACCCTTAAATTATTTGTGATGCAAAAATTTAGCATATGACACAAAGATTTTTAGTTATTAAAATAATGACTTTATTTTATTACAAACATATGGTACTCATAGAGGTTTATTTTTAATCACATTAATTTGCTATTAATTTAAATATTACTTTGTTATTTTAGTTAACTTGTGATGGTTTACTCACATTCAGTTCAATTATCTGCCTTATATTTAAAACTAAAAATTATTATAGTAAAAGCGTGTATTGCTTTAATTATTTTATTAGAAAAATTTATTGTGTTTTTTCAATTTCCCAATCTCAAGTTTTTCTCCAATATAAAAGCAATAGTTCAGTCTAACATGACTATATAACACTGTGAAGCTAATATTATTTAGAGACAATGAAACATCAATCTTGATGAGATTATTTTATACTTACTTTTTTAAACAACTCTTTAATTTTAAGTTCAAGATCAGCTGTATTGAGTAAAAGTTGAAATATTAATAAAGGATTGTGTTTTACGTCTAAAAGCACTTGTTCCCTGACCTGCTTACTCCTTTTTGTAATTTCACTCACTAAAACACAAAACAAGTAAAACTTAATTTTAACACTGTAAAAGTTAGGGAAATACAGTGCAATTTTGGCAATCTGAACTCCAGTAATCCGAACAGATGAATACAGAGCTACGTTACGTATTTTAAATGGAATAAATTTTTTGTAATAAAAAATAACAAAAATAGGTTTAAACAAACTAAACAAAATAGTTATGCTAATTCATAATGTTGAATCTTTTTTCCAGCATTTTTTCTAATACTGTAGGAACTTTCTGTAATCCGAACAACCCCTTGCAGCAATTAATTCAGAATGCCAAGACTGCACTGTAAAGTTATGAAATTAATAACCAAAAAATTAAATTTATATTTGTTACAAATTGTAACTGTTAATTTTATTAGTTCTTTTAAGTCTAAAAAAATAACTTCTGGTTGACCCTAAAAATTACTTTATGTATATTTCGATTACATTGAAGTCATCTTCAGAGTACTTGTGAACATTTTTATGTAAAAGATTTTTATATTGTGGTTAGTGGGTTTTTAATGATCGAGTTAAAATTAGTCCATAGTGCCTAAGAAAGTATTAAATACAATCTTTGTTAAAGTTTTTGCAGCATTTTTATTTACATATTACTATTTTTAAGTAATATTTTTAAGTATATTTTTAAAGTATTTTTAAATAAATATGTTTAATCTTTTGGCATGTAAATTACTGATTCTTCGCATATCTATATATTATTTTATTTTATTTGTTATTACTTTTTTTAGGCTTAATACTTGCTACATTTGTCTAAATGTAGGAACCAAATGGATTCAATATTATTTTCTTATATTCTATTTGTTCAAGTTTCAAAAATTAACTAACCTAATATATTTTTATTTAGGCTTAAAAAACTTAAATTATTTGTTAGAATAATTAATTGTACTGTATACCTTTTTGAGATAAATGTATTTAAAAAAACATGAACATAAATTTTACTCTGTTATTAAATACTGGAGCATCTAATTAATGGTATTTGAAAATGATATATTTATCCTTTTTATCATATACAGTAAACTCCCGATTATCCGTGGAATAGGGTGGCCCGGAAACGCCGGTTAATGAATTCCCCGGATAATCCGCTATGAACAAAGAATACGCAAAACGATCGATAATCAATTATTATGCCATAAGTTACACAAATAATGACCCCGGTTAATGCAATTCACAAATAATCTTCAGAGGACAAAATAAATACAGAAAATAATTTAAAATGTTGATGTATTTGACGGATTATAACATGTACATTTATATGTCTAACTATTTACAATACGTACATAAGTATATGTCAAAAGTAAGTTTGTATATACATATGTAATTTCCTTTACACATAATACTTTCACTTTTTAACAAAAAGATCTACCACTTTCGTCTGTTTTTTTGTGAGCATTGATTTAGCTTTAATGTGCGATCTAAGTTTCTTGAGAACCATTTTGTCACACAGTGTCTACTTGTGTCACGTGTGTCACAAAGCCATAAAGATCGATAATGTATAAGACAGAGATGTAAATGTCACGTCCTAGACTATTTATAGCCGAGATTAGCTGACATTTGTTTACAATCTTATGATACACATTAGGTTTTTGGGCGTTCAAGCATTTTGTCATTGTCTCTTATATACAGTAGTCTGCTCGCCCCTTTTATTTCGCTGGCCCGCGTCGAGATGCTTCCCTTTCAATGTAAAAATTAGTAAGTACATATTACCATATCTATTCCCTTCATCTTGACTTATATTAAGCCTTATACGTATTTACGTCGTAATTCACAGTTTGGAAATTTAAACGCCTGAATCTGATTGGAATAAAAATTGGATATTTGTGAAACAATGGCAGACCCCAGATAATCCGCAAACCGGTTAATCCGCCCACGGATAATCGGGAGTTTACTGTATTTGAATCAAAATGCCCTTTAATTTTAAAAGTAATGGCTTGTGGATATTCTAATTTACACTGTTTTATTAATTACAATTGTTTATACCAAACCAGCACTACTCTTTTTTCTTTCTTTGAAAGTTCCGAGTAAACCAAGAAACCAAGCACATTTGAGACTATATTAATTGGTATGAGAAATCATGAGAAAAAATAATTATAAATCCATCAGTATTTTAGTGCCAAGTAATTGAATAACGTAATTTTTATTGAGTAATTTTATTTCTTGAAAGATATTTTACAACACAAATCAATACTTTGAGTAAAATATTTGTAAGTTCTTACCTGAATAATGTGGTGCTGTGTGTAACATTAACCAACGGACTGTGACATTGCATTCACGAATTAAATTTATTATTTTATTTGTCTGATCCAGAATATTTTCCTTACTAAACAAATCTTCATTTAAAATTCGTTGCGTCACTGGTACCAATTTCTGTTATTTAAACAAAAGTGCAGAACAAAAATTACATTTGGTATTAGCTTATAAAATTCATACAGCACAAAACATTAAATTAATTTTATAAATACCATTTTTATTAAAAATGTTTAGCAAAAAAACAAACAATACATAATGAATAGTAATTTTGTTGCTTAATGCTTTTGACTGAAAATTAACCTTGAGAACTCAGATGGATTCCAACTGCCTCAGAACTCACGTCAAATAAGTTTTTACCCAACTAGACTTTTGCTCAAAATTAGTACAATGGTTATGTTATGAAAAAGTTTTAAATGCATTTTATTGTATTATAAATATGTAAATATACATGAAATTTCACTTTTATACACATCAAAACACTTTCAATACAAGTAGTCTTTACACATTTCCCACAGTTAGAGAAACAGGATTTTGTTGGTCTGTTTTGTCAAGTTCCTTGGACAAACACACTTGTGAAGCACCATTTCTTTAATACTCCAAACAATAAGTAGTGCTTAACCGTTTTTTTCTTACATAACTTATTAAAACAAAAAAATTTCATAAATAATGATATCTCCCAACAAAATCTGCAAAGTTGTTCACCAAAATGCTTTCATAGCATTATCAAAATTTATACTTGTCTAGCTACATAACAAAACTGATCTTTGTGTGTGAGTGTGTGTGAGAGTGTGAGAGAGTGTGTGTGAGAGAGAGTGTGTGTGAGAGAGAGTGTGTGTGAGAGAGAGTGTGTGTGTGAGAGAGAGTGTGTGTGAGAGAGAGTGTGTGTGTGAGAGAGAGTGTGTGTGTGAGAGAGAGTGTGTGTGAGAGAGAGTGTGTGTGAGAGAGAGTGTGTGTGTGAGAGAGAGTGTGTGTGAGAGAGAGTGTGTGTGTGAGAGAGAGTGTGTGTGTGAGAGAGAGTGTGTGTGTGAGAGAGAGTGTGTGTAAGAGAGAGACTGTGTGTGAGAGAGTGTGTGTGAGAGAGAGAGTGTGTGAGAGAGAGAGTGTGTGTGTGAGAGAGAGAGAGTGGGAGAGAGAGTGTGTGTGTGTGTGTGTGCGTGTGAATGCGTGTGAGTGCGTGTGTATGCGTGTGTGTGCGTGCGAGTGCGTGCGAGTGTGTGTGTGTGTGTGTGTGTGTGTGTGTGTGTTCCTGGCACTTTATCATGAATATTAATCCAGCCATTTTAAAGTCTCAATAATATCAAACTTTTCCGTCATTCATGACTCATCTCCAGTTCACAGCTAAAGATCATTTTTCACACAAACATTAAATCAAAATATGCATTTTGAAACTACCAGGAGAAATGAGTGGCATGGATAGTGTAATTTGCTTCACTAGCTGACAAATAATTACGGAATCAAAGTAAGAACTGCAGTGGCTTTTTAAGTGGTCAATATATGGTGCTGCAAGCATAAAAATGTGTTCAGACTTGTCAATATTTAGATATAAGCTGAAAGCCCTTACTTTAGAAACATGACTCATAAGTTTGCTGATGTTGGCAGAGGAGAGTCCCTCCTAATAAAATTTAAACTCTCCATGAAAGATAACAATGTGAATCAGCTGGAGTAAAAAGGTAACCCTGTTGAATTTACAAGAAACATGAGCACAAAGGTCTAATGAAATATTTTTAAACACATGGTAAAATGCGCAAAAAAACTTGATGCTAATGTACAAATGTACAAAAGTGTGTATGTCTATGAATGAGTGTGTATGTATGTGTGAGTGTGTGAGGGAGTAAGTGAGTGAGTGTGTAAGCATATTTACTGTTTACACATATATATTAATGTTTTTTAGATGGTCTATTATAAATAAATATTCAAGGGAAACTAGCTAACATTTATTTGGTTTGTAATGTTTTCTATTACTCCAAACTGTTTTTACTTTTATCTATTTCAGAAAGTTTATATTGAATCCAACAAAAAACCTACTACAAGATTATATATAATTAATTTATATGTATTTACCTCAAATTTTTCTTAGCAGTTGTTGGAGTTCTGGGGAGGGGGTCTTAAAACAATTATGACTCTAAACAGCAGCTCTGTTGGAAGTGTAACAATTGCGCAATACTAAATATCGTTTTTTACTAACTCTGAGCCCAAATTCTTTAGAAACAACCTCCAAGGAATTTTTGTTGAGTGTTGCCATAAATTATTTTTATAGTTTATTCTAATTCTAGATCTTAACATGTCATTTCAAATGAAAAGGAACCAATTTTCTTTAAGACTTGCATTTTCAATAACTATAAATAAGGCTCAGGGCTAAAACTACAAATATTCTTAAGAGCCTATAAGAACTATAAACATTCTTCAATTGACCAAACCTGTTTTTACTCATGGTCAACTTTATGTTGCACTAAGTCGAGTAAAATTACAAGATGGATTAAAGATACATATTGAAAATACAATTGGTCAAAAACATCAAATTGAAAACACATTCTCAAAAAATATACTTTATAAGGAAATTTTGTTATGAAAAACTAGAATTATAATAAATTTAATTTTTAATAAAAAATTTAAGATTTGGTTTAATATGAATAGGAGCACTTGCCCCTACAAACCCCTAGTTCTATTATAAAACAATGCCTTCTTTTATAGTTATACGCTAAGAAGACAGATCTGAGGACTGTCTTCTTATTATGGTAATAAACTAGCCATTTTCCTAACCAATCATATAAATCTCATATATTTAAATTAAAAAGAATTTATACCTGAGTAAAGTACTGTAGAAAAATAAATAGCATTATCTAATAATCACCAATAATCGGTGATAATTAATTTCTAAGCAATTATTGGTTTAGAAATCTAAATATTTAAAAGATTAAAGCATTCCTGTGGACAAAATTTCAAACTACAGTATAAGCTATTGTAAAGGATAATACAGTATCAAGTGAATACTAATCCAGTGAAGGGTTAACTTACCTCTAATTGTTTGGCATGGAAAAATGTATTTTCCTTAATATTAGAAGGCTCCAAACTATTAGCCAACGCTGTCCTTGCAGCCTTATATTGCTCCCAAGAGTCCACCAGACTCACAGTCATACCCATGTAAATATTTATCACCTATGAAACCAAATACATTGTTTTATTTAATGTCTGTTAATAGCTATTAATTTCTTATATAGGCTAATGACAGATCACAGACAATTAATTCATGCTTTTTCAACACTCAACGTTTCGAATTTCTTTCCGAAATTCCTTTTCAAGAGCTCAGTTTTTAAACAATTATTCAAGAGTTTATTGTTATTAAACAAATAAACAACATAGCTTTCAATTTATAAAATACATAACATTATATAAGACATAATAAAAATCAACAATACAAAACTCTTAATAAATATTCTCAATTACTGCCAAAAATTTTATCACAATAAAAACCATTTGATAAATGGTTGTGATAAAAATGTTGACTTGGAAATGAGAATATTTATTAAAAGTTTTGTACTGTTGATTTTGTATTATGTTTTATATGTTAAGTATTTATAAATTGAAAGCTATATTGTATATTTGTTTAATAAAAACTGAGCTCTTGAAAAGGAATTTCAGAAAGAAATTCAAAATTTTGAGTGTTAAAAAAATATGAATTAATTGTCTGTGATCTGTCACTAGCCTATATAAAAAACAAATACATTATATTATATGTTTTGTTAATTCTTTTAATTAATAACTATCATTAGGATCAAACAGCAAAAACAGCCAGTTGATCTTATTTGTTTTTAGTGAACTTGGCTTATAATTCTGATTCATTTAAAACTGTTCAATATAGTATGATATTACTTAGGAATTTATATGACAGCTTGAATTATTTTAAGGTAATGTTCATAAAAGATGGTAAGATGTTCCCTCATACCTTCGAGTTTAAATAGAAAAGTATAATCTAAACAAATAATCTATAAATATGTAAGTAGCAGACTGATGTAACACTGGCGTCAAAGAAAGGTATCAAACATTTTCCAACTCACATACAAATACTGCCTAAATATTTTCACTTTGGGGGAACTTTAATAGTACCACTGTATTGACTGATGTTTCGATTCTACATTGGTGTACAGTACTATAATTATCTCATTGATTGTAACAATGTAAGGAAACAAATCATCTCAATAGAGATCCAAAAACACTCATCTACTGGACATTTTATGCTATTCGTGCTAGTCAATAGATCTTTTCAGTAGCCAACTTGCATATGATTTATAATATCTGAACTTTTCTGTAACAATTCTATAAAGGTATATATACAGTCATAGCCCAGAGCACTAATTATCAATTGTCAATCACACTGCAGTTTTCAGGTTTACTTGTTGCCTAATGATGTTGGTGTAATTCTGGGCCTGCTCTCCTGGTACTTTATCATGAATATTAATCCAGCCATTTTAAAGTCTCAATAACATCAAACTTTTCCCTCATTCATGACTCATCTCCAGTTCACAGCTGAAGATCACTTTCCCACAAAAATTAAATCAAAATATCCATTTCGAAACTGCCAGGAGAATGTGTGCAGTGGATAGTGTAATTTGCTTCACTAGCTGACAAATAATTACTGAATCAAAGTAAAAACTGCAGTGGCTTTTTAAGTGGTCAATATATGGTGCTACAAGTATAAAAATGTGTTCAGACTTGTCAATATTTAGATATAAGCTGAAAGCCCTTACTTTAGAAACATGACTCATAAGTTTGCTGACGTTGGCAGAGGAGAGTCCCTCCTAATAAAATTTAAACTCTTCATGAAAGATAAAAATGTGAATCAGCTGAAGTAAAAAGGTAACCCTGTTGAATTTATAAGCAACATGAACACAAAGTAGGTCTAATGAAATATTTTAAAGATGTGGTAAGATGCACACAAAAACTTGATGGTAATGAACAAAAGTCCAATAGTATAATTTGAATTTTGAGAAAATTCCTACAGTAATATTTTTTTATTTGAAACTGAAAATAGAGGTATTTTGGACAAAAGTAAGTTTTTCTATCAAAGCTGATCTTAACAGGATTCATACTGAATTTAACAAATTAAAATCAACTTCATCTGTAGTTTAGCATAGGTTATTTTAAAACACAAATTCAATATAATACTCAAGAACTACAGAAAAATATTTTATATAAATAGCTCAGTCTAAATATTTGTGAACATGAAACGTTTCAAAAGTAATGTTTCAAGTTTTTTAAATAAATTTTAAAAATTATGTTAAAATTAAAATTAATTTCAAACAAAACCAGTATTTACCCAATTATCAGGAAAATACTTGTCAACAATTTCTCTCATTTTGGCAGTTTGGTTATGCAATATGTTTGGTTGGAAAAAAAGACAGACATACAACATGGCCGACTGACTTGACAGAGCTGTGCTGCGATGTTCAGGAAATGGGTATGCTGCTATTTGGTGATAGATATCATCAGACCTCAAACGACCAATCACAGTGCTTACAAGTTTTTCGTTTAATGGTGTTCTTCTGTATACAAAAAAAACAAACATAATACTGACACACAGAATGATATTGCTTTTATTGCAAGACCAACTTAAACAATTACATTGCAAACCTTGAACAAATATAGAGGCATGATTTTAAAACTCTCTTCTTACATTTAATTCTAAAATCATTCAACTTTTTAACACTAAAATATATATTTTTTTAATAACTATACAAACTTACATCAGAATTAGACAAATGTACACTTAAATTTAAAATAAATATGTTATGAACATCACTTAATTAACTGTCTAAATGATATATTACATAAAAATTAACTTAAATATAATTCATCTTTTAAACAGTTTAAAAAGTTCCTTGATGTAAACAAAACAACAGACACTTTAAGACCGCATATACAACCCTTGTAATGATTGTCCCAGCTATTATATCGGCTAAACTGGTAAGTCATTTACACATGCGTCAAAGAACACATCACCCAATGAAACCATGCAAACCTAAAATCTAGCTTCGCAACCCACCTAAAAAACATGCATCACAAACACACGAATATTCATACTAATTTAAACATTCTCCTCACATTAAAACAAAGTAAAATACTAACAACTTTAGAAAAATACGAGATATACAAACACTACGCAACAGATAAAAGAAAACATATTAAATGATCACATACATTTTGAGGCCAACACCCTTTTCTATTACACAGCGTACAACCAAAAAAACCCATCCCTTCCACAGTCATAAATCCATCCCAACAACCTTTGTACCCAGAGCATATGCAGCCAGTAGAGGCTTTGCTTTGGAAAAGGAATTATTGTTTCGAAACGCGTCAGCAAGTAAGCCCTATGTATTCACTTAGTTAAGTATTTTTTAATTATAGTTTAAAAAGGATTACTACTTTCTAAATTTCTTACAACAGGATACTTATTGTTTTTAGTATAGGAATCAAATTTAAATAATTTCTCCTTTTGAAGTTGTTCACAATGTTGTCACACATATTAAAAAAATAGCTGTTTATATTATTACTTACTATATCCTATTTTAATGGATAAAATTATCTAACAAAATGTATTATTGTAATAGCCATGCAATTACTCAAATAAATATATCTTTATAGATAAAAATGAATGTTTGTCTCTTATGCCTTCCTAAACCATTTATCCGATCGACATGACACTTAGGGAAGTTATTGAATACACATTTTGGGAAGATTCTGGCATATTTGAAGCACAATTGGTCCCTATAAGTTGATATTTTAAAAAAATAAATAAATAAAACATTAAAAAAATGACTGCCTTCTTCACTGACCGAGCACCTCAGTCACTTATATTAAAATTAAGAATTATTAATATAGATGTAATTAATAATCAATAGATGGCGATAATCACGACATGAAATATAGATGATATTTAAATTGAGTGAAAATTAGATTTCATATAATTTTGATATGTGTTTAGATTAGTTTTCATAGCGGCTATTCTAACACCCAAGTTTATATTACTCTATTTACTGTACAATATTAGGTTAAAATCCTATTGAATTGAAAACCTCTTTAATTTGTAAGTTAATAAATACATTAATTTATAAAATAAATCTTACTAAATTATTTTAATATAATAAATATGGATTCTATTTTTTGTCTGTTAACGTATTAAATTGATGTAATAGATATAGAAATAGACTAATTGTTTTGTTTTGAGAAAGAACTAAGTTATTATTTTTACACGAAGGCCAAAAATTTTTTTTTTTTTTCATTCCTGTTTGAATTGAAAATTTATAGGTAAAATAGGATATGTGTTGGATCAGCTATTATTTTCTTAAATATTCAATTAAGTTTAGTTAAAGTTAACACAACATTCATTGACTGCTAGGCGGTACAAAGTTCACCAGGTCAGCTAGTCTTTTAATAAAAAGCTAAGAAATAAAAAACCAATATTTTCTCCTACAAAAATAATAATTGCATTTGAATAATTACCTGAAATAGTCATCAGGATAATTTGCGGGCCTTCTACCTGGTAAAAGTCCAGTGGACCGAAGTAGTTTGCATACATCATCTACATTACTTCCTGTACTTGACCTTTGTGCATTGTAGCGATAGTACGACACTAATATCCTCTCTCTAACTTCTCCAGGAATATGTAAGTCAGCTACCAATAGCATTACTCCATATAAGTAGACAGATTCACACTAAATAATACAATATTTTATATTAACAAAGCTAACAATTTTTTATTTTCTTTTGAAAGATGTTTTTAATTGATTTTTTTTGAGGAAAAAATAAATATAAGTATTTTATAACTGGAATGAAACTGGTATGAAAAAAATTTAATATATTCATTAAGGTTTTTAAATTTTACTCATTTACAAAGCTTTATAATATCACATAACTTACTTACCTAGCCAAAATAAAAAAATCTAATTTTGAAACCAACTGCCTATGACGAAAATGGAAAGGTTTATGAATAATAGGTATAATTAAGTAGGATCTTAACCTATTGGTCTACCATTTTCTCCATTCCTTATATTACACTGAAAAAAATTAGATTTTAATAATTAAACAACACAAAATGAGGCTTTTAATTCAAATTATAAAACTTTAGTTTTTAGTCAGTTGTTATGAGATGTAGGGATTTTGTTTACAAACGTTCTAAACGTAATAAATTACTTTTTTTTGTTGTTCAAAATTGTGATTGTTGTTGTTTTTTTTTAATATTGGAATAAATCCATTTATTTCATTACTGTTATTAAATGTTATTAATGTTATTAAATAATACTGTTTATTTATATGATCAGTTGTCATTGAACAGGTCATTTGTTTTATTCCCCCTTCCAAACTAGTTTTATTCCTCCATCCAAACTACAATTTTATTCCCCCTTCAAACTACAGTTTTTTACCCCCTTCCAAACTACAGTTTTATTCCCCCGTCCAAACTACAATTTTATTCCCCATTCAAACTACAGTTTTATTCCCCCGTCCAAACTACAATTTTATTCCCTCTTCAAACTACAGTTTTTTCATTCCCCCATCAAAACTACAATTTTATTCCCCATTCAAACTACAGTTTTATTCCCCCGTCCAAACTACAATTTTATTCCCCCTTCAAACTACAGTTTTATTCCCCCGTCCAAACTACAATTTTATTCCCCCTTCAAACTACAGTTTTATTCTCCCGTCCAAACTACAATTTTATACCCCCTTCAAACTACAGTTTTATTCCCCCTTCCAAACTACAGTTTTATTCCTCCATCTCATCCTCACTCGAGCAGTCTTTACTCTCTCTCCCTCTGACTGCCACTAATCCGCCATCACTTCATAGATGTCAAAACAAAACACGAATAACCTTCCAAACTACAGTTTTATTCCCCCTTCCAACTACAGTTTTATTCCTCCATCTCACCCTCACTCGAGCGGGCTTGACTCTCTCTCCCTCTGACTGCCACTACCCCGCCATCACTTCAATGATGTCAAAACAAAACACGAATAAAATTTAGTTTCAATTTCTCCAGTTATACAAACTGAAATGCCTATTACTGAAGTTATAATGTAATTGTGAACTGAAGTTCACGTTTGTAATTTTAAATAAATCATTACTTTTATCCAATCGTTTTTTCATGCTTTCAGAAATTCCTAATCAAGGTTGAATGCTTTGTGTACCCTATTACATTGAAACGGAATTTTTAAAAGGTTTTACCATATGACTAAGATGTTAGCTAAATTAATTACTAGAGAATATCATGTAGGCCTATATAACTTGAAAGAACCGAGAATCTGAAACAAAATTTTAGAATCGAGTTCGAAATCAGAATCAAAAATTTCAAGTATCGACCCATCCCTACTCTTTGGCCCAACCATATAGCCAAAAATATTTTTTTTACAGTTTATATTCATTTATTTCTCTAAATATTACAAATTTGTTACCATTACTAAATGAAAGTGTGTCAAAATTGTCTATGTCTGTAGTAAATCAAGTATGTTTATTTTTTTCAATTTAATACATTTCTAAAGTAATAACCATATAAAATAGTATATTTTTTGTCTTAGTTAATATTTTGGAGGTAAGCTTCAGAAGCACTCAATGATTTTTCAAAATTCGAGAGTTAAACAGAAACCAGAGTTTTAATTACTTTTTATACTAATGCAATTATGATTTAAAGCAGAATAAAACTTATTCTGATAAACCACATTCTTATTTACATGTATAAAAAACAGCGGGCTAATTGAAAATTATTTAAACATGTTTTATTTCTCACCATTAGTTGCCTTCCCTCTTCATTAACAAAAACTGTTTCTAAATTCTGTTGTATGTATATGCCTTCTTCAAGATCTTCTATATATGTATTGAGTTCTGATGCAAACTTGTGAATGCTTTCGAAAGCTATATAAAATCTAGTTAAAATTTCCATATGGTTTTCTCGCAGCTCCTCATCAACATCTTGAAGAACCTGTAAATTTATACGTAATGCTAGGTATATTCAAAAAAACTAACAGGAATTTTTTTAAAATTATATTCAGTATAAGTCTGATTAACAAACTTTTTGTTCTTAAATTGGTATACTTGATTATAAAAAATCTACACACTGTTGGTTGATTAATCAGTCATTTACTTCATTGACACTTCTTAAGAAACTTTGTTATATTTAATTTTGATCCACTATTTTTTTAATATTTCAAAAAAAGAACAGAAAAGTTTATTTTATTCGCTTTTCTACAAATCTTGCTTAGCAAGAATTAACTGCAACAATGTTCGGGAAACTAACAATATTCTTTTTAGAACATTTATTGCAATGAGAAAAACAAGTATTTAAGAGTAGAATAAAAGGTTCTAAGATGGGCATGAAGATCGTGAAGATGATAAATACCCAGGACATCAGAGAAAATCATCACTTGATAAAAATTTGGAAAAGACATAATGACATTATGACATTCGTCATAATATTGTCACTGAGGCTGCTGAAGGTATTGGAATATGCCTGAAATTTTTACAGCTGATTCAGATATGAAACGTGATTAACAAAATGTGCTCCGAAATTGTTTAATTTCAACCAATACCCGTATAAAGTGTAAGTTGCTCAGGAAATACTAAAGGAGCCAAAAACATTAAATACTCCCAAAACTTAGTTTCGCTAAAGTTTATTTTTCAGTTGAAATTTATTGCAAACTCTCTAATTCAGTCTTTTAACAATTAATAACATAGCAAATAAAACAACAACAAAATTTCTCAAAGTTACCAACAATAAATTTCTGGTTTGGCCACCAGTTCTAAGACTAATGTAACAACAACAAAATTTCTCAAAGTTAACAACAATGTAAATTTCTGGTTTGGCCACCAGTTCTAAGACTAATGTAACAACAACAAAATTTCTCAAAGTTAACAACAATGTAAATTTCTGGTTTGGCCACCAGTTCTAAGACTAATGTAACAACAACAAAATTTCTCAAAGTTAACAACAATGTAAATTTCTGGTTTGGCCACCAGTTCTAAGACTAATGTAACAACAACAAAATTTCTCAAAGTTAACAACAATGTAAATTTCTGGTTTGGCCACCAGTTCTAAGACTAATGTAACAACAACAAAATTTCTCAAAGTTACCAACAATGTAAATTTCTGGTTTGGTCATCAGTTCTAAGACTAATGTAACAACAACAAAATTTCTCAAAGTTACCAACAATGTAAATTTCTGGTTTGGTCACCAGTTCTAAGACTAATGTAACAACAAAATTTCTCAAAGTTACCAACAATGTAAATTTCTGGTTTGGTCACCAGTTCAAAGACTAATGTAACAACAACAAAAAAAGACAACCAATTGGACTATATAAGCCACAAAATTTAACAATTTTATTATTTATAAACGCAAGAAATATATACAACTTACAATTATAAAATCTTTCATCTCAAACGTGTTTCAATGACATTATGTCATCATCTTCAGTGATGCTGTCATAAACAAAAAATTAATTTGAAAAATTGAATATAACCTACAATATTTTAATAAAAGCAAAATATTATACACCGGTATAATATTTTTGGAACTGGATCTGGGTATTGCCAAATTTACAACCACAGCTACTAATATATTTACATTGAACTACATATGATAACTACAAATATTTAATTTTGATAAACCTATAATATTAATAAAATGGTATTAACAAAATTATTTCAATTTTGATTAATTTAAATTAAAGATAATATTTAACACTAAATTAATCTGCAATAATATTGAATTTTTAATTGGTCCTAATTCATTATTAACAATATTTACAATATTTGAACTGGCTTGTGAGTTAAGGTTATAAACAAGGTGAGCTGAGGTTTATAACCTTAGCTCACAAGCCAGCTCGAATATTGTTTATTAATTTATTATTTGTTTGAAAACACTTTATCTGGTATTTACTGCCAGTTAATTCAATTTATTTTTAATGTTCTATATCAAGATTATTTTTTCTAATTAAATCTAATGTTTTTAAAGCTCTTGTTATTTCTGAAAAAAATATCGAATTCATTATTTTAATACGGCAACATTTTTTAAAATAAATTACTATTTAAAATTTTTAATCAATTTTAAATATTAAATGAATGCTACAATTTTGATTTTAAAAATTTAATAATAATTGTATAAATTCTAATATTTCAACATTAATAAAATGTTATAAAAAAATGGTTTCTTAGAACACAATTCTAGCTTAAAAGTTTATTTCAGTTTACTCACAGGATTGTTTTCAATTTTCCGGTCATACTCATCTGAGGATTGAAAATAACTAAAGTCTTGAACTAGTTCACCATATTTTTGTTGATTTTGTTTTGTGTCCAACCTAAAATTATTTCTCAAGTCAAATTTTTATTTTAACCATCTATTATAATATACTAAACTAAGATAAATGTTTCTTTAAAATGTTTATAAAATAAAACTATAAGAGTAACAAGGTCAAGATGATAAAAAAAAAAGCTCTTTGGTTTAGGTAATTAATCACTCTAGGTATTGGTGCTTCCATTGTGAGTGAATGTGTTATAGTGTTGTACCATTTCATGCCGTTTTTAGGCAATAATAGAATATTCTGGCTCTTGGTGTTTTGAAAAAGCGATAGTTTCCAAATTGTGTATCACTCAAAGAATGAAGGAGCAACAATCTTTTGCAATTAATTTATATATGTATGTTTTACATCTAGGCATTTACAAATAGGATATTGATTGTGTTGTGATATTATCATGTTGTGTGCTTAGTCATACCTTTATATGGGCATAAATGTGTTAAACATGCAGGACTTACTATTTTTATACGTTTGCAACATTTTGCGTATAATTTCTACACGAATTAGTGTTGATTTAGTTATTTCTTATTTGATATGTCATGGGTCACAAACATTGTGCTGACCTCCCACCCTTCAAAAAGACTAGTGACAGTTTGCATTTCCTTTTATGAAATGACAATATTTGATTTTTTGAGACTCTGTTCTACAAACTTGTCCTTCTTTGTATTTGACCTTAGTAGAGCTTCATCTAATCCTTCAGTGTCTATCTAAGGCCCTCATTGCAATATTCCTTTCAATAGTAATCACCTAACCAACCTCCTCAACATTCATGTTTCTAACGACTTCCATGCCTCTTATTTGGTCTCCTTAATCAAAGCCTGTAGCTCCTACCACAACCTGATCTTCATCACCACTTTCTCCTTTCACCTTCTGTCCCCTCCTCATCCCCTGAGGCAGGTCAAATGGAGAGATCTTCAAGAGTACTTCCTCAGACATTCCCTTACCTCGGCTACTCTAATTACCTAGATGCCATTTCCATACAGATCCAAATTGATTAATCTATCTCCATTTTCAAAAACTCTTTTCCAACCCAGCCCTTTTTCCAGTGCTTATCCACTGAATAAGCTATCTAAAATCCTTGGATGTCTCTGACGTAACCATGTGGAAAGCCACCTGTTTAATCCTCGGGGAAAAAATTACCAGACATCTGTATTCATATGTTTCAGAGCTAGTCTTTTCTCCAACACATAAGACTAAAGTTTTTGCTATCTCGAGACACAATTCTCACAATACCAGGACTCCAATGATGAATACATTGCCAACTTTGTGAACAGGCAGCTCCAAAAGTACCATCTCAAAGTACCTTCAGTCAGGACCAAAAATCAGAAGATCTATCTTTCACACAACAAGATATCAAAAAAGGCCATCCAGACACTTAAGCCAAAAAGGTTCCTGGTGTGAATTCCATCACAACCACTGCCCTGAAATACTTTCAACCCATCTTTTCCTCGTAACTACTTCCCCTCCTCAAAACAACTAAACCATTTCCCCTAAAACTGGAAATAAGTATATATCATCCTCCTTCCCAAACAGCACAAGTCCTATATAGACTAAAGAGCTTATTGCCCCATCTCCCTCTTCCCATCATATCAAAAATGTTCAAATACCTCTTATACTCCATGTCTTTCCTACTCTGAATGGTGTTATACATCACAAACAATTTGGTCTACATAGGGGCAGCCCACCACCCAGCAGTTCCTGCATACTACCAACTTCTTGGTAGATGCTTTCAACAAAAACCAGTCTCTTTATCAGCAGTCTTTGACTGCGTCTGGCACCCTAGACTCCCGCACAAACTGGCACTACCAGTGGCTCTCCAACATTTTCTCGTCCCTTTTTGCTGATGACACCATGTTCCAAAGTAGCTCATGGAGCACTGTTAAAACTACAAAAATCATTCAGGGACACCTGAACCTAATATTGGTAGGAGGCCCATTGCTGGTACGTTTCCATGAAATACCTTGTCGTCATATATGTCAAATTCAAATACACTTGAGTCTGGCTAGTCTGAACACGGGTAATCCGAATGTCCCCTTAATCCGAACAAGTTCAGATATTTTTTGTAAAATAGAACAGATAATGGGAAAGGTAAATAATGTTGTAAAGAAATGAAAGAAGTAATTTATTAAGGAATACAAATGTTTTGTCTAATGTTTAAAGACTAAATTGAAACAACGTAAAGAATAAACAACAGAAAAAATATGCGGTGAAAATATTGTAGAAACCGTAATCCACATAAAAGTGAACATTAGTTTAGTTGTCATTGGACATATTTTTGTGTTTGCCGTTTTTAGTGTTTTTGGGATGGCACATATATGAGCTGGTCGGTCTGTAGCACAAAAATCATATTGTACACCAAGCGCCCCAGAGCCGCTACAAAGGCTTATATCAACAAACACCCAACTAACTCGTCTTGGCTAGACAAATTATATGCATACTAGACAGACTGTATAGATAAGCTTATATATCAAAAAAATACAGACAGTATAAATATTATTGTAACACAGACAAAATAGGTTTACATTTGAGTTCCATACACATTACAAAATATTTACAAATGTACCCATCACTTGACACTTTTACATCTTTTGTGATAAATATCATTTAGAGTAAACCTAGTAAAACGTGATCATTCAAAACAAAAACAGCCTCAGTGGCACGAAGGAATAAACAAGGGTATCAACTCTATTTTGACATCATTGACCTTCGAATAACTGAGAGACCAAAAGTCCAACATAACGTCAGACATAGGGTCCTAATTAGTTCACAAAAGCCGGACTCAAGTGTACCTCATTCAATTGATCCTCCTTCATCCTATCGTTTCTTATGTAGCTCCTGTTTAGAGTCCTCTTTATCATCAGACATCTCGTAAAAACCAAAATTTCTTCCAGCCTTCGTCTCTGAGACATATTTCCAACTATCTCTGATTCCTCTCCAATGTCACCATCTGCCAATCCTTCCACTCTACCACCTTTGCTGTTTTTACCATCCCCTAAAGCTAAGGTTTTCGATAATGCCATAAGTGCAAACTTTAGATATAAGTGATCTGAGTAACTGTGATAGATTCCCTCTTATTTTCTGACCATGACTCAGTCCTCCTTGATTTCCCATAACACCTCTTTAATGCAATCTCCTTCCCCCCTTCCCAACACCTTTACCAGGTGACATTGTAAGGGGCTCAGGTCAAATCTAAGGTTAAATCATCTGTGTAAATACTATAGTTTTAGGAAAAATCCTGCTAGGCATCATTTAATTCAATCACTGTTCAATTTTTTTTACAATCACTGTAACTTTAATATATATTATTTAATTTGTAAAGCTTCTTTTTTACACATGCTATGTCACATACATCCAGGCATAAATATATTCTCAAACATGGAAAGGAATAATAATGTAATAATGATGTAACGTGATTATTAATGATAATAGCATGTTAAGTCAAAATCCGTTAACAAGAACCTACAAGTGGTAAATAAATCATTTCCCACAGAATAATAATGCTTTTCTTCAACAAACCAAAGAACGTCCTGTCATTGCAGAAGCCCCTCCTTGAAATCAGCCTAAATACTAAGTACTGTTCCCATATTCCTACTCACAACCAGTATCACGAGACAAACACTGCATAAACTCAGGGGCCATAAAACCCCTTCCTCTTCTGACTGACAGAGTATTCAATACAAAATGTTACCAGTGCTCCCTGCAAAACATATTTCTATAAACATAAACTACTGGTAATTAAATACTAGTTCAATTAACATCATTTAGGTGGAAACTCTAAAAAATATCAAAATAAGATCATAACTTTTTTTAAATTATAACGTTTTCAATTTTACTCTTTATACTTTTACAATTTTTATAACAAATTTGTATAACAATATGTGTGATTTTTAAATATGATAAATATTACTGCTATCATCTTTATTCAGATTAAAATCTGGAGGTCTAACAACTCATTTTATGAGTAGTTATTTTACAACATTGTTATGGCAAGCAATCTCTCTATAAACAATGTAGTTAATAATATAGGACTACTTACTTAAACACTGGAGGAATGTAATCTTTAAGACGAAGTAGCTCTGCAATGATTGCATTTCCTCGAGAAACCAAATGCAATATAACTTGCCCACAGCTATTGTTTTCTGCTAGGAACTCATGAGCCATTTTGTCTACCTGAATAAATTTGTCTACTCATGAAGCAATCTTTAAAAAAAAAGGTGGGGTTTATTATAACAACATATTATATTTAATTATAAAAGAAACAAAATTAATACTATCAAAGGTTTTAAAAAAACTAAAATTATATAAACCTGTTTAAAATGGAACTTTCTGAAAAGTAACATTGTAAACTTAACATATAAGAATTGGTAAGGATACTAAATAAAACGTTATTTATTTCCCGTTTCTACCTGTTCGATTTTAGAGAAAAAAATTATACCAGGAGACGCAGAAAGTCATCAGGGATACGAAAAAAATTATAACTCTGGCTAATGCCACAAAAATTTAAAATTTTGGAAAATATGAATTCCCTCTCTCCAGCACAAGTAAAACATTACTAATTCAACGTGTTGCCTTCCTTTTTTTAATGTATTAACTCGCAAAGTGTCTCAAAATGTGTTTAAATTTGCTCTTGACTCCCAAAAAATGCAAATTTCAAACAAAATTAACTTCAACAAAGCACTACTAGCACCATGGCTACACATTTCACCCGCCCCACAAATCTTATAGAATTATGAAACTTTGATACACATCTTATTTTTTGGCGATAATAAGTCGCAAAACTACTCAAAAGAACAAAACAAAAACTCACAGATGCTATTCCACACACACACAAAACAGAAACTATTGCATTGAACAATTACACACCTTTTATTTCTATCGCCAAATAACGATAGAACTTACACCACACAAAGTACATTGAATTGATGTGTTACAGTTAATTATCCAAATTTGTAATTTATTGGGAGTAATCAACAAGTTTAATTACATTTTGAGGCATTTTGCGAGTTACTACAACAACAAAATTAAGTCAAAACCTTGAATAACATTTTAGGTGTGCCATAGAGGGAAGGAATCACTAGTTTCTAAAATTTTTATTTTTGGGGCATGTGCGAATGTTTTTATAATTTTGTTTGTATTGCTCAAGACTTTCTGCTCCACCTGGTATAAATGTGTTTACTGGAATACAAACACGTGGGAATGGGAAATAAATACCAATAGAACTATTGAAGAAGACAAAGAAATTTGGAACAAAAAAACAAATAGAAAACAGATTAAACGAAACAACAAATTGGTAAATGCTAAAGTGTATTAAAAAACAGAAATATAAAAGAAACACTAATTAAATATATAATTAATTACAAAAATCAAAAGTTGCAGAAAATATACAAATAGCTGAGTGAACAACAAAATTTTATTGTACAGTAAGGGAATAATTTGAGTAAAAATTTTTTTAAACAAACAATAGGTTGATAAAGACTCCTCAGATAAATCTAAAAATGTTTTAACAATCAAACTAGCCGTGTTGAAATTTATTGAAATGTATCTAAACCTACTACCATTAAAAAAGGAATTGTAGATATAATTAAATTAGTACTCATATTGTAAAAATACAGCTGTTTCATTATTAAACTATTGAGTTATATGAATAATTTTTATATTTGTTGATTCTATCTTCAATGTAAGCTACTAGTTTTCACTAAAACACTAGTGTAAATATCACTGTAAATATTTACAAGTGTTTTAGCAATAATTTTTGTTTATTGGTAATTCTATTTGACCTAATACATTGAAAATTTTTAATTTTGTAAGGGAATATAAAATTTATCCATAAAGTAATAAGGTTAATAAAACGAACAGGAAGTAAGGATGCGCTAAATTAAATCATGAATATTATATATAGCAAATTAGAAAAAAGTTACCTTATTCTAATCATGTTCTTGGGTTTCGCTAAGGCTTTTGACAGTGTTGATTATATTTTACTAGAAAAATTAAACTATATGGGAATTACTACTTTATGTATTCAGTCACTCATATTGAAATAAATCTAAGAATTTTTAATATAGATGCAACGAATCCGGTTGACATGAAAAAATTGTTGAAACATTCCCTTAAAGTTGAATACTATTGATATCACTTGGTAAAAAACCACTACTTACTGATATTTTTCAGCAGATGCGTTTCGCACTAGATCAGTCCATTGTTCAGTGCTCTGAGCCACGGACAATCCTCAACACCTCTGCTAAAAAATATCAGTAAGTAGAGGTTTTTTAGCAAGTGATATTAACAGTAGTAAATTTTAAAAAAACCTCTATTAAAAAAAAGCAAAAACTGGAAATTCCCTCAAAGGTTTTGATAGGAGTGTATACAAAGAAATTCAATTAAATTGATTTGGGAATTTGTTTAGAAAATGCTACCAATTATCTAACCGAGCATTCACTCGGTTAGAATAAAAATCTAAGAATTATTAATATAGATGCAACTAATAATAAATAGATGGTGGTAATCACGCTATGATTAACTTTATACATGTTTATATTAATTTCCATTGTGGGTGTTTTAAAATGAAAATTATATTACTTTATTTACAGTACAAATGTTATAAGATATTATTTCTTTACCACAGTAAAAATAAATAAATAAAATAGAAAAACTAGTGATTAGAAAAACTTCTTCAATTTATAAGTTAGTAAATATACTAACTTATAAAATAAATCTTACTAAATGATTTTAATATAATAAAAATTAATAATTACACAAATACACAGACATTTGACACAAATACACAAACATTTACGATAACCTAGAAATCCTACACATCAACAAAAAAGGACCACCTCTCAACACACTAGAACAATAAGAAATTTACAGACACACAAAAACACAAAGTACAAACATATTAAACGAACAAACACAATACAAATCACACATACTCTTTGATACTATCGAAAACCTACCTTTAAAACCGACACCGGTTGACCAGTCATCTCCAAGCGGAAGACACTGAAGAAGATCGCCAACTAGCGATTGAAACGTTCTGTCTCAGTAGGTTTAACAAATTTACTAAATTTAAAGTTCGGATAGTCATAAACTATTGTTTAAGTGATTAATAACATTCATCGAACATAATGGACTACAAAATTCAATGATTATATTTGTTGTGTGTGTTAAGTATTTTTTTAATTTAGTAGACATAGAATTAGAGTAAATTATTTTGTTTTCAGGAGGATATCAATTATACTGATAATTGTACACTTGAATCCTACAAATACTTATTGAGATTTATTTAGTAATCTATAATGCAGAATGATTTCATATTTATTGGGCAGTGGGGCTATAGTTGTTTTTCAGAAACCGTAAACACATGGTTAGAATTCATTAATTAAGCTTCTCATAAAACTTGGAAGAGGGTGTAAACCTTACTTAGGAGATGTAACTATCTAAAAGCAGTTGAAAAAATAATAGAATTAAAACAATACTATGAAATATTTTTCTAATGTAAATAAACCTATTTTCAATAAAAATGACACAATGTAAATAGTTAGTTCATAGCAAGTTTCCTTAACATTCATTTCTTCTAATATCACACCAAGCATAAAAACTTCTGAATCTTGAACAACTTTCTGAATAAGAATCTACAAACTTGCCTATAGTAGCACTTACTTAAATTTGTTGAGGAAGGCCGTTTCGGGAGATGTGTCCTATTGTCAACTCGGACCATAACTCATGAAAGGCAAGTTTGTAAATATTTACAAGTGTTTAGTGAAAACTAGTAGCTCACGTGAAGATGGAATCAACAAATAAGAATCTTCATTGTTTCATTATAAAATCTTGAAAATATAACACAACTGAATATTATAACCCTGATAAGAATAAGGGTATAATATTACCTAAAAATAGTAAAAGAGTAAGTGATAAAATGGTTATGTAACAACAATAAAATTATACATAATATTACCTGTTAATGTGAAAATGTTAAATAACAAGAGAATATTAAGTGATACTGATGATTCCAGTTCCTGAATCTTAATGTGTTAGCCTATTGTATCTATAAATATATCTCAATTTTTGTTTAGTTTGAAAGTAGAATCAGGTACCAGTCCAAGTATGGGGATTTGTTCCTCTCTGGGGTTACATCTGTAACATTTGTAAATGTTTTGTGAATGCTGATTTAATAAAAAAAATAATTTTTGTTTGTATAACAAAATCCATCATAACTCTAAAAATCTAATAGCTAATAATCATAAGTAATTCTTGAATTTGGTAGCCCATTACCTTCTGTGAAACTTAAATATAAAAGTGATTAACATAAGTAATTATTGAATAACTGAGTGAAAACTATTAACCTATTTAAAATAGTAATATTTGAAACAACCCCAATACCACAAAAATTATCAGAAATAACAGATAATACAAGGTATTTAAGATTAAACCCTTATGTACATGTCAAAGACCAGAGGGTCTTATTAGAAAATACAACCTAGAAAACATTAAGTTACAAACTAGACTGACTAATTGTATATTAACTTACTGGCTGATGCGTTTCGAAACAATTGCTAGATTGACAAAGCCAACTGGTCATTCATCTATTTAGTGAATTCAAGATTATTACTACAAGCAACTTTAGCTAATAATCATTATCTAATTCTTGAATTTTGTAGTCCATTACGTTCGGTGAATCTTATTAATCCCTTAAACAATTATCTAATAGTTTTGTAGAAATTAGTAATTTAATGAAACAGATTATTTGTTTGTAACTTCGAGTTTACACGTATTTATGTACCTTATTACATTGAGATTTTCCAGTTTTTTCAAAATTTTAACAATTATAATTATTTTAGTTTTAAAGTACTTCCTTTTACGAAGCTAACCCTCTTCTACGACCGAAGGTCATCAGTAATCATAAACGAATGTTTTGAAACGCGTCAGCAAGTAAGCAATTATGTATTCACTTAATTAAGAATTTTTAAAACTAGTTTAATCAGTGAATTCAAGATGATTAAATCAAGCAACTTCATATTAATTATTCCCTATAAATATAATTAATAATATAACAATTAATATTAGCCAACTTAATTCTTGCTTAGAATCTATTATTGAATAACATATTTGTGTAAATATAAAAATCAGAACTGCCTAGCAATTAGTTAAGTTTTACCATAGCTATATTTTAATATAACTATATGATAATGTAGCATAACAAAATGCGCCAATTCCTGAAAAACTATTTGTTGTGTTTTTAACAGGTTATCTTTATTTAATAATACATAACGTATGTTCTAACTACTATTTCTGGTTTGCAACTTTTATAAATCATATTTTACTTGTTTAAAATATATGTATCGTAGAGGGAATTAATAATGCCAGGTCTAAAGATAATTAAAGATACTAGTTTCACATGTTTGTAAAAATGATATAGTCACTATTTTACTTAATGATGGAAACAAATTCTTTCAGAGTTAGTACCTTTTCAAGCCTTTCTCCATTCCTGACAAAAAATTCCAACAAACAAACAAAACCAATTCTAACCTAATATTTAGTTGAAATATTGTTAAGAATAACTTATATGAAAACAAAACTTTTGGTATTGCACATAAACCTACCATAAACTTTATTCATCGTGAACTAGCTGTATTTTGTTGAGTGTAAAATTTACTTTATACAGTTTGTGTATTGGTGAACTGAAGTTGTTTCGAGTTAAAATTTTAACCTGTTTTGTTTTGCTACAATTGATCACTTTTTTGTTAGTTACTGTCAAATACTTGTTAGTTACCATAGTATTTAACTCTGTTAATACTTTTTTGGGTAAAAATACAGAAGCCCGGCGCTATACGATATTTTGGGAAATGGTTTAACATCATTAAATAGCACGATATCTACAAGAATTTTTTTTAAATTGACCTCGGAAAGTTATTTTTTTTCAATTTAAAGTAGCGAAAAAAATTCAGCGCGGATGTAGAAGTTGTGAATAGGCGCGGAGTGATACAAATGCTTCGTGATACAACTGTATTTCAATGTATAAAATTAAAACCAAATCTAACCTGACTTGACACTTTTTAGGTATATTTTAATATAGGTATACAGTATTGTATAAATTTAAAACCAAATCTATCCTAACTGGAGACTTTATAAGTATATTTAAATATATGTATAAAAATTACGCGAAGTTGTGAATAGGCGCAGAGTTATGCAAATGCTTCGTGATTTTACAACTGAATTTCAATGTATAAAATTAAAACCAAACCTAACCTGACTTTACACTTTTTCGGTATATTTTAATATAGGTATACAGTATTTTATAAATTTAAAACCAATCTATCCTAACTGTAGAAGTTGTTTCTTAAATATATACACATGTAAGTTTGCGTGACGTACCGCGGACAATGCGTACAACCTTATGCGCAGCACTGTGACGTAAGTATCACTCCGCGCCTATTCACAACTTCTACATCCGCGCTGAATTTAGTACCCTACTTTAAATTGAAAAAAAGTAACTTTCCGAGGTCAATTTTAAAAAAATTCTTGTGGATATCGTCCAATTTGATGGTTTTGAACAATTTCCCAAAATATCGTATAGTGCCGGAGTACTGTATTTCAACCCTTTTTTGTATCGATGAATTTTGGGAAACCTATAAAAAAAATACTAAATTAATACATATTTATTTTTCATTAAAAATCTTGTTCAAATTTACGAAAATCGTGGTTATCAAGTTATTTTAATAAATTCTCCTATATTACGTACAAAAAAAATACGTATTTTCATATGAATATCTGACGTTTCCGGGTTAATATTATTATAGGTTTTATAACTAAATCAGTATACAGCTTTTTTACTTACTTAAGCTAACCTATAAACTTCCAATTTTAATCACAGAACCATGTAGAACACAACACTTGAACACTACAATAAATTAGTAAACAGAAGCATCATTTTTGATGGACCAATCAGAGATGAATTTACATAACACTTGGTTTAGTCCACAGAAACGTAATTTTTGAAAATCCAATCAGAGATCACTTTCTTTACAGTCCGCGTTATTTTAAAAATTCTTATATAAGTAATTTATATTATAAGTATTGTATTGTTATTGCTTTGCTACAGAGTTGTATTGGTTGATTCAATATATATACTTTTAGTATTTATTACTGATTTACATAAATAGAACCACTCAACCACAGATTTTCATAAATAAGCGTTAATTTAAACTTTTATAAACATTTTAATTGTAAAGCAAACATTTTTAGAGGAAATTATTACAAAAAAAAACATTGAGTTATTTTTGTAACTTTAGTTATAATTTCCTCTAAAAATGCTTTGCAATTGAGTACATAAGGATTTTAATTAAAAGTTTAATTTTTTGGTTTGTGGTTAATAGGTTTTATGTATATTAAATAAAATTTAAGTTACAGTTGCTTCAAGTTAGTATTGTTGTTTCTAACTGATTGCAACAACAGTGGCTATTTCTTTAGTACACTAACACTCAACACTGGGCGAGGTTGTCAACCAACGCAAATCCAAAATGCCGAATGACGAGATCTGATTCAAGAGCCATGTTCTACCTCACTATTTGCAGTTCAGATAAGTTATAATTTTAACATAAAGTGATGGGAATCCAAATTTACCTTTCAAACTTTAACTGGTCATGGCAAAATAATACAAATGTTTATATTTTAGGGTAATCTGTATAGTATTTTCAAGTATTTCATGGGTATGTCGTGTTGGGTACTTGGAATTGTGTTGAATTTAGTTTTCAGGTAGTTATATAGTATATCAATCATTTTTATGTTGTATCCCATTGGTTTCTGTTATATGTTTAATGGTGTTCTAGTTTGTTTGTGTTTGTAATAAGCGAGATATCATAGTTTTGTAAGTGGGCAATTAAACAAATATATAAATTTAACTTATACTGAAAACCCATCATCACTACTATTCACAACTCTTCAAACCACCAACACCAACACTAACTAGCCAAGCAGAAAAACATCAGAAATGCATTTAGATGTGTAGGAATATTCCCAAAAAACCTTTTCTTAAAATCATTCTAACTGAGATATACTGTGTTAAGGGATGTCGGTAAAAATACTTTTTTTGATAAGATTAAAAATTATATTGGGTGACAAAAATGAAAACTTGTGATATCTACTTAAATGTTGCCATACAAATTGAATAGATAGGGTTATTCAGTTCCTTCTATATTTTTTAATCATCCAGTTAAGTTCAAATACATTTCTTTTAAACTATAGTAGATGGCAATTGAAGTCACTGCAGTATTTCCAAATATTTATTAACTTATAAAAATTTAGGGGTTTTAGGTTGGATTCGAACTGAGTATCTTCATGTTCGAAATCTATCGTTTTGGCACCAAGCCAACTTTACCATAGCTAGAACCATCTCAAGGATTATGAATTTTTTCCACCATCTGGTTGTCGCCAAAACCTCTATTATACAACCTTAAATTGTTGCCATGGTTACCACACAATATCATAAATAATGCTCTAGGATTAAAAATTAATAGAAAGAATAAAGTTAATAAACAAACTGGATTAACGATATCAACCTTGCTTTACAAGTGGACAATGCGAAAGGAAAGCGAAAAGAAACTACAACATAATGCAAGCGATGAAAAAAAGAAAGCATATAAATAGTAACAAACAAAAATAATAGTCCAACACTAGCTATGAGTGGCTAGAAGCAAGATTCATTCAGCAAAGGAACTCTAAAACTTTAAGGAGTCAATAAAACTTAAGATACTTTTGACTGACTTTTTTGCCTTTGATCAGTGTTAAGTATGCACACACTGGCTAGAAGAGTAAACAAGGTATGACAACTTGTATTTTTATCTGTTTTATTTGGTGCATTAACAAATTAACACAATCTTGGTTACTCCAGGTTTAAATTTCTCAAGTTCTATTCTCTTATCTTATCTTCCTTCTTCTACTTGTCACACAACTGAATGAGCCAAGGAGCTGTTATGGGTATTTTAATTTTAACACAGTATTAAAATTAAATATTTTATTTAAAAAATGTTTCATATAAATTTACTAGTCTTCAACTATACAAAAAGAGTATACAAAACCATTTAATCTAATTAAATACAAATTATATCTATATATATATGATATATTAAAAATATACAAAAGGCCATTAATTATTAAAATAATAAAAATTATACTAGACTACTGGCACAAAGCATTTACTTTACAATGTTGCATTGTATTGCATGAAAAAAGCAACAACTTATGTTTTGGGGGAAAATTGTGCAAAATATTTAAATAAAAAGATGAAGATGTTCTAAATATACTGTTGCTAAAACCTAGTAATTTCTGTAGTTTTTTGTTATTTATGGTTTTTTTAATAGATCACCATGTTACTGGTTCTTATAAAGCCTTGGAATTGTATAAAAAATTCTGTATTGTTAAACTATCTCTATTACAGACAAAGATCCTGAATTATAGAATTTAGTGATCCCAATAATGTACTGATAGTAGTAGTTGTAATAATGCAAACTCATAATTCCAAAAATTTGGCTTCCCGCAAACACCATATGAACCCTCCCTTAAAAAATAAAAACAAATCTACCAATAAATCTAAACTAATTTAAAACTAAAAACCAAAAAAAAATCAACTTAATTTCTATTCCAAATTTAAAATGCTAGACGTACTGACACTGAGAAAATTGAACAATTTGATTAAACGCTGAAAATTATTTATGTTCTGACATTACTAGTAAATACCACAATCGTGAGAATCATGACTGTCAACTCGAGAATATAAAAAATGTTAAATTTGTTTTAAAGTGTTAGAAAGTGGTAATTGCTGTCTGCATTACCAATCTTGCTAATATGGTTATAAACACATATTCATTGAGCTTAGCTTGTGAGGTTATGTTAAAAACAAATAAAAACATACACAAAACTCACAAATTAATCATTTATTTACTCATACGCGTTTCAATGACCAAGTCGTCATAATCAGTGAGTGTTACTACTACAGTTGTAAGTTAGAGTTTGTAGTAGTAACACTCACTGATGATGATGACTTGGTCATTGAAACGCGTATGAGTAAATAAATGATTAATTTGTGAGTTTTGTGTATGTTTTCATTTGTTTTTAATATTGTTATGTTCAAGAGCTTAATACAAAAATGTTAGATACAATTTTAAAATTAATTTAGAACAACGAAGTTAAGTAGTTTTTGCCTACACTGTTAAAACAATGGATTTTGTCTATACTGGTCAATTAATTTCAATAGAAATTTAAAAAAGTTCAGATGCATGGTCATACCTAACTTACACAAATAGTACTTCTCATTTTGGAAACTTCATAGTTATACTAATTACCATTTTGAATATGTGTAGTTGAACTGAATGTTTATATTTTACCCATTCAAATTATTTAAACTCAATTTTTTTTATGAAATTATCCTGGTTAATCCATAGGTAGGGATAAAGTGCTTGGACAGTTGTTCCACATAATTTGGACACCAGAGTAATTTCTATAGCTCTATTGCCTCAAAATAATTTGATCTGAACCTTCCTGACCAATGTCTATAGTTTATTTTTAAAACAACAGTTGATAATAGTATTAAAGAGAATTTTAAATCAATTGTTATTTACAATAAATAGAGTTTAATAATATGATTAAAACCTTTTGAAAGAATATTCAATTTTGAAGCATGACAAAACCTACATGAACTATATATTAGAATGCAACATAATATTACATTACAATTAATTTTCCTGCTTTACATCTGGATTTTAAGCTTGTTTAAAAAATTTTAATTTTTATAAACTGAACACCATAAATATTATTGAGTTTGTAAAATTATCTCAACTAACTAGTAATCTAAATAAAACATGGACATTTATTTAATAAGTTGATTCTTTAAAAAGATACAGATTATATAAATAAACAAAATAAAAGTTACTTAAAAGCCAGGAACAAACAAAGGGTTAGAAAAAATAATTACAAGTAACATTACAAGTTATTTGTAAGTATATTTAGTATGCCCACTATGGTGGCCATTCAAGTGCAAAGAGTTAAACATTTTGATGTGTTATTTTTCATTTAATCATACAATAAATACAAAAATTGATTATTTTGAAACATTAATAAATCAAAGAGTTATCTCTCTAGACCCCTTCATTTCCTATTACGATAATTGAAAGTATAACTAATTTGAAGAAAATTGTCAATGCTTCAATTGTAATAAATCAAAATAAAATGTTTAAACGGCACATAAAATGCAAAATTTATGGTATAGAATTCTATCTGTAATATTTTCATTGAAAACTCTACATAAAAAAATCCTTCACAAAATTTCTATTTCTGAAAAAACCTAAAATCTTAACTAAAGTTGTTAAATCATATTAAGAATTTTTAACCCTCAAAGTGCTAAAAGCTCGGTCCAAGCCGTTTGGGTCTCGTTCTAAAGTGCTAAAGGCTCTGTCCGAGCCAATCGCGATTATGGCTGCCGAACAATAACCCGTGTTCCAATTCAGTTATATTTTATATTAGAATAAAGTAAAAGAATTGGTTTATTTATTACTCTATTCGGAAAAACTTGTTGTATATCGTAATAGACCTAATTGAAGGGCTCATGAGTCAGCAGTCTGTTTACAAGAGTCGCGGGGCGTAGTGCATGTCGGCGCCAGTTCAGTTTTGTTTATTACCATTTATTTATTGGTTCAGTTATAAGTGGTTTTAGTTATGGTATAAGTATTTTTAATTATTACATTTGTTTGTTGTGTATTTCATGATAAATAATAAGTGAACTAAGTCGTTCAAGTCAAATCCCAAAGTGCTTGTTTGATTCGCCAGGTGATGAGTTTGATAGAAACATTTCTGATATTGGCACAGACTTGGAAGAAATTTCAGAAAATGATGATAGTTATCTGGTAGTGGAGAGAAGTATAACTCTGATTGAATAGTGATGTAAATAGAGAATCTGATATACTTAAAAAACAGCCAAGTTCATTGTGTACTTATAGGCCTAGGCCTCACGGTAACTTGTCACCACCCACTTCCCAACAAATCTCTAATTCTGATCATGAAAATGAACCACCCCCAGATGAAGGCTCAAATGAACCCTGGTTATTATAAGGACTTATAACATGTCTGGAGACCTAAAGGGTGAATCATCAAAAAGCGTGCAGCAGAATCAGATTCCGATTAGGCATTGACATGTACATAGGGATAATGTGTAAATATGTATATAGGCCTATATGATTTTGATTTTTATGTTATATTTTATATTTGTAAACCTAAGTGATACTAATTGCCAAGAAAGACAAGTTTGCCTGATCACAAGTGATCCTACATACCTAGTTGGAAAATAAATAATGTGAAATTTATTGTTGATTTTTCTTGGTTACAGTGGTTAAAAACACTAATTATTTGTGAATATAAACTATTTATGTTATACTTTTCTATATTCAGGACTAAATTGCCCATATTTTGTAAATTTTTAATTTCAAATATTTTACAATGGTGTTTTTAAGATTAACTGGAAAAGAAGAAACATTTTTAAATAAAATTTGTGTTTTCTATTCATCGGCAGTTTTTTATGCTTCAATATAATTTGGTAGGTTTCTGTTTTATATAACTTTATTCTTTTGGTTATTGTGAATATTTTGATAAAAAATATATTATACATCAGAGGTATTTTGTATTTTCTACTCAGTTTAACATAAAATCCTGCGCCTCACCATTAAAACACCTAGCACTACAGAATGTTATTACCGGCACTTGGAGGTTAAACAATATTTCAATGAAAAACACAATACATTATATATATATATATTTAGGTTAGTTTTGGTTGGTAAAGATTATTTAGATTTTTTGGACTAGGAGACTGACAGACTTACTTTGGTAAGAGTCCACTCTGTAGTCTTGAAATAGAAACACATAAAAGCACTTAAACAATGATATATTTCAACCACACAGTGGTCTTTGCAGTGATTACAATTATTTTATTTCATTCTCTCATATTTCTTTTTGTGTTTTCTCTTCGATTGACAAAGACCACTGTGTGGTTGAAATATATCACTGTTTAAGTACTTTTATGTGTTTCTATTTCAAGACTACAGAGTGGACTCTTACCAAGGTAAGTCTGTCAGTCTCCTAGTCCAAAAAATCTATCTATCTATCTATATATATATATATATATATATATATAAATGTATGTGTAAAATACATTGCTAGTAAAAACTATAAAATCCTGCAAAAACCTTACTGTCACAGCCTTGTAGTAAAAATCTATTTATTTCTGCAGTCAAAACAAATTGAGATCAATTTTTAAACACTAACTGCTAAATCATTATCTACTTATATAATATAGTTATTTCTTAATTATATGATATTTGTATAACTGAACTAAAATACTCTAAGTACATTCTGCTACATTCTAATTCATACTATAAATCAATTATAAATGTATATTTAATAAATGAGGTGTAATATCAGCTATATAAATTCTTTCAATTAACAAGGCTAGATTTTAATGTTTAATAAGATTTGTATGAAGTATTTTATATTTATTTTAATACATGTTTTAATGACATATTATAAAAAACTATTTTTTCAAAATCTTTAAACAGAATCTGACACAGTGTATTTAATTTCAATCAACACTCTCTTGTCATCTTTACATTCGTCAACCATGCTATATAAAAAATAAACATTTTAACAATTTAAAAATACTATATATCATATATAAATATCTTATTATATATATCTGCATAATGCATGCATCATACAAGTACACATTTATCAAAAAACTGACCAACACCTGTTTAGATATATTATGGACTCTGAAAAATTCAAAAAGTACGATACCTAGATAATAGTCAGGAATTATACTGCACAGTACCTTTAAATAATTTAATTGAACAAGTGAAGTGCTAATGCTGATCAGAATATAATATTGTAAAGTATATCCAGAAAGTAAAAGTACGGAGCAGATTTTAAAGGAATTGTGATTACCATGGGGGGGGAGGAATTATTTAAAGTTTAAATGGCGTAAAGCGGTTATTTGCTATTTTATTGTTCCTTGGTTCATTTTAAATTTCACTAAAATATTATGACCATTTTTTAAAATCTCAAGATACAGTAGAGTCTCGAAAATCCGAGTCCCAGTATGTTTAGCTTCCATTACATTCAATCCTATTTCTATTTTAGTCTGTTTTATCTATTTGGCAGAAAATGATGAGTCAGCTTCCTAGAAATGTTTATATCAATACGATATGCAAAGGAAATGAGTCTGGCTTCTAAGAAATCTCCATTTCAATACGGTATGCTAAGGAAATGAGTTGGGTTTCCAATAAATGTTCATATAAAATTCTATAAACCTATTTAGTGCATTTTTAATTATAGTTGTTAGGGTTTATTAAAACTCCCATTTTTTCTAATGCACAGGAACGTACTTCCGTATAATTATAGTTTTTGGTAATCCGAGGGGGTCTCGGATTATCAAGACTCTACTGCATATATCATTTACCTTTTTTAATTATTGACAATTAAGGATTTTAACAAATAACTGCAAAAAAGTTGGGTAACTCTAGGTCTACCCGCTGGGGTTGCTCTGACATACAAAGGAAATTTGTTTCAACAACATTGGTAGCATAAATAAATGAAACCTCATACCACAAATTACTTTTTTCTTTTATTTAAAACCTTATGTACATTTCGATTGCATAGCAATCATCCTCAGAGGTAATTTACAATAAAAATTATACAGTTATAACATTGGTAGCATTGCATTAAAAAGTCAAAGTAGAGTGGAGTGAAACGCAGTGCTTTTGTTTCTGTTAGTTGAAAACTCAAGTCATAGTCATCTGATTAGTGTCTCTATTCAGAATTCCCCACCCACAAGGTGAGTTTATTCTATTTGTGCTAAGGAAGGGAACACGCCATTTCATATTTGTAACAATATCGAAACTGGAATAACTTATATGTATGCTATAATGATGAGATCATTGTTAAAGAAGATTATTATGAAAACGTTTAATTGACTTTGGATGAATGTTTTCGGAAATCTCCAAATCTCTTGTAAACAAAATAATTACCGAATTACTTCCAAAGGATCTTACAAATGAAAACAGCTAACGGAATTATACTTTTTCAAGGGAATTTCTACAAATATTTCAAATTGGAAAGCCGACAATTTCTTGATTCTAATGAAGCTTTTGTCAAAACAAGTGACCTACTACACCTATGAGTCTAAAAGACAAATAATGCGCTGGAGGCAACAGAAAAAAAATTTGTTTCTGCTTGCAAAATCATGCCCTGTTATGTTTTGGAACTGTAAACAGCTGTCATGCATGTTCACAGCAGGGGAAAACTATTTATGCTATTATACTATGAAATTCTAAAAAATTACACTGAGTGGAACCGAGCAAATTAAGGAAAATGTTAACAAAGAGAATGTTTCCTTAATGATTATGTACATTCACCAACAGCCAATGCCATAAAACAAACTTAAACTCACTGGGTTTGGACATTATCAATCATACTACTCGCAACCCAGAATGTGCACTTTAAATTTTCACACTTTTTCTCCTTAAAGTAGTTTAACCCAAGAAGACTAACATATAGTCTCTTAGACGATGCACTCTACAAAAACTGATCTTGGGGCTGGGGTTTGAAGTAACAAGTACCTCCATTTCAATACCTTCCCCCAACCAGTCGAAGAAGGAACAAATGTCTAAGGTAGCCATTTACTAACAAATCTTAGACCCTGTATTTTCTATGGTATGTTGAATAGTATTATAATAAACTCATTTGTAATATATGTTTACCAAGCAGTATTTAAAAAAAAATACACCAATGTCGAGAAGAGAATTCACAAAAAAAATATGTAACCAACTCACATCTCCGCATATTCAAGAGAGGGAAAAGCAGTCAATTTGTTTAGAAATCTTAAATGCAACATTGAAGATGGATGTAATAAGCCCCTCAACATCACAGGCCCAAAACATTGCAGGAGAACGAATAAATAAAACAATTTGTGGAATTTGTCCAGCTAAAGAGAGAAAGATGACTCGATTTCAGAGTACTACATGTTATAAGTACATTTGCTTAGAGCACCGAGGAATGCTTTGTATAGAGTGCTCCAAAAAGGAATAAAATAGACAAAACCCACCAGAAGGTATTTTCATATTGTAGTAATCATCACTTGTATATTAAATGAATTTTTTTGTAGATCTTTAAATATATTTAATGATGTTTTAAGTAGAGTACTCTGAGAGACTACTTGTTAGCGTCTACGTCTGGGGAAAAAGCATTAGTGTTCTAGGGTTAAAAGGAAAAATGTTGACAAGAATGAGATCCAAAATACCATTAATTATTGAACCAAAGTGTTCAGAGATTTTTTTAAACAATGACATAAGAACAATGATTAATCCCTTTGTTCACAAAGTAAGTTGAGAAAGAAGATGAATCTATTACAGATATCTAATTTTTAAAATTATCATTTCAATTTTTAAAAACTGGGTACTCTATTTCTGGACAGACCTACAGTAGACAAAAAATTTTTTTAAATTAAATCACTGGTAAAACCCATAACAAAGTAATTAAATATAATGGCATTTATTATTTAGCAAATATTAAGTTTCATTTTTTATTTTGACAAGTTACCTGTTTATAAAGTTATAGTAAATGTGGTATTGTAATTTACAAAACTTATTAGTGAAATTATTGAAATACTTTCTTTATTACTATAATAAAAAAATGTATTAACAATGATTTTAAAGAGAAAGAAACAATGGTGTAAAAAATTCAAAAAATTCCCCTCATAATATACTTTTTTAATATATGTAACAAAGCATTATTGTCAGCAGGTCTTAGTACTTAATACCTAAGATTCGATTTTTCCAGTACTAAGATTTTAATCATTTATATTATGTTTATTAAAACAATCTTTGTTATCTGAGTTTGACTCAAGAAATTATACACTAAAAATATTAATTGCCAGGATTCTCAATTCATTATGTATTATTTGTCACATTTTTTAGTTATAGGTGATTGTACTCATACATACTTATTTTACAGCATTCAACGTGTTAATAAACGAATTAATAAAAGTGTAAAACTAAATAATATTCATAAAACAATGTCTTCTGGTGCATATTTAGCCTTGATTAAAGACAGTACCGTTACCATCAAAAATTTCAGAAAACTTATATATCCATACACATAACAAGATATAGCTGAAAAATGTATGTCATATCTCATACGGCTTACAAATATTGTTGGTGAAATTTGGAAAATAAATATAATTATTACTGTATTTATTACAGTAAAAATACTTTTCACTGTATTACATAATTAAAACAACAAAGAATGATGTGTATAAACAAAATAACCCAGACCGATTTTAACATAGGCCTCCACATTTACTGTGATTAAAAAGTATTACTATAGGTGTACGTAGTTTGCAGTTTCAAAAAAACCCATACATTAAAAAAATTATCTAAAAAACATAACTTACATACATAATTGTTAAGAAATTACAATTAATTTTGACACAGAATTAACAACGCAACCTTGGTAACTATTTTTTGATAAAAGTGTTTTAAATGTTACAAAAGTTTTTTAAATGTAAAATAAAAAATTTTAAAGCCACTTTTGGAGGAGATGAATGAAGAATCCGTTTACTGCTTGTCCAAACTTAAACCCATTGGGCCTAACATATTGGATGCTGGCCCAGCGCCACCCATCTGTGCCTGATATGATGCTAATATATTCTTCAGTGCATTCATATCAATATCAACAGGTTCAAAGCTTTCAATATCTGAGAAACTATCTTCCATTCCCTAGAAATAAAAAAAGGAATTTTGTAATAAAACAACTAATTAATCAACTTGTAAGAAAACTGAAGGGGATATTATACCATATTAAACCAGTATGTAAACATATTTCAACCTATTTTAAGGAAATAATATTTCACATTATAACTGTCATTAACACTTTTAGAAACATATTCCATATAAATAAGAGCCAATAGATACCTTTTAAAAAACAAAATAAATTTGTGTAACCCGTGCCTGATTTGTTAAAAAAAAGAGGTTCCTGCACTGTGGGATTTATGAAATATTAGAACAGAGTTCTAAAAACGATAATTTTATGATTAAAAATAAACTAAATATTTTGTCAATTCTCGGGAAAAACGCCGATATTGTGGCCGGCAGCTAACATGATATTCAACTTTTTGCCCGATCAGAGAGGTTTTGGTATGATGTACCTGTGCGTAATGTCAAATCAAGTCCTATGTGTAACTATTTCCTATATCTCAAGTACATTTTTATAGTTCCATCATGTTCGTGTTTCAATTGATTAATTAGAAGTAAGACAAAAGTCATACTAACACTTTTTTCACATACAATTTTTACAATTCAATTTTCTGTTTCAAGCAAATAACTTTTTACAGTTATTGCTGTTATAATGAACTCTGATAGTTTATTCCAACATCTATGATTTTTTTTTCAAAGTCCTCATTATATTGTTTGTATACTGTTGTAGGAACTGTCTTTTTTATAATTTCATTAATATTATTTGAATTGTATATGATTGGTCCGTTTACACCACCAATATTCAGCACTTTCTTGTGTCCTTCCACAAGTGTACAATACATTCATTTTGTCAACCAAGTTTAAGACATTCTCGGTTGAATTGTAAAGTAATAATTTTGGGTTTTTTATTAAAGCCTGAGTCAGAATTGATACTGTAAACATTTTGTAGTAAAGACATTATGACGGCATTTTTATTCAATTTTGACTTCTATTAATGGGACCCGTAGTTGATTAATGGAATCCGAATTTAGAAGACTTCAAAAGCATTGATTTGCATGCTAGAAACTTGAGTAGAATTTATTTTTGCGAATTACATGGACAAAGGTTGACCTTTTTTATAAAAGTTCCTTGGCAAGTTTGTAGCTCATAAACTAATTGTCAGTGGTTTTAATTTTTCCTAAATAAGCTGTACAATCAGTAAGTGCCAACCAAACTATGTCCTTAGGGCTGTTACTAACGAGGTGTGGTCTACCAGGCTGTTTTCCTGCATATATTTACGAATTCATAGTATAATACATTTTATTATCAACCAAGAAGAATACATTTATATATAGTTTCCTCATTTACTAGAAATGTATTGTTTAAAAGAACTTCAACCACAATACTTTTCCAACTTTTCATCTAGCACCAAATATTCTCCTGTACTATAGGAATATCAGCAATTATTTATAAAATTATTAATTATATGTCCAGGAAGATACACAAAGAGAAACCAAAAACTGGGTATGGGACGAAAACATGAGGCTGCAAAGGTAACAGCAGCATCTGATAGATACTAAGCAACTACTGCACATTAATTTTGACATTTTTTAAGCATTAAGTTTTTATTTTACTAAATACTTTCTTAGTGCACATCATGTTATCATACTGATATACCCTCAAAAATATTAGTTTCTAGCTTTAATAATTTTGGTTATGCATCGATTAGTCAGTCACCCAATCAGAATATTATACTTTATATATACAATCTTAAACAAATAATAAGAAATGTTGCTACCTTGTTTCACACAGTGAATAGATATAACTTAGAGGTTAAATGAAATAATATATATATAAAAAAATTGATATGAAAATACTTTTCTCTTGTTTCACAAGTGACAATAAGCCTAATTTGTATGATGGTTATTTCGAAAAGTCTGTATTGCTGTAGCTAACAAAATGTGTGAACAGTGAAAATCTCATATGCAACAACACCTCCACGTCTTTCATGAAAATGTGCTGTTTTTCTGTTTGAAATCATTTTATCAACCTGCCAACAGTAAGGAGTGTTTTCGCAATTAAAATTCATCAACAAATCAGAGATGTGTTTAGGCACTGGATGATGAGCAATGCAAAGTACTTAAGTAAGTGAGAGATTTCAACAGGAAATATTATGTTCATCTACAGGCAAATGTCCATGATAAACTGTGATCAGGCCAATGGCAGTATTTCCAGATTTAAACAATGCCATGGATGAAGATCATGAAGAACAGCTTTAAACATTGTGAAAACCATAATTTCAACTTTAGCATTTGAATTTCTGAATGTAAGTTGAAGAACTCTCAATAAAATGCTCACAATGGGTTTTCAGTTTGCAGTTCAGGTCTTTTGCAAGGTAAGTGTTCACTTCTTCAACTATCTAACACAGTTTCGTGGTAGAAGAGCTCACTTTAAAAAAGAAGCAGTTGAAGAAACAATATCCGCATAGGCAGTAAACTTCTATGATTATGGCATACAAAAGCTTGTATAATGTTATGACAAATCTTTAAACAAAAAAATCTACAAACGAAAAGATAAAAAGAATTAATTCTGTATATAAATCAAAACAGTATTAATCCATAAGATATTAATTTCTATCAAGCAAATTAAAACTGTCAATATGCATCTACATTGTCTAGGACCATCACACTGTTGATCCCTTACATTTAATAACTTTGCACAAAGTAGTTTTAATTTTGACAAGTAAAATTTTGTATTATCACTACATCATAAAAACTCAACCGATATATTAAAATATACATATAAATCATCAGTTGCACACTAAACCTATTTTACCATATCAAAAGTTACCTTTTTCTGAACTTTTTCAAAACTCTTGCCCATTGTAGTGGAAGACAGTTCTTTATCCATTTGGTCCATATACTGTTTTAACTCACTGACTGGAGTTTCTCCTTGACCAGGGCCTAAAATGGTCAAAAATTTTTTTAAACATAAGAAATGTATAAACTTGTAGCTACTATTTCAAAATCAATGTAATTCTACACTGCCTATTTCTATTAGACAAATATATTTTTATAATCATTTTTCAAAATTTCAAACAAAATAATTTATGGTTTTAAAAATATTTTTTCAGACAATTTTCTTATATTTTCTTATATATTGTTTCTAAAATTAACAATTCCTTGGAAGTAGTCCTTAAAAAAAATTGTAAATTGTACTGAAAAAGATAGGAAAAAGTTTTAGGTAAGTACATTGAAAACTGTTGACAGGACAAAGCATTTCATGAAAATGTCAATCCAATCTCGCGCTACATCCGAAATACATAGCACCATCCATTATCTTGTTTGGAAGAAAAAAATATCAGTTGAGTTGTGTAGTTTGCAAATCATTTCATCTCTATGGAGAAATTAATATCTATGGATTTTGCCACCTCAAAAACTCTTGCCCGGCCTCCACTCAATTCAACTTGTGTTGGTCTGTCAGCTGTTTGGGACCCACCTCGCTTCTCTGAGATCTTGCAGAAACTGTTAAAAGACATTAAGATTGGCAATTTTGAGCTGGAAACTAACTAAGAAGAAGATTAAGCCATTTGGAAAAGTCTGGAGGAAGAGTAATATGTTTATAATTAATTGTTTTATAACTAAGTGGAAAAACTAGCAAATTACTGTGCCCAAGTAGTTTTTTCACTTATAAAGCAACTAGTTATGAATCAGTGAAATCAAAATTATCTCAACAACCGATGTCAAGAAATGTGTATTTACTGAATATACTATTTATATTGAGTGTAACTTTGTTGTATGTTTTATTTATAGACAGGTTTATATGTAGCATTAATATAATATTAACTACTTTTAAATAATAATATTTAGAAGTAAAAAAACATTAGTATTTTCCTTTACTTTTAATTTATATCTATGAACTACAACAGTAAAATTTTATAAAAATTGGAGATCACTACAATTTTTTTTCATTAAAAAGAACAAATCATTGTATTTCAAAATGTTAATAAATAATTTAATTCATGACAACAGAGCTCTTACCCTCTTTATGATTTCCCAAATCCATTTCATCCTCATCTTCATATGAACTCATCCCAGAACCCTCAGATTCATCCCAACTATCTTCTGGTACTACAAAATCTGTAACCAATTACATTTTACAAGTGTTACTTTTACGTATAATCAATTATACTCATGCACTCAAGTAGATAATTTCTGGACAATACACTCCGATTTAACGGATTATATTATCTATTAAGTGTCAGAAAACAAAAGATTCTAATATACTATAACATACCTTCTCTAACCATCCTTCAGGATATTTGACATTTAGGAACTCAATTAATATCGCAGCTACTAGGTTTTACAATAACTAATTTATTTTAATCCTAACTTCAAACATTAGCATTTATTGGTAGTTACATAAGATTAGTTTTAACCAACTTTCCAATAGCTAGTACTCTACTTCCCAGAGATGTATATGATTTTTTCTTTTGCCCCCCTCTGGTTGTTGAAACCTCTATTGCACAACCTTGAATTGTTACCATGGTTACCACACAATATCATAAATAATACTCTAGGATTAAAAATGAATGAAAAGATTAAAATAAACAAACAAATTGAATTAACGGTCTCGAACCTTTCTTCACAAATGAAAAATGCAAAAGGAAAGCGAAAAGAAACTACAACATAATGCAAGCGACAAAAAACAAGAAAGTATATGAATAGTAACAAATAAAAATAATAGTCCAACACCATACATAGAGGGAAATGGAAATTCGCTCGAAATTCGCTATCTATTTTCTCACTTGGTATTCTTATTCTGATACACATAAAATAAAAAGAAACTAAAATAAAATTTGTCTTTGTTGATTCAAGTAGGAATTGACTCCAATAAATTTTGGGTTTAGCTTTTAACAGCATGCAGTTTTAACATTGAAATGAACTCAAACGATGAATAATGTCGAGTTTATTGTGTTTAAAGTTGTTGAGCTTGCAATTTTATTGTGCATCTAATTTTTAAATTATAACGATCATTGGTTTATGTTTGTAGATTTTAAAGCTTGAAAAGGACCAATAAAATTGTGACCAATGCTTTATAATATTAAAATAATAAACTCGGCATTGATCATTGAGTTCAATTTATTTTCAAAAAATGTTGTTGATATTACTTATTTTTTTATTAAAGCATGGTAAGCATTTCTTTGAGCCAAAGTATTATAGCTTAAGTGTTTGACCTAAGAAGCATAGTAAACTTGATTTCCCTATCATTTAGTATGCCATGATATTAATCTTTGTTTACCCCATCTAATATGCGTTATAAATACTTTCTTGGTCAAGTTTTTATTACATGATTTCTTCTTATTTGTCAAAATCCATTACTAAATATAAAAATTCTGCATTTTGAAATTGTTTGGACTAGACAAGATGGTGACTCTCTTGGTAATAATCTGGACTGTTTTCATGAAAAACTCATTTAACTACACTCAAATATTTCATATATTTTGAAAGCAATACATCCTTTGTCAATCAGAGGGACCACTGACTTTGTATTTTATTTTTTTTAGATTTTAATTTTTCAGTTGGTGCATCCAAATCAACCGTTTGTTTGATTTTTGACAGATGAACCATGACAGTATCAAAATTATGTTTAATTTTGACCATAGTTTAGCATACAGTATTTAATAAATATTCAAAAATATTTTTTGAAAATTTTACTGCATTTAAAAAAATTATAGGATTATTAATATCAGTTTTTTGTTTGTTTCACTGTCCATTGAATTTATAGTAAAAATGTTATGTACCAGAGTTTGTGTTTTGAGTGATAATTGACTTTAACATTATTTATGTTTCAAAATTTGTGATGAAGAAAGTTCGGAAGCAACCTGAATTAAAGAAACATTTAAATTGGCACATTTTGTGAATTTAAGTAGAAAAATACTTTTGAAAAACATTTAACATGGAACATACATTCTATATTAAAATTTGTTTCTTGTATCCAAGAACTATTAATACCAAGACAATCAACTGATAGTAAGAGGTTTTAAAGATAATACGTAAAAATATAGCTGATGTTACTAAATAGATAATCTCTTATGTATGTACTTGCAACCGGACAATTTTGTAATTTTTAACATGCATAAAATAAATATTACCTGCTCATACATAGCTATTTTATTTCTAAATAGAGCAATAAAATTGGACATATTTTTGAAACAATTGTGATTATTTCAATAAATTTTATAAAGTTTAATCATTTTATGTTTTGAAGACCTGTCCATACAGCTTTTGATGCCCTGACCAATTTTTTTTTTTTTTTTTTAGTTCCTTCTATTAGCTCACATTCTCCTGATTAAATCGTACTCTTGTACAAATTTTAAATCGATAATAAAATACTTTTTAAGTTCAAATACATTTTTTTTTAAACTATAGTGGATTGCAATTGATGTTAATACAGTTTTTTCAAATATTTATTAAATAATTAAATTATAAAAATTTGGATGGTCTAGACAGGATTCGAACTGAGTATCTTTGTATTCAAAGTCTAGAGATATTTGGCACTGAGCCAACCGACTTTCCATAGCTACGAGTAGAAATGAAATTCACAAAGATCTATATAAAAATCATCCATTTCATAACCTTAAATTGTTGCCATGGTTACCAAATATCATAAATAATGCTCTAGGATTAAAAATGAATGAAAATAAAATAAACAAACATACTGGCAAATATCATAAATCATGCTCTAGGATTAAAAATGAATGAAAATAAAATAAACAAACATACTGGATAAACATTATCAAACCTTGGTTCACAAATGGACAATGCAAAAAGGAAAGCAAAAAGAAACTACAACAGAATACAAGTGACGAAAAGAAGAAAGCGTATAAATAGTAACAATAAAAATAATAGTCCAACACCATAAATAGAAAAAGGAAAATGGATAATTGCAAGGAAATTCGCTTTCTATTTTGCCACTTAATATTGTTATTCTGACACATGTATATAAATATTTATAATAGTTGTAATTATAAAATAAAAAGAAATTATAATAAATTTTCTCTTTGTTGAATTAAGTAGGAATTGTCTTTTTAAAAAATTTGTATATTACTTGTTTTGTTAGTAGATGATAAAACAATTATTTAACTCTTTTATTATTGCCATAAGAATGAGCTAAAATTTCAACATGTTCTGTTAATGTTGCACCCTAGTTATTGTCATTCATTAAAATAGTCAGGTCATTTAAACTGAAATAAAAGAAAAAGGTTTTCCAGTTAAATGATATTGTTTAATTCTGTTTCCAGATCATCGTTGGTTTGAATTTCAAATGAAGTTAAATGAAGACAGGCAAAAATTCCTAAACTACCTCTAGGTTATGGCTTGTGACTAACTTCACGAATTAGGGAAATGTTTCTTTGGGAGGAAATGACATTGGGGATTTAGTGTGTACTGCAGTCATTTTACTATAAAGATAATACTACTAAATACTACTCAATTTTTGAATAATTCCTACACAACAATCAACCAAGTTACCTAAAATGTTCTGCACTGCACAAGAAAAAGCCTCTTGGTCAAAAGACACTCTGCTGTCATCTTCCCTGTCTTTTTCCTCAACTGGAGTAACACCCTTTTTCAGTTTGATTCCACGCTTAGGTCTTATAGGCGGTGTTGAACTTTCACCATTCCTATATAAATAAACAAATATTAAATACTATATTGTATACTTTATTGTAAATACTATATTGTATACTTTATTGTAAATACTACACATATTAAAATTACTGTCATCATATATATTAATTATAACATTAGTTCAATTTTTCCTAGAAAATTTGTATTCATTTAATCCATACAAATGTGTAATATAAAGAATCACAGAAAAACTGGAGGGGCGTGGATTATCACAGAGAGCATAATCCCTCATGGAACACCAAATAACATCTAGTAACAAATAATATATCATTACAAAAAAAACCATCATATTTAACATACTACTTCACTCAAATATGTTCTTACAAATAGAAACAGGCGGTAAGAAGTATTTGGCGGTAGATACTTTCTTCCACTCTGGTATTAAATTATTTTCTTCACTCCAAACAACCAAACCTTCCATATCTATCTTTTACATCTTCCGAAAAACGAGTGGTTGTACCTTAGGTTGGCATTAAATTGTAGATCAGGGAGTTTTATAGCTTACCTCAATTATATATATTTTATTCTCAGTACTTTCCTTGTCCTTTACAGATGATAATATAACAATTGGCTGGAAAAAATTATCACATACGATGAGTTTAAAAGTACAGTAAAAAAAATGAAAACCATTTAAAAGGGCCTCTATATTACAATTTTGCAGCAGATCCTTAGGGTGCCTGATATCCAAAATAATTAGCTCATTAAGGCAAAGACCATAATAAGGTTATTACTGCATGTAAGTGATAAAAAAAAATTAAGGAGAACCAATAGAACTGACACATTTAATGCGAGATGTCTGACATTTTCTATCCGAGATGTACCAAATTCAATTAGTAGTTCGTGTAAACAGCTGTTTAAATCAATAAACGTACTAAAGATTTAATTTTTTTTTTGTTCAACATACCTTATCAAGAGGTTATCCCTGGGATGGAATTGAAAAATAATTCTAAAAGTGTGTTTCCTTCAAATGACCTTTTTTGTCTCCAAAAATAGATAGCACCAATTGAAAACCATTGGTATCTATTTGTGATGCTCACATAAAGATTCATAAAATATCGAGTAATGATAAGCCAGTTGAATATCGAGTCAAAGAAGCTGATTTAATTAGTCCAATGTTTCGACAACTAGTTCGTTGCCTTTATCAAGCCTGTAGTGCTATGAAAAACCAAGTCCTTATGATTTCAAATGAGTAATGTGTGGAGGCAAAACAACAAACCCCCTACACTTCACCAAGCTCAAAGGAAGTTTTTAGTGAAGTGTAAGGGATTTGATGATTTGCCTTCTCAAATTACTCATTTGAACTCTAAATGTACGAACTTTTTTTTTCGTAGCACAACAGGCTTGATAAATGCAATGAACCAGTTGCCAAAATGTTGCACTAATTAAATAAACTTCTTTGCCTCGATATTCAGCCAGTTTATCATTTATTCAATACTTATTTCGAGTGCTCACAAAAACATGAATACAGAAAATAACCTTACCTTTCTAGAAAGTACCTTTTTACCAGTCAATTTATACATATTATAATAAAAATTTACATACCATCCACTGCATTCCTTTATATATTTCTAACATATATACCACTTGTTGAAGCAAGTGAGTGCACAAGTCTCGATTCACCTGGGCATTGAGCATAAATAGAAACATTTATAACGTTGTCTAGTTTTCTTTTGTACATTTTTTGTGTTTTAAATATTCACTCTTAATGCTTACAAATTCAGGCTTAGATAAGTTTTTGGCAGCAGTTGTGAGTGCTAAAGTTCAACAGGAGCTGGCAAAGACACAAGCTTTTCAATTACAGCAATTTGTAACATTATTTTAGGCAAAAATGTTACATATTACAGCAGCTTCAGAAAACAAAGCGAGATATTAGTTTTAAAATATAAAATTTTTAAAAATTGTAAATTATACTGGTTGAGATATGAAATTCACAAGCCTGTTATTAAAAGATGCGCCGAAGTATTGGGCAGAGGGTTAAAAACTCGCTTTGTTGCCTTTAAGCTTTCTCTTTGCTGGGTGGTAACAAAGAGGATTTTTTTTGTTTTAATAGTTTCAATTATGTAAAAGTATAATTTATTATTATTTTAATTTATTTCAAGAAATGTTGCTACACTAATCTTCAACATCAGGTGAGGTTATCAATCAACTCAAATCCAAAATGCTGAATGACGAGATCTGATCCAGGAGCCATGTTGTACATCACAAATTCCAGTTCAGATAAGTTCTAATTTTAACATAAAGTGATGTGAAATCAAAATTTAACTTTCAAATTTAACTGGTCACGGCAAAATAGTACAAGTTTTTATATTTTTAAAATGTGGGAAGTGATAATTAATTTGTATGATGCAATATCAATTTTTCTAACTGTTGAATAAAACTAAATTGAAATGTACTTTAATTTAAGTAGAAGCAATCTCTTTGTGGATATCATATGCCAATGCCATAAATTCTAAAATGATACAATGTTTGCTTAAATTCATGACATGTTAAAAGAATGTAAAGCCAGATATAAAAATTAGTGTAAACGTTTCAAATGTATTTTCTTTTCTTTCAATTTTGTGCATTAAAACTCAATTTATTTAAATTTGAAATTGTTGATAAAATTATTGAATGCACCATTCTTAAATTAAATTTAATTCTTGACTTTGCAGGTCAAATTAACTAATTATGTACCAGATAACTGCAATATTTAATATCTATATTCCTTATGAATTATATCTAAAAAAAATCTACGTTACAAATTCAAAAATAATACCGACATTTTTTGCCTCTGAGTATTAGCATTCAGACTCAGTTTGCATGCATTAAAAATGTTGAATTGCAGCAGGTGGTTAAAAATATTTTAATATCATCTGAGAGACATATCTTCCATTCAATAGTAACTCATTTGGTCTGAATGGTCAAAACCCTGAATGGTCTGGACGTCAGTAATGTATTAAATTATGGGGTTTGGCTTTTCCTGGGTTATCCAAATTTGTTATTAGAAACCATCCAGTCATGCTTAAACAGTGTTGAGATGTAAATTACTATGAACCATCGCTCTACGCCATCAGCATAATTTTCAATTTTTTTACCTTCTCCATTTTTTTTTTTTAAATTGGCCAGATATTTTCTATTTGACACCCAAGTATCAGTGCAGTACAAGTTACTGGTAAGGAGTTGGGCAGCCACAGGACATCTACTGTAGTATTTGTTCATAATTTGTGAATACACAATGCCTAATTGTCTTCGCATTAGATATTCCACCACTTTCTATAAATGTCCTTTGCCTCTCCACTCTCTAGCTTTATCAAAATACATTACAAGAGAAAGGCACAGTCCTTTGAGTTCACATAGCGAGTACATTTTCATTCTGTATTTATGCTGTTTCTCTTTTATGTGGTGCCAAAAATGTACTCATCCATCGCAATTCAGTACCTTATCAATTGACAATTCTAGGCCAGGATAATAAAATTAAACCATTTTTTATTACAATAGCCAATCAGTGATCTAATTTTGTAGACAGCCTTTTTCCTGTTGATGTTCTCAATCATTGCTGTTGAAATTAATGTATTATAAAATAATTAAAAATGTGTCTCCACTCATTTGTTGCCTGATAAAATTAAAACTGAACATCTTATTCATTTTCTAGTAGTCATTAACCCTAATTAGTTTTACAGTTCCAGTGTGATAAATAATAATTCCTAAAAATATTTTAAGTGCTCTTATTGTAAGTTCTATCTATTAATTCTTAAAGGAGAGATCAGTTTTGAAAGAGAACTTATTACCAATACTCATTTGTGGCCAAACTATTGTTTGTAAAATTGTAATAACAGTTCAAACAAATCAACTGGAACCTTACTGTCAGGTAAAGAAACCCGGAGCCTTTGTGAGAGATGTGTTTTAAAAACTTGCTGTGAAAGATGCCCATTGTGGATTGTAAAAAATGTCCTCTATCTTCACTCTCTTCTTCATCATCACTATCAGTTTCTGCATCAGAAGCGACAAGTTCAGTGTCAAGCTGTGAATTGTCAAGGTCACTGTCATGGCCACCACAGGCACATATTATATATTCACTCTCATCACTGATTTTGAGATCACTACCAAACAATAAGCATGGCAAATTGACATCTATAACCTCAACCAGCCCTGTTATTGCACACAACATATAGAGTAAACACACATAATATCTAAAAATATCTATATAGCTGCTGAGCTAAATTAAACAGCATCAGATTACTCACAGCTTGCTATGAAAGAACTAATTTTCACCTTAATTGCTAATTGTATACTGACCTAATGAAATATGTTATACACTTTTGATGGGAGACATTTGATCAGTGACATGAGCATGCATGGTATGACATTGCTGCCTCTCTGATAGGGATGTTAGCAGTGAAAGTGTTGCATCAGATTACTCACAGCTTGCTATGAAAGAACTAATTTTCACCTTAATTGCTAATTGTATACTGACCTAATGAAATATGTTATACACTTTTGATGGGAGACATTTGATCAGTGACATGAGCATGCATGGTATGACATTGCTGCCTCTCTGATAGGGATGTTAGCAGTGAAAGTGTTGCATCAGATTACTCACAGCTTGCTATGAAAGAACTAATTTTCACCTTAATTGCTAATTGTATACTGACCTAATGAAATATGTTATACACTTTTGATGGGAGACATTTGATCAGTGACATGAGCATGCATGGTATGACATTGCTGCCTCTCTGATAGGGATGTTAGCAGTGAAAGTGTTGCATCAGATTACTCACAGCTTGCTATGAAAGAACTAATTTTCACCTTAATTGCTAATTGTATACTGACCTAATGAAATATGTTATACACTTTTGATGGGAGACAATTGATCAGTGACATGAGCATGCATGGTATGACATTGCTGCCTCTCTGATAGGGATGTTAGCAGTGAAAGTGTTAAAGTACTCTGGTATTTAAAGTAGGAGAAAATCAGTGCATGTGTGGAAAGGGTTGCATTCCTGAAGTAGATATGCTCCCTGACATAGTTATAGAGGTTTTAATACACAAAACTTACATAAAAAACTTTTTTTTATTATTCTAGTACTCTTAATCATGAGTGAAGTAGTCTTTAAAATATTAATTTTATATTTAAAAGCACTATCTCTTTATCAAATTTCTAGGATTGTTGTATGAAGTACGATTATACGCTTACACTGTATTAGGAAATTCTGCTCCTTCCAAACCAGAAACATGTTTGAAGAAGTTAGTGAGATGCGATGACATGTCTGTTGCATTGGCACTAGGTTTACAACCATACCGCTCCTCCATCATTCTCTCTAGCTCTCCTGGAGTGATTTCTAGCCAACTATCATCTGCAAAATAACCAATTTTTATGGAGGTAATTTTATATACTTTACTTGCTGCATAGTATTCACTTTTATATATTCACTTATGACTTATCACAAAAAATTATTGGTTTTGAAGCCTTTTTATAAACATTCTTGAAAAAAGCAATAATTTGTTAGAAATTTTTTTTAATGTATATCAATTGTAGGGTTGTAATTTATTTTGAACACAAAAAAAGAATTTTTAAAGGAATATATACAATTTTATATTAGGCTGTGCATTCTAATACTATTCTTAAGATAATTTTCATGAAGCATCAACACTTTGCCTAGTTTCTTAATAGGTGTCCATCTATTTCTGCCTGGGGGTTTTTAAGTAAAATATAAAACCCTGACTTATAATAAAATATCATATATACACCATATTATACATTTTTTTAAAGGAAATGAAACAACCTTTTAAGGCATATATACATATGAATTGATTACTTATATACAGATGTGATGATGATCCCTTGAAAAGTGTATGAAAAAGTCAACAAAATTAAAAGCAACACTGTATATCACAGCACTTCACTACACATATTTTACTTTGGAATGAAAATAAATATTACATGTTGTATATCATTTTAAAGCTAAAAAAATGCAAGTTAGAAAATTAGGAATATATATTTACACAACCTATCCTATTATATTTGGTGGGGGAAATGTTAAAAAAGCACTTTCAAAAACAGATCAATAAAAGGTCATGACGATTGAATCCCGCCTAGATTAGTTTCACTGTCACAGTTTAAAAACAACATATGACATTGAATCACTTCCTAAAGTGATTTTAGCCATTATATCTACATTACACTCTGTCATTAAAATAAAAACTAAAAAGTAAACTTACAGGAAAAAACAATCAACTCGAAACATAAACAACTCACACTAACAAATATGCACAATCTGAACAAACCAAAACAGCTGTAATGAATAATGTAGCAAATGGTATTGCGAAAATATAGTACTACGAATAAACTCTATAATATGTTGACAATGCTGATATGGAAATAAATATGAGACTCAGAGCAATACTTGGGTGTTGGGAGCAAGCACTGACAAGTTGGCCCAACCTATACTTGGGCTAAGGCTTTAAAGTGTTCAAGAATATTGACAAAATTTATATATATAATTGGCAAAATTATGAAATAATCCAAATTATTGTATAAAGGCTAGGTTAAGTTGAAGATCAGTCTTTTTTTACGAAGATGTTTTATATAATGAAATTATTCTTATTCCTATTGCCTTAAAACCTATGTCCATACTGATATATACTTTTTTCAGAATTTATATTATTTTATTAATTTTGTGATAACTAATTAACAAATATATTACAAGGAAGTAATTTATATACTATACAGTTTATTAGAAAGCAGGGAGTTAATATCAATCCTATTTATTATCAATGATTCATTAGCATTTTTTGGAGATAAACTATCTCCATTAACATTCAACATTTTGTGTACATACATTTTATTAACAATTGTTATCCCAAGGGCAACTGGTAAACAACACAGTGTCAGTACAGTATTAGAGAAAAAGTATGCATTTTGTGCAATAAGAACTGATGTTTGTACAATTAGAGCTAATGGTAAAATAAATGGAGGGATTCGGCCTAAATATAAATATTATTCCAACATTATGTTGAAACTTAATTGATGTTGAATTTTTTTCTGCCCAATACCACTGTATCAAGGTAATAAAAGTTTATTGTAAAAAATTTCTAAAATCTTCAAACGATATCGCTAGTTTTTATAATGTAACTCTGAAAGAATATATTACAGAGATAACAAAGTTGTGAACAAATGTTGTTTCTGACAATACAGAAACAACAGGCAAATTTTTTCAAAAGACAAAATTTTATCCTCTTCGTGACATGATTGAAGAGTTTCTATGAATTCTTTTCAAAAGTACATTGTACTTGACTGTAAAATTTTAATTGCATAATGGATAAGAAGAAAACATTATGACCACAGTAACTGCAAACAAACAGGAAAATTAATTCAAAGTTACTACCAAAGAATTATTTTAAAGCTTTCATCACAATCAGAAATGAACTAAACATATTTGAAAACCATACCAGCTAAAATGTGTTTTCATATGGTAACACGTTTGATCAACTAAATCTACATACAATACATTCGATGAACTCATTTGGAACAGATAAAAAATGTTTGAGTGACAAAATTTCTAAATATTTTACACAATTTTGGGTTTCTTTCCAAAATAAATTTGTTGTAATACACTTGTCAAAAAAAGTTTAAAATGTATATAATATTTAAAGAGAATCAGAGATTTTACTGTATTTTTTTAGTTAGGAAGAAAACATAAATTTTCTATCATATGAACCTTTTAAAATTAATATATCTTTCAAACTTATTTTGTTTTTGTTTGTTTTTATGTAATTTGTGGTACAAATTGAATTTTATTTAACCTACTAAATAATGAAAAAAAAAACAATAAACATGACACAGTGTTAGAAGTGTAATTTAATAGCTTATCACGATCATCCTTGACATTTCATTCTCAGGTTTCTATTAAGATTTTCCTATATCATATATTTCAATAAATGAAGTTGAACAATAATTTATTTTATAAACAATAAAAAAAATGTACAGTAGAACGTCGATAATTCAGACGTCAAAAATCCGGATTTGTATCTACGTATTACTGCACACCGATTGTGTTTCCGGATTTTAATCAGTGCAAACATTTAGCTTTTTAAAATTAATATTCCCTGTTTTGTTCTTGTAGCAAAAATTAAAACATCGTACAATCTGCCCTAGCTCTATGTTCCTTATCGTCAAGCTGCCGAAAAGGCGCGTAGCGAGGAGACGGGGAGTGGCCGCGGTAGGGGGAGGTGGGGTGGTCAAGGTCACACACCTGCTACTGTACGTGGTAACATATCCCGTCCCGCCACCCGCCAGTCGCTTCAGTCCACTGTCCCTGAGCGGTACTATTGTGTGTGAGTTAGTTGACAGTTACGTTTAAGTTACGTCAGGTTTTAGGTTAGTTAGTGTAGTTAGGTTTATTTACGTTGTAATTTTCGAGTGTTCTGTTTGTGATATATATAAGATACATTCTTTAATTTACTGTTTTACATCAGTGATGACATCGAGTTTGAAGGAAAAAAACACAACTTCTTGACTGTTGAGACCAAGTTGGAAATTTTAGCAAGGTTAAAAAAAGGTGAAAGTGGGGTGTCACTTGCTCAGATTTATAATGTAGGGACTTCCACTATAAGTGACATTAAGGCAAAAGGAGTTCAGCTGGAACAATTTGCATCAAAACTCGATTCTGAAGAGGGTGAGCTTAAAAGAAAAACTACACGTTCAGCAAACAACAAGTCTTAGAAGATGCAATGTATATCTGGTTTACTCAAAGAAGAAGCTTAGGAGAGCCAATTTCAGGCCCATTGATTTGTGAAAAAGCCTTACAATTTAATGAACAGCTTAATGGACCGAAAAATTTCAAAGCTAGTTTAGGCTGGCTTAAGAACTTCAAAAATAGGCACGGCATTAGAGAGTTAGATGTTCAAGGAGAAAAACTTTCCTCTATGAATACAAGGATACAAAGAGAAATTTGTTAAAGAAACACACAAAAATGGTTACTCTAGGGGTGACATATACAATGCTGATGAGACTGGGATAAACTGGAGAGCCCTTCCACGAAAGTCGCTGGCATCAAAACGTGAAAAATCTGTTCCTGGTTTTAAAGTGAGTAAGGAGAGAATAACGGCTATGGTATGTGGAAATCAAAAGCTAAGATTATTGTGTATTGGAAAGAGCAAAAATCCACGTCCCTTAAAAAATGTGAAAACCCTTCCTGTTGCCTACAAAAATCAAAAAAGTGCTTGGATGGATTCAACCATTTTTCTGAACTGGTTTAAAGAAGAATTTATCCCTTGTCTGAAAACATTCTGTAAGGAGAAAAATAAAACTGGTAAAGTTCTGTTGATCATTGACAAAACTGCTACACACCCACCTGTTGAGGTATTAAATGAAATCGACAAGAATTTTAAAGTGCAATCAATTTCTCCAAACTAACGTCACTGCAACTCTACAGTCAATGGATTATGGAGTGATCAAGAAGATGAAAAGAAGTTACAGAAAACAACTCCTCCGTCGCCTTTTATTAGCCGAAAAAGATGAGGCGAGTGTCATCGAGTTTATAAAGAAGGCGAACCTTAAAGACTGCATTTACATGCTTGCCGATGCATGGGAAAGCCTCACAGAAACGAATTTACAAAGAGCCTGGAGAAAGTTATGGCCTTACGAAGAAGAAAAAGATGATCAAGAGGAAGAAGGAGATATTGATGGTGCTGTGGATGAAATAATGAGAAATATGCAGCACACTTCCGGGATTTGAACAATGAGACAAAGATGACGCCATGGAGTGGTTGGCTGTTGATAGCAACGATCCTGGATACCAGATTTTGACCGACCAAGAAATAGCTGACATGTTAAATGAAGGTATGTAGCATTCCTTAAACATACAGTACATCCAACGTATTTTTACCTTTGTATTTTAGTCAAACGCCTGAGCTTATTCTGGTTTCACACTGACGTAATTGCTAAATTTTCTGTTATAAAATGTTACAGTACCTATGGTTTTTTGCCAACAATCTGATTGATAATCTTTTGTACGTAACATACTGTGTAAAGGCAGGAAAAGAAAGCATTTATTTTTGGTTGTTTATTTAAGCAATTTCTTACAGAGGAAACAGAAACAATAGAATCTGACAGTTACGACCCAGAACATGAGACAGAAGAAACAGGACCAACTCATTCTGAAGTGTTTGTAGCAGCAGAAACACTGATGTCATGGCTAGAGAAACAAAACGAGAGCTCGCCCAGTCAGCTGATTCTTTTAAAACGAATTAATGACATAGCTGCGAAAAAACGGACCACTACTGCAGTTCAAAAACCTATTACACATTTTTTTTAAAGCTCAAATAGTGTTTGATGTTTTTACTGTACACATGTTGCTACTAACAAATTACAATACAGTGTTTGAACATAAAAGATGTTTTTGATTAATTTCACTTCTAAACCCTTTACTGTATAAGAGAAAATATAAAATTTTAAAATGTTTGTATACTTTAATAGTGTATACTGGCTTTTTTTAAGGTAATTTCGATAATCAGGATAATTTGATAATCCGGATGGAGTCCGATCCCAATTAATCCGGATTATTGACGTTATACTGTACAAGTAAATGTCACAAGAAACAATCTTTAAAAGCTAGTTTAAAGGAGGAGCTAGTTTTAAACCCAAAAAAGGAGGAGCAGATAAACTATAATTCTGGTCATAAAAAAAGATTATTATTGCCTATAGAGAATCATACAAAAACACAAATTATAATAACAGTGACAATATAGTTAAAACAACATAAAATGGTCTTGTAAAAAGCTGTACATACATCTATGAAATTATATTTCTTTAATTACGTATTTATTTTATTAATACATTCTACTACTAAATATTTCATTACCATCGGAAGGCGGAAGCAAATTTTCTGCCTTCTTCATTTCTTCAACATCAATGTCAATATTTTTAAGGAGTTCTAAAACCACCTGGCCAGTTGGAGGCTGAGAAACAATAACATGTGTCTTGTAATAGTCTTTAGCAGCCTCTTCCAATCTTTTATACTCTTGAGATCCTTCTAAAAGTTCCTGTAAAATAAATTCTTTTTAAAGACTCACTAGCAAGTATTACACTACTCACTTAACTAGTAACCGTTTTAAAAGCTATTCTTTTTTTATTAATAATATCAGTTTGTTCCTCATTCTATTATCTACTAGTATAGCTCTTAGAGGATACTATTTTTGTTAATATCTAAGCTGAAGCACAAAAACAAGTTCAATAGTAAATACCGTAGAGTCTCGATAATTCGAGGTAGATGGGACCGAGACCCCCTCAGATCACCGAAAACTCGGATTACATGGAGGTACATTCCTGTGTATTAAAAAAAATAAGAGAGATTTTTATGAACGTTTCTTGAGAGCCCGAGTCATTTCCTTTGCAAGCCGTATTGATTTAAACATTTTTTGGAAACTCAACTCATTTTCTTTGCACATCGTATTGATATAAACATGTCTTGTAAGCCCGACTCATTTCCTTTGCATACCGTATTGATTAAAACATTTCTTGGAAGCTCGATTCATTTTCTATGCATGCGTATTGATATGAACATTTCTTGGAAGCTCGACTCATTTCCTTTGCATACCTTATAGATATAATTATTTCTTGGAAGCCTGACCAATCATTTTCTTTCAAATAAATAAAATAGGCTCAAATAGAAATAGGCTCTAATTATATGGAAGCTCGAAATATCAGAACTCTGATTTTTTAGGTTCATTAATATTAAATATTTGGCAAAAATTCAAATAGATCATTATTTCACCTGCTTTTTGTATATCAGAGCTAAAAAATATTGTAGTTTTGAAAACAATATCCCCCCCAAATGAGGAGAGGACTATAAAATCTGAGATATACCACAGAAATTTAAAAAATTGAAAATAATTTTCAAGATGATTTATTTTAAGTGTGCCGTTGTAACCAACTTGATTAAACTGATTAATTTATAGGTAATTATTTAAAGAACTAAGTGAAAGTTATTAACTTACTGTTCTGACCCGTTTTGAAACCATCGTTTCACTGACAAAGCCCAACATGCTGCTGGGGACATTCACTTAAGGTTTCAGGGGTATGATTTATGGGTGTGGACAGGTGTGAGGTAGGTCCGTTGTACTATGTATTGGAACAGGGTGTTAGATTCAAAGTGTGTATGGTCATTTAAAATATGCTGTTTTTGTGTTATGTGGTGTTTGTAAATTTCAAAATTCTCTGTAGTGGTTTGTTTTTAACTAGTTTTTAACAAAGCTTAACTTTGACAGGGAAATAACAAAAACAATTGCCAGACTGAGGACAATGCACCTCAAAGACATGAAAATCTTGCCTGATGGATCAAGAACATACTCTGAATGTAGGCACTGCCCAGAGATACAGCTTAATCCCGATCACCTCTTCAACTGCCCGTCCATCATTGCAGCACTATTTAAAATTGACCTAAACTGTTCTAGGGAGACCCTTTATACAGACAAAGCTGCAGATGTGGCCAGTGCAGTGCTTCACGCTTTTGGACCCGTGTAACTGTGCTCTCTCTATTTTTCTCTGAACACCTTATTTTTTTTCTGTTTTTATTGCACTTGTCACACGACAACAACAGCAACAACATAGTGTAAAGTGAGGGGAGTGGAAGGTTTTTATTTCAAGAAGAGTTGGTGTGGTGCCAAAATGTTTAGGAATCCCTGGTCTAAAAGGGTAACAGGATGTAAGGAATTAAGGAAGTTACAAATACAGTAGAACTTTGTTAAGTTGGACCAGTACAACTGCAATTTATCCGACTTAAATAAGATCTCCTATTTGGGAGAGCAGTTGGGGAGAGCAGTTGAAGAGATCTCTGGCAAATATTTTTCCCAGAGAGTATTGAGAATAAATATATACAGGAAATTATACTATATACTAACTGTTAATAATTACATAAACTGTTATGGTTTAACCCACTCTAGGTGTAAATTTATTTTATTACAATTATTGATGACTAGTTAAATAAATTTTATGCCACATAAATTTATAAAATACTAAACTACTACTACATAAAATGTTTCAATTGACAACAAAAACTTGAAATACCTACCTTGAAATATCCTTTCTCCTCCAAAGACTTTTTATATTTGAGCCATATTCTGTCTGTGCTGATATCATCGTTATCAGCTGAACTAGACTTCTGTTGAGAAACAAGAATTTCAAAACCACAGGCCTATAAAGAAATAAGCAAAATTAATAACACTGATATCGTCAATGTTAGATTATTCAAAAATTAAATATGAAGTTAATGAGCTTTAGATAGTATACATGCTGGCAGTGTGGCCACTCGGTAATAATTTTCAAATCCTCATAGATTTTCCTATTTTCCCTGTATAAAATAATAAAATTACCTTATCTTTTTTAACTTATAACCAATATTAACTTGTGAGTAGAGTGTAATTTAAAGTGGCATGGAAATATAAAAGGCAAGTAAGAGAGTATAAGATGTATTAATTCACACAAGAAATTTTACCAACACAACATATGTATAAAATTTTGTACTGAAAAAAACTTATACAATTGTTTGCAAATCCCTAACAATGATAAAATTTTATCAATTAACTGCCTACAAAAAATTTAAAAAATATGTGTTAACTCATATTAACTCATATTTCATTATATACCAATTTAACTCCAAGGCTGGTTTCCTTGTACAATGGGCTTGTTGGTAAAGGTAAATTCCATCCAGTTCTTCTATCAGGAATATACTTCTGATGTACTAACATTGCGTACAGACATTTTGTAAAAACTACTCTCGTCATCACTCTGGTTTCTGGTGGAAAGTATCGCATTGCTCGACAAGCCTAAAATAAATAAATCAAAGGAATAATTAATTATATTACTATAATTATTTAAAATAAATCTTTTACATTATTTTATAAAAATTTAATTAATTAAATAAAATTAAAATTGTATAACAAATTTTATATTGTTTTCTTCATACAATTTTTTGCCAAAAAGATTTCAATTTTGTTTGCAATAGATGATAAGTTTGCCCATAAAATTCTCAAATTTTATAAACAGCTTAAAAACTACTGCTATTATTAGAATAGTAGTTAATTCCCTCTAGTTTGGCCACCTCAAGACCAGACACTAGGCCAGGGGTCAGCAACCCACGACACGAAATGATTTTGTGCGGCCCTCTCCACTTGTGATTTTTCTAATTCTGAGCGGTCCCGATAGCTTACACTTACGCGTTAGAATACAAATTGGTTGCTCAATAGCTAGAACCATTACACTAGCCACAACAATAGACGCCTAATAATAAGTTACAGGCACGATATAAGTGAAAAGTAGTGTCTGCTATGTGCATGCAGGCAAGTTCACCCCTACGGCATTGTTTTATTTTGGTAAAATTTTGTTAATTTTTAAAATGAAGATATTTTATTTCATTATTTCAGCACTTCAAAACATTAATAAAGAAATTTATCTGAGTTAAGTTAGAAAATTGTCAAATTTGTTATCAGGAAGTAAGTAGCCTATTTTATAAAAATTAATTTGAAAATCCATTATTGGCTGTTAATTAAAATCACCTTCTGTACTATACTAAAATCAGTTACATTACCAATATAAAATTAGGAAATATAATAAAATGCATGGTTATTTTATATTTGTGCCCTTACAGCCATGCTAGATTGAATATGAGGCCCTCAAGTACAAAAAGGACCCCTGCTCAAGACTAAACTAACAAACAATGTTATGAATATACCAATATTTAGCTTAAAATGAAGCGCAATCTACTATAAAATAATATTAACTTAGTATTTAAAACAAAGTTAGAACACCATTTGGTAATATTTTTGTTAAGCAAATTAAATTCGGTATCTGTACAGATCGTCTGTTGGCCCCACTAGCATACTAAAGAAAAACTATGTTGAAATTGTGGTTGAAAAGATGTTGCTAGCAAATAATACAATTTTCAGCACAGGGGAGATATTGTTCTTTTGTCTACCAGTGCTTAAAAAATTGTATTAAAACTGTGGCTGAAGAGACGTTTTTCTTCTCACTGTGCCATATCCTGCTAAAGATTGGCAATTGCAGCTCTAGACACTGCAGCAAGAAAGATTTCTCTTGACAATCGGTCAAACCATTTTCTCAGATTCCTCAACCATGAGTTCTAGAATCTTAATACTGATCTTTTAACCTGTAACTTACTCTCTATTATAAGTCATAGGAAATTATACCTTTCCCCTTTCTCTCTTTGATGGAGTTCAGCAGTTCTTTTTGTTTTCTCATGAGAACCTTGTCATTAGTGACTTTTATTAACCATGAAATCGCAGCATCTGTCTTTAAATATACATTTCGAAGGCCTCTATACTATTTTCTATTTGTGAGCCCATTGTCTAACTCTCGCATCCATGGAGTAAGACAAAGAAAACGTAACATTTGACCATTTGAACTCTGAGCTTCATACTAAGATCTGATCTTTTGAAAAATATTTTCATTTTCATAAATGTTTTCATCACTTGTTCAATCCTTGATAACTTTTTTTTTTGGATTACACTAACTGTTGACATTAGCTCCGAAATACGAGTATATTATGAGGTTACCTGCTCTATTGTTTGTTCCTTGACATATATCTGTAGATTTACCAATGTATTGAAAAGACGAGTATTTTGGTTTTGGAGGTACTCAAAGCCGAATATTTTGCTACAATAAACCACTGAGTTTATCATATCTTGTTGCTTTGGTATATACTAAGATGGTATTATCAGTGTACCTGATGTTTATCATAGTCCATTGATCTTGATTCCTCCATGGGTCTTGTCAAATGCTTCTCTAAATATAGATTCCAAATACAGGTTAAACAGAAGCAGAATTAAGATGCAATCATGATGGACTACTCACCTAATCGACATACTCCCTGTAATCGATTGTCCTGTTGCTGTTTGATACCAATAGATTTATGAAATAGCGCAAGTCTTGCTCATCAACCCAGTCATTATTAAAATTTCAACTTTGTTCAATGTTTAACATTTACACTTCTCCTTAAGTAGTCTATAAAACATACATATAAATGCACAATATCTCTGATACGCTGTGTCAATACATTTAAGGAATGAAGAGCTTCATGCATTCCCACTTCATTACTAAATTCGATCTCAGTGTTTTCTATCTTGATATTCACACTTCATGTATAAATGATTCTCAAGAAAGTGCTTAAGACATTAGACATCAGACTTACTACTTGATGGTCATCACATTATAAGGAATTTGTGAGGTAAAGTCATGAACATTGACTTTAACTCGTCTGAAGGTATTTTACCTGAGTTTTGTATCATATTTCAAAAGTTATTATCGAATACAAACTTTTGCTTTCATTGTTTGGAATTAATTTATGTATCTCAATGTTGATTTTACTTTCCAGTGGGCGTTAAATGTGACATATTTTTCCTGAATCTGTTCAATTTCTTGACACTTTAGACTCAATTTTTTTTACCTTCTCTACACTTTTCCTAATAAAGATAATAAGTTAATTGTATTTTGCTGGACTTGGTTTGTACATTCATCTTTAATCCATGATTTCTTGTGTAACCCTTATGTGATCATGTGTCTGGCCACCTTATAAGGTTGTAATTGGCCTATATTAATGAAATAATAAGTACTGTAGGTAGTTGCATTACAGGTCCTGCAGAATGCTGCTCTTGAGCCATGATAAATAAAGTGAACTACTAATTGGATTTCTGTCGTTAATCTGTCTTGCTCCAAATTAATTTTTAAAAAAAGGGGAAAAGAGATGTTACTTGAACATAATCAAATTTTGGCAAAGTAGAAATATTACCTTGTGTGCCAGAATTGAAAGCAATAACTACATTAAAATTGTGGTCTAAGAGAAGTTGCTCGAGGAATAAAGAAACTATATGTGATAGCATGACTCAAGACAGTACCACTCGGACATTCCAGAAACCAAATTAGAGGGAATGCACTACATATTGCAAATTATTGTCACTTTTAGAATAATGTAATTGAACCTTTGAAAAAATTCTTAGCATCATAAACATAACTCTAAAACAATTCTCTTATAAAAAAATAAATAATAACTAAAACCAAGTAATCTATTTATGAATATTGTAACAGTAGTCAATTTGAAACTAAATAATGATATAAATGTAATTAAAGTACATCAGAATTATACTAAGATTACAGGTTTTTGAATAACATTATATAAGGCCTGAAATACATATTTGTGAACATTATCTAATATTAGGTATTAGCTGAAAAGTATTGTAATTTTTGTATTTAATACTCACTCTGTTGTCTATTGGATCTCGATGGCAAAATGCTGTAACAGCCGGAGCAATCAGACTTGGCTTTTCCTTTAATAAAGCAGCCACTCCCACAGGAACATAAACATTAGCGTGGTGTAAATTGTCCTTTATTCTTTCTGGATAACTGTTAATAAGTTAGACAGGTTAAAATAGCTAATAGTCATCAACTAGATTAAAAAATTTCTGTAATTCAGCTCACACGAACACACAAAATTTTGCGTTTAAGTTTACAGTTTTAAGCTTGATTACTAAACTTAATACAATAAAAAATTTTTTTTAATTATTTGTTCCTGCATTTCTGTTCTCGGAACTTATTTCACTGCTTCTTTGATTTAATACAATTCTTGGTTTACTTTTCTTTGTTCACATTCCTTAATAACTTCCCATTAAATAATTTAATAATAAAACATCATAGGTAGGTTAAATCATGATGTATTCTTTTTTTTAAATTAACCTTATTGTCTATCACTGTTTAAAAATACTCCTATACAAAAAAAAACAACAAATGTTTTAAGAGGTTTAATTTTCAACTTCAAGTATTTTTATTAAATTTATTAAACAAATTTAAATTAGTAATACAATTTTTCATATGAGTAATAGATATAAAAAATAACTTCAATGAAACTCAAATACTTCTGCCGTGTAATAATTTCTCAAGGCAAATGGGGATTCAAAGTTTGCCATTCTTCATTCTTTATTATTATAAGCGCAAAATAGTGCATATTTAACTTTGCATACAAAATCAGATGCCATGACAAATTGTGGCAATGCTATTATGCTTGTAGTCAATTTTGCCCCTTTATCTGCTTTTGTGTTTCCAAGTATTTCCCAGTGACAAGGTTCTAAGCAAAATAATAACTAACTCCGTAATTGTAGCCTTTGTATCGAATACAAAATGTCTCCAACTTAAAAAGGGTTCTTAGAGTAGATTTCCTGAATTACCTGAAGAGGACTTTCGGAATTGAAACACAAGGTAATGCAGTGCTGAATATAGAATAGTTGTTAAAGATTTGTATAATACAAAGAGCCCTGTTGACACAACCTAAGGGCAATTTGTCAGTGTAGGTGCATCCTGTCATAAAATCTGTATCTAACACTACTATCCAGTTTTGAACTATCTGAAAATAATCGTATTATCCCTGGAGGTATGTACACAAATTTGTTCAAATGTAGGTGTTAGTTGCAAATCTAAGTAATTCATAATGCACAAAGTTCTTATGCCTACTGGGGTAGTTAAAACATTCACATTCTTTGTAAAGATCTTCAAAAGTTACTAAAAAAATATTTTGAATGTCTTGTGTTTTAGTTTGCTTCAAAGAACAGTCATGAATGAAATATAAGGCATCTGAAATTGCCAACTCAGAAAATTGGACACATCTCCAAAAATACTGTCCTGAATAATCAAGTAAGTAATACTACAGGTAAGTGTAACATACTAATATATATTCAAGTGTTTTAGTGAATTATTTTATAATGTTTGATCTTAAAATTAATTACAATTTTTCAACATCATACATACTCCCAGAATGTGGACCTATATTCTTTAAATATGAGAGCACATGAAAATTATTCTATTAAAAATATAGCAGAATATTTTCCAAATGTGTTTTTGTTTTCCTCAAGTTTAAAATTGTGTTTCATCTACTACTTATTATTATTTACTATTTTAAAGTTAACATTATTAAGAAACTAACCCTTGTATTCTAGCATTGATGGCCTGCTGAATACTTGGAGGTGTTCTCGTTGATTCCGGTTGAGAACGTATACCCATTAATGCTATATCGACTGTTATTGATTCACATTCTTCCCCCCTTGATGTTGGTGGTACCAAGTGAATTTCACCATTAAATATATACACCTGAAATATGTTTTAAAAAACACTGGACAGTTATTATTGGCATTAATAAATGAAAACTATTAATACTACATTAATAATTGCAATATTAATGATCTATAAATAACATCAAAGATTTTAACACACACTATTTAATAAACACACAGTAGGGCCATAGAAACTTAGATGTTATCAAAGAAAGATGTCATTTTTAAAAGGGAGTGGTGTTTGGAATGCATTGAATAAGCAATATTCATTCAGAAACTTATTAATTGAAGATACAGGACCAGAGCATTGCAGTGATTGCAACTTTTATCAAGAATGGAGATTCTTGGGCAGGTCTTTTGTATATATAAAAACTATAAACTCTGGTATTGACACTTGAATGGCATTCTATCACTAGACCGAGTGCCAAAAATGATTTTAAAGATAATGCCCTTCCAAGTTCATAAAATGATTTTAAAGATAATGCCCTTCCAAGTTCATAAGCTGTTGAAAATCAATAGTTATCTTATTTTATCTTGTTATAACAACCTGATGCTGGAATAGTGTAAGGGATTTTCGTACTTTAATTTCAATGTTTCTCCACCTAAATGTGCAGTTATCTCCATTCTAGTTTCATGAAATGGTGTAGTAATGTGTAACACCATCCAATTCAGATATTATTTCCATCATTAATTCCTTACCAGTATTAGGTTCTACAATAGAATTGAACAATGTTTTTTTCCTCCAGCTAACTTTATTGTAAGAACGGGTAGTTTCCAAAAATCTCTGAAAAGCTGACCATCCTGTAATCACTATCCATGAGACAATGGAACAGCTATAAAGATAGTTTCAACCATTTTTAAATTGTAGAAATTTGGTATCTTCCTCCTTAGGTCAACTGGATCAATCAAGAACTTATAATACTATAAAACAGAGTCTAACGATTGTGCAACATGTACACACTCTAACCAAGAGTTATAGTGATTGACAGACCAACTGTACTTGTCTCTTCATAGGAAGCTAACAGCATCCCAGATCAAAGTCTGTCAAGCTCTGAGCCTTTCATCACTCCCAAATAGTAACAGTGCTAACCAGTCAAAAACTCCTATAGCTAAATGTGTACATGATATGACGTGAAATTATTGTATATAGTATTAGAAGACTAGATGTTAATGGTACTGTGTTTGAGTGGATTTTCACACAGGATACCAACCCTTAGTAAGTGTAACTAGTCCACAGCCTTCTGTGAGTTTTTGATTTAGGATTGGATCATAAATGCAATAAATATTTGTCTAAGCTTTTATCATGTTATCCTGACAAAATTCATTATACCCCATAACTTGGGATATACTAATCTAAGACGGAACGAATCCTGGCCATGCAATAGAATTGGTGGGTTGTTCTTTAACAATCGTTGTTTATGAGTTCACAATATATTCATAGTATTTCTAAATTAATAGCTCACTCTAAATGATCAATATTTGACAATTTTCAGTTTTTTTTTTGTAATTATAATGATACTTATGAATATTTATGATTTTGAACCTACCCTTTTATTACAAATTTCAGGATTAGCCCATTTTGGTAAATAATCTGCAGCTTCAATTAATAAAAACTCTCCATCCGCATCAATAACTCTGTAAAAAAAATAACTGTTTAAAAAATTCTTAAACTCATGCACTTAAATATAATATGGTTTTTCTCTAAGAATTTAAAATGTTTACTCCCAAATTTTTAAATACATATAGAGTACAATCTCACTAATTTGTCACTTTTGACAGAGACAAATGAATTACAAGAATATATTAATTAAAGAATTTTGAATGTATATGTACTAAAAAGTATAAAAGTAAATACAAGTTTTATGAACATTATGAAATATTATACTTATTTTTAGCATTTACAACAAGTATAAATATTGCAATAGATTTTAACTGAAAAATTGTATCTTTTTAATTTTCCTGCTCCTCTTGTCATGACATCTCGGAAACTTGTTTTAAACTGACAGCCCTAATTAAACCTTGTCCATCTTCAAATTTGTTATTATACGTTATTTATATTAAAAGAAATATGTTTAGAAGAAATATATTAAGTCTGTTCACTAGAAGAAGTACTGATTCAGAGAATTCAATTTACAAGTTTACTAAACAATATTTTCTACTGCCTTTTTTAATACTCTAAATTTCAGTTAAAACATATAATCTTATTAATGTAATGTTTAGTTTGTTTATAAATTTTTATTTTTTGGTCATGCTAAGAGGGGGGGGCACCACTGAAAAAGCCACATGAATGACTATGTAGATTACTATTGTAATCAAAGCAAAATTAAAAATATAGAAAATTTGATGCTTCTGTTTTAAGCATTTCTCCTGCTTCTGACAGCAGTGTGCCACCCCAGAGTCAAAGCAAAAAGTTTACCTTTGGATTATAATTCAAACTACAACTTCAATGTTAACAAGATTGTCTATTTGTGGATAAGAAATTAAGTCTTTTTATTATGTCTTGGATGGTTACAACAAATAGCTCACACTTATTAATCATCATCATGCCTTTGTTTATGTGTGCATTATTGTAATACTAACCTAAAATCTGATAATATCTGACAAGACCATTAGAAACATTGATGATTTTGTAAAAGTGTATTTTAATTTAAATAATGATAGCAAGTGGTTACTATCTTAAAATGATATATTTTTATTTACTTATCTTGATTTATTTATATTACACCTGGTTCTCATATAGGAAGTAGGATCATAACAAGCAAATATGGTTTGCAAGCTAATAAATCAGTAGTTATAAATAAATATACAAGTTTGGAAGAACAAGAAGGCACCTGAAAAAAATAGCCTACAACTGATTCATACACAGTCTTGGTTGTCATTCTTTTCTAGAAGGATTTATTCTTGTCATTTTTTTTTTATCGTAGCGCAGCTGACTTAACGAGTGAAGACAATCTCTAAAAATAGTCAAATTATCGGGGTGCTAGAGAAGTAAAGTGTTGCATTGAACTGTGGTATTTAAAAGTGGAGATCCAAAGAAGCTAGTCAACTGATAAAAGCAAGGAAACTGTTCATAACAATTTTTTCTATTGTTGGATAAACAATAACAGAGAGAACTATAGCCAGAATTAAAGTTACAACAATATATGAAATTACAAAAGATTTAGTTAATATTGTATGAATTCTAAAATACACACCTTGCCACTAAATTAGGAATTTCTTTGGTGGCTTGAATAAGAAGAAATACAATGAACCATTCATCTTCTATATTATCCCCGTAATGAGTCACACCATACAAATGTGGAGGAAGAGATTCTGTAACAAATTGAAATACTACAAATATAAGGTTTCTATAGTACTTATTTTAACAAATTAAATACCTAAGACCTTTTTACAAACCTTTAAAGTGTTGAAAATTTCCAATAAAACATTAAAAATTCAGAAAAGTTTTATATTATTTTATACAATCAATGATAAAATCTAATCCCATTGACTACAATTTTGCTATGTATAACAATGAAAAAAAATTTTAAGATTACCTTGAGGCAGGAAGTTTTAACTGTAACTGTTCTGTAGACTCAAAATTTTACTGCAAGTGTTAATAGAGATTTATAAAGGCTATTGACAAAAGTTAACAAAGTTAAAAGGCCTTTATTTTAGTATACATTATTGGATGGTCAGAAAGTGACAATGTTCACTTCACAATGGTATTTACATCATGCATCAGTAAACTTTATTTGTTCAAGTTTTTTAACTTAAAATCTTTGACTTTTTCTTTTTTACATATATGACTTGAAAACACATTTGAAAAAAAAAGAAAAGTTATTTTATATCTCGCAAACTACAAATAGTGCTTAAAAAACATTAAATAATATCATACAAATACAGCCTTTATAAAGCAAATGTTGTGAAATTACCACACTATGTTATACCACATTAGTATAACATGAGCAAATTAAATTTTGAAATAGCAAATGAAGTTAAAACATCAATAAAACAAACGTGATACAGGTATTCCTATACTTTCATCTGTTTTGTTCAAAAAAAAGATTCAGTGTATATATTATAACATAAAGTACGAGGCTTTAGAGTAAATTCAGTTAGTTGCTAAAATAAATATCTATAGGATTTAGCAAAGAAAGACACAAATAGTTTTGTAAAGTGCCGACAAAGCAGGTACCATCCATTATCCTATTCCGGGAAAGCTATAAACTGTGTGCCGGCAATTTTATTAAGGGTCAAACCTTATTAAGACGGGAAAATCCACTGACCGATATAACCTGGGAAAATAATTGTGTACCGTTAGATGGAAACTTACAAAGAACACATTGGTAGTGGGAGAGATTAGGGATTTCAATAAAAACTAAATGATTTGGAGACGTAGGAAGAAGTTTAAGGGAACTCGAGAAGAAGGCAGTCGGATTGGTGGGGACAAAGATGGGAGTGATGTAAAAAGAATAAATTGTTAAATTAAGTAAAGAGTTTTTTATAAGCAAATTTTAAAAAGTGTGACGTAAAAGTTTTTTTTAGAAATATAAAGTAAGTTTTGTGTGTGTGTCAAGTGTAAGTGCAGAAGGTAACAAAGGCCAAGATTCCAGGGACTCTTCAGAACAATAAGTATCATTTGAATATAAGTGTAGCCAACAGACATCAATAATTTAGTTCAGAACAAATTTAATTTCATTACCATTTATAAAATTTAATCTAGTTTCACCATTTCTAATTTAAGAAGCAAAGGTCCCGTATTAGCGACCCGAGAGCAACTACACAATTTTAATACTGAATTTATTATCTTTGTTATGTTATTTATTAGAATTTTAATGCCTCAAAGTCCACCTATATAATTGAAATGTTAGTTAAGATATCAATCCTGTCACTGCAAAATATTTAATATAAATTTGGTATGATGTGTAAAGAAATAAATGCAAGTGATGTTTAAAAATTATAAGATTGTTAATTCATTATAAACCTGAAGGTGTGACATTAAATAGGTAAGGAAAATAAATAACATTAAAAATAAATTATAATTATAACAAAAGTTAAGTTATAATATTGGCATTGATACAGAAGGCATGAGATCATATAATGGTGTAAATGTATCAGAAATTTTCTAGTACCATGGGTTCTAGTCATATTCGTTTTTTATATAACAAAGACACTGATGAAGATCGAAAATGTTCTGTCTTAGTAGGTTTTTACAAATTTACAAAATTTAAAGTTTGATAGTCATAAACTAATGTAAAAGTGATTGATATATAATTATATTGGAAAGAGCACATTAATTAATCAGTTTCTCCATTCAACTTCCTCCTAACCTAATAATTTTATTTGCAATGAAAATTATAAAAACCTAATTTAATTTTACTAACACAGATTCCTACATTATAAAATATATATTTCATTATTTATTGTCAAATGAAATGTGAATAGATTACTACTTTTGGTATCACTTGACAAAAAAAAAACTACTACTTACTGATATTTATCAGCAGACTCGATTTGAACTAGGTCAGTGCACTGTTCAGTGCTGTGAGTCACGGACAAGACTGTTATAACATGTGTGTTATATTGATGTAAGTCCAAAGTGATACCAAAAGTATTAATTTATAATTTTAAAAAAACCACACAAGATGTACAACAAAAAAACTGCAAGAAAATGTAAATATTTACATATTTTATTAGGGAATATTCAGTTTATTGTGAGTTACTGCATTACAAATATTTATTTTTTTTCAACTAAACCATTATTTATTTAAGCATAGCACTCTTGACGTGTTTAAATAAAACGTATTTATCAATTTACTTGGCAAAAACAATTATAAATATTTCTTACAAAAAATGGTAATTATTAAGATCAGCGACTGCTGCACCGATCGGCAAAATTTTTTTTCCTGATCAATTTGATTTTGCTGAACACAAATCTGAAGTTTTTTTTACTGCAAAGACATTTTTTAAAAAAATAATAAATTACCTAACTTAACCTGACCTGACATGGTTTTCTTAGGTTAATATGTGTTTCCCGTTAAAATTAATTTCAGATTCATGTTCAGCAAGATCAAATCTATCAGGAAAAAATAAATTTCACCGATCGGAGCGGTAGTCGCTGATCTTAATAGTTACCCAAAAAATATCAGCAAGTATGATTTTTTGCCAAGTAACTTGACAGATAAGTGCTATTTATGGTTTGTAATATGTGTTTAAAGTCGTAGTTTTCTGTCATTGTTGATATGTTTCAGGAACTTACATTAGTTGAAACTTTCTACGTGCTCTACATATTATATACCTATATGAATCAAAACATTTTAATGTATTCAGTCTTTATTGAACTACTAAGACCACTAAACCAAATGAAATTAAAAAATTTGAAAGGTATTATGTGTAATTAAATCTTCTACTATTATAATTTTCCAAAAGATTTTAAATATATTTGTAAAAATGCATAAGAATAAAAAACATCTACAACTTAATTTTAACATATCTTTAGAAAAACTCATTTTTATTTAATAAATATTACTATATACTACTCTACTAACAAAATTTATTTTTATTGTTCATGTTTGACATACCCGCATTGTTTTCTACTGCAAGAACTGAACTGCTACATCTAGGAATGAGGTTAACTTCGTCTTTTTGCCATATATAATTAGATCCATACTTTTTAAACACTGACTGAACTTCTGACAATATACTTTTTAATATTTCATTTATATCACTCGTATCATTATCTAAAATTGCAGGAAAGAGAAAATATTCAATAAAATCTTCTTCTCTGACAAGTTCAAGCACTTCTCTTTGGACCGCCATTTCCGCAGAACACTAACACACTAACACAGTAACACTAGAAATTACTTTAACTTCTAGAAAATTATTATCGATTTTGAAACTTAGTTTTAAGATAAGAATCGATATTTTAGAAATCGATTACGTTTCAAGGCTATGACGTTTGGTGGGGAACTATGTTTTTCTGTTATATCCCTAAAGGCTCTAATTTACCTCAAGATAACTAACAAGGAAAATTACTTATGCATCTATATAGCATCTTTCTATTAGACTTCGTCCAACAAATTACCATTCCTCAATTCCTACTATTAGTGCACACTGTCTTTATATATATATATATATATATATATATATATATATATATATATATATATATATATATTATATATATATATATATATATAGATCTTGTTCAAATTTTCAATCGTTAATAAAACACTTGTTATTCATCCACTCAAGTTTAGATACATTTTTTTTTTAACTTGTACTAGGTGAAAATTTCAAATTTTAGTTCAATAATTAATTTCTCTTTCTATTTTGCCTCTCAATATTGTGATTTGGTCATATGTATATACATATTTTTATAATTTTAATTATGTATTAGAAAGTAACTAAAATAAAATTTTTTTTTGTTGCCTTAAGTAGGAATTGACTTTTATTATTATTATTTTTTTTTGTAATATTAATTCTTGAATTTTGTAGTTTATTACATTTAGTGAATCTTAATTAATCACTTAAATAATAGTTAATGACCATCCGAACTTTAATTTTTGTAAATTTGTTAAAACTTACTGAGACAGAACGTTTTCGATCGCTATGTGGCGATCTTCATCAGCGTCTTCTGCTTGGAGATGTCGGGTCAAGCGGTGACGGTTTTAAAGGCAGGTTTTCGATAATATCAAAGAGTATGTGTGAATTGTATTGTGTTTGTTCGTTTAATTTGTTTGTACTTTGTGTGTCTGTAAATTTCATATTGTTCTAGTGTGTGTAAGATGTGGTTCTTTTTTGTTGATGTATAGGATTTCAAAGTTATGGTAAATGTCTGTATTTGTGTCCTGTTTCTATTATGTGATTGTAAAATGTTGAGTTGTTGTTCTATTTGAAAGAGTCGAGGAACACAAACTCAACATTTTACAATCACATGAACAAAACAGGACACAAATACACAGATATTTACCATAACTTCGAAATCCTAGCTATGTTCACCTATGAACATATATTAGTTTTATACAAAACCAAAAAGGAATGATCTATACCTGGTCTTAACTACTCATGAATATGGCACAATAGCAGAACCTACAGGAAAATCAAAAATTATTGAGTTCTATAACTCAACTAAAGGGGTAATTAATGCTTTCAACAAGTCTTCCAATATAATATGTAACCAAAAGTCTCAGAGATGGCCTCTCTGCATCTTTTAGGTATTATATACGTTCACAATATGGTTAAGGAGGGAAAAACTTTATCTACCGAAGGGAATTCGCCAAACAAATGAGCAAACAGCTGACAAAACCTCACTTACAGAAAAGAATACAAATATCAATGCTACAGAAGAATCTAAAAGTTAAAATGCAAGAGATACTTGGAGAAGACGCATTATCCAATGACCTTTAACCATAAAAACATGCCGGAAGGAAAATAAGTGCATTTTGTTGATCTAGAAAAAGGATGACTAGATTCTCTTGTTTCAGCTGCAAAAGATTTTACTGCCTTGAACATTGAGCAAAAATGTGTAGATTGTTCATAAATAGAACAAAGTAAACGATTTTGAAATATATATAATTTTTTTTGCCAGGTAGTCTCAGAGGAAAGATTATGATTAGAGTAACCAAGAAACATATACTATTAATCTAGGTTTAACAAATTTGTTAACCAAGTAAACGAAAGGCAAACAATGATTTTATTTTTTTAAACTAAAAACACTTAAGCACTTTTAAATGTTTTAAACTTGCCTATAGTAGCACTTACTTTGCTTGTTGAGGACGGCTGTTTCGGGAGATGTGTCCCTTTGTCAACTCAGACCGTAACGGTTATGGTGTGAGTTGACAAAGGGACACATCTCCCGAAACGGCCGTCCTCAACAAGCAAAGTAAGTGCTACTATAGGCAAGTTTAAAACATTTAAAAGTGTTTAGTGATTACTAGTAGCTCACGCGAAGATGGAAAATGTTAAAAACACTTGTTTCTTTAATATCCTAGTTGAAAGTTTATAGTGTTTAAAGGTTTCTTGCTTCATTTACATTTATTTCATTGTACATTTATTTGTAAAAATATACTTAGTATATTGATGATGCATTACTAATATTTGTTTAATTGTCCTGTTTCTTCTCTCTGAAGGAAAGATTTTAAAAAATCAGGAAAGTAGTAAACAAGTATTTGCATAATCATATTGAAGTGTGACAATTAATTTAACCCTAATATGAATTTTCCTGAAACCCCCTTAATTTCTTATTCCATATTACTTCAGACTAACTGGCAGGTCCTATCCCTTCCCCCTCCAAGAAAAATTATTGTACCACTGGAAATTTATACACTAATAACAATAGGGTGGCAAAATAGGAAGTGAATTTCCTCTCTATGTAGGCGTTGGGCTATTATTTTTGTTTGTTACTATTTATACGCTTTGTGTTACAGTTTCTTTTCGCATTGTTCCTTTGTGAAACAAGGTTCAATACCCTTAATCCAGTTTGTTTGTTTGTTTTATTCATTTTTAATCCTAGAGCATTATTTGATATTGTGTGGTAAACATGGCAACAATTTAAGGTTGTCCATTGGAGGTTAAGGAGACAACCAGATGGAGGAAAAAGAAATGTATAAACATCAATTGTCATCCATTATAGGTTAAAATAAATGTATTTGGACTTGATTGGGTGAATAGAGACGTATTTTATTATCAATTGAAAGTTTGCACAAGATATACATCAGAAGGATGTGAGCTAATAGAAAAAGAACACAAAGTTTGACATGATTTTTTATTAAAATGGTTTCCACTTTCGTTTCTAAAAAAATGGATTCATTATTAGACAGATGAATATTTTAAACATCGAAATCTTGTTGCTGTTCATGACGAGCTAGTTGTAATTTACAAATTACACTTTTGCTATTACTTGTGACCAGACATTTGTTAACTAAAAGTTGTTAATTGTTAACTTACACTTGGAGGAAACGTTTTCGTTTCCTTGTCGAATATTTTAAAATAAATTGGTGTAAGAAATTTTGAAGAACTAAGTAAAAACTATCAACTTATTTGGTGACGTTTTTTGAAACCGCCGTTCATTGAAGCCTAACCATACGGTTTCAAAACACGTCAGCAAGTAAGTTGGTAGTTTTCATTTAATTACTATGATTTAATCAGTGAAATCATGATAAGTACAACTAACTTCAACTAATTGTATCTTAAAGTAAACATGATTGAAAAAAAACAAATATTAATTAGTTTGAAAATTGAAATAAATAACATTAACTCTTGAAATAACACAAACAATATTATCCTAATTTCTTATCCAACAATTAATGAAGCGAGCATTTGTCAAGTGAATTAATTACACTGGTGAACAAAAAAATTCTTTTTTTCTATTTGTTAAACATGTTGGGTGATCCTAGAGGTATTTTTCTTGCTAATTCCAATTCAGGGCTCAGATTTTTCCTATCATGTCTAGTTTTCTTAGGACAACTGGAAATTAAATGGGTATTCAAAGAAGTTTCAGCAAATAAAATAAGAATGTAATTTTTTTTTTTAATGGATACTTAGGATTTTCTTGCACATCTAATCATTTGGTAACTTCAAATTACCGTATTCAGTGTCCAGCAGTAATGTTGGGGCTGAATTTTCCTTGGTACTGTTTTTCCATGTGTAAAATATCTTGGTGGAAACGCTCAGCGTGTTCATCACTAACAGCGCCAAGATTAGACGGAAACAGGTCCAGGTGTAAGTCAAGAAAGTGAGTTTTTAAAAACGTATTGCAGCCCATTTTTTAGTACGATTTAATTATATTAGCTACTAGATCTCGATAACTAAGCCATATTTCCTAGAAAATGTTTGACATTTTTTTAATGCGTTCCATTCGCATTTTTCTGTTGAACTTCTTAATTCCTCAGCACTTACCTGATTTGAGGCCTCACTTTCCTTCTTTGATCATTGCCTTAACGATATTCGGGATTTTGTTTCAAATAAGTAAAACCACACCATTTTTGTCCATCCCTTTTACAAAGCCCTAATTTAATATGTACTTACTAGCCAATGCCCACCCTTGGCAATTTTATGACATGTAGGAGTAACATTAAATATAGCATGAACAATTTAAAAGGACACAAAAATTACGTCTTATGAGAGAACGGCTTAAGCAAGAATCACCTCCTAGGATAAGGTTCTGCTACAAGTAAATGTAAACCTCTCATACATAACATAAAAATAATCGAACTACAGTTTTGTATTAGATCTAAATTTATGCTTTATATACTCGTACATATTCAAATATAAAATGTTATTTAAATTACAATGGCAACAACTGTAAAGTCCTTGAAGGGATGACAAAGTGAAATAAAACATTATTCTAAAAACCAACTGTAAATAAGTTTAAACTGGCTGTTAAAAATTGCTTGAAAATTTATATTTGGAATACAAAACCTTACTTTTTTTCACCCATTGGGTTGCATCCCCAAAATAAATTCGAAGGTTTGTGGATTATTGAAAGGCAGGAAATAGACAGTTTAATTGTTCAGAAGTGTATATAGAACGTTTATAACAAAACAATTTTCTGAGAAGTGAAATATCCACTTGAACTGTTTTACTGGTAAAATTTAGAATAAAAAACATGGTAAGTGGGAAGATCTTAATAAAGTTCTATGTAATTTGTTAAATAAAGTGTCTTGATTAATTCTTGTTTTTGTTTATTCCTGAAACCTCTAGTCTTCCTAGATAAGAGATTTCTCAGTATATATGATCTCTTAACTAAATAAGACAGATTTTCCCTCTCAACATACAGCCTCACTTGTTATGTAGTGTTTAATAGAGGTTGACATTTCCCTTTGCAACCTTTTTTTAAATACAAGTAGAAAAAATATTTCTACAGCTTTTTATAAAGTGATGACCTGTCGCTTATTTTTTTATTCAAATTATATAAAATATAATACTGAAATATATTTTTTAATCTCTGTCACAGAGAAAATGGGTGATAATGTTTATATTGTAAATTGTATATTACAATTTTATGACGAAATGGGCAAAAAAAATTAAATTTTAAAGCCTTTTTTCTAGAGTATTTCATTGAACACTTGTGCCAGATTTAATTAAAATCCGTGAAAGAAATCATTAAAAAATATCCCAATATTCAATATCCCTTAAGAATAACTTATGGGAAGACTATTGGGAGAAAAAATTTCCTTTGCAAGCAAAAGCATACATTTCTTTTACCTACACTAAGTAAAAAAAGTAGCTTCGTTCACACAGCATTACTGAAACTAGTTACTATGATATAAGATGACATGATTACCAGTTAATAGCAAGTCATAGAAATTCATAAACTTCTAACAATGCATTGAAAATTGAATTGAAAAGGACTAAAAATAAAAAAAACAGTTCATTAAAAATTTATAATTTTTTAATGTACATTTTTAAATATTACATACAAAATTTATAATACAATAAAATAGTGGTTATAAAATTATAAGCAATGATGTGAATATAAAAAAAAAAAAAAATGGAAAGCTAGCTAAATAGTATGATCTTAGTTAACTGAAACTGTGTGTGTTAAATGATAATCTAGTTGCGCTAATGAAGTGCTTTATAAAAACATTAAATTGATAGAAACAAACAATTTTGTATGAATCTTTACAAATCTTACAAGAGTTAACAAACAATTATTGTAAGTAGTTTTATGAATACAAAAATAGATTTTCGTCTTAATATTACTATATTTTTACTTGTATCTCCAGCAGGTTTCATTCTGTCTATATTTCAGTATTGGATAATTAAGTACTAGAAACAATATAATTATAGGCAAGATTATCCAAGTTAAAAAACTATCAAACCTATATCTGATATTATATCTGTGTTATACATGTTCTGAGCAGTTAGAAATTAATTGTTAGTGTAGCAGATTATATATTTGCAATTGTTTTTTTTCAAGTTGAACAATATTTGAAATAATACATTTCCACAGCCCTTTAAACTGATAACGTTAAAAATAATTTGCTGTAGAACTAAGTTAAATGAGATCTATTAAGACAAATATAACATCCTACAGTTAAAAATCAACTTCAGTAGCAAAAACACTGTCACTCTTCTGATCCATTACACCACTTTTCTTATACTCTCCAACACGTTTTTCAAAGAAGTTTGTTTTCCCTTCTAGTGATATGTTCTCCATAAAGTCGAATGGATTTTCAGAAAGGTAAATCTGTAACAAAACCGCTTGATCTGAATTTATACAAATAAAATAAAAAACCAAACCTCCACTATGCACTCATGTATTTTAAATTGTGAAAACATATATGAATTTAACTTAAAAATTCATATGACATATTCACACTAACTGTTCATATGTCAAACTGATTTCAATCAATTGATTTAAATCAGTTTGACATTTGGAAAATGAGTGTGGATATATGTAGGAACACGTGCTTCTAATGATAGGAAGGCATAGTATAGACACATCAGTAATATTTATAATACTATCTTACCAAGTGCTGAAAAATGTTTTATAAACAAATATCCATCCCACTAGCTGACAAACCCAAAGGGTCACTGGTCCGAAACATGACATTTGTTAAAACAACCTTAAAATGCTTTCAACATTCTGATAACCTGAAAACTATCTACTGAGTAATTTTTCTTTTTCTAGCAGCTTCAGTGAATTCAACATTACAGTAGCCACAGAAAATATGTTAATCTGTAGCAGATTAAATGATTAGCCTTCTGAGTAAGCCCACAGGTAATCATTATTAGTAAAAAAATAATTATTAATTAAATATTTAAAATAATAAATATGTAAAATAAATAAATTAAAAAGAAAATATTACTAAAGGTTTGATGTTTATCGGTTGATTGTAGGCTCCCATACTAATTGTTCACTTTACAATTGTAAAAAGCTAAAATAATTTCAAAGAAATATTTATATAGTGAAACCTGTTTAAGCCGGAATCCATGGGGACCGGCATTTTTTCCCATCTAAGACAGGTTTCCGGCATACACTTGTCAACAAAAGTTATGAATTAATGATGCAATTTATTAAAAACTATATTTTTCCTCTTACTGTATTTAGGCTAAATACTGTACATAGTAGGCTTACGTAAAAATAAAAGAAAATCAATTAGGCTTGAAAAAATCTAGCATTGACTTTTGTTTAAAAAGGTTAAACTAACCTTTTTTTACTTGCTTGAGTTTCAGTTATTCAATCAATATGACAGGTCGTGGATGTTTGTAAACCATTCATTGCGTTATCTTGAAGGAAATGAGTGCTAACACATAGCCTATCGTATATTATGGATGTTTGTATACCATTGCGTTATCTTGTGCATATCAGCAATCCTTAACGTTGTTACATAGTTCTCAGAAATAAATACGATCCGTTACAATTAAGCAGACCTATCTGTGAATTTTGTTATGGTAAAAAAATATATTATAAACCTTATTTTATCTAAACAGAAGTCATTGTAACTTTATATTTTACAGCATGTATATGATCAGATTTTCCGGCTTATGCAGAACTAAGACTTAGTAAATACGTATCACTCATTATTTTGCTTATTCCGCTTCTGCGTTAGACAGTTTCCGGCTTATAAAGGTTATTAACCAGGTAAATTAAATAGGCGACAGTCGGGACTTTTAAAGTTTTCCGCGATAGACGGGTTTCTGCCTAACACAGGGTCCGTCTAAGACAGGTTTCACTATACTAGAAAAGTTATGTAGGCTTAATTGCTCTAAGCCGTCATTGCACTATCAATATCACTAAGTTCACTTTCACTGTTCAATAGTATGCAATCCATTTCAGATGATTACAAATTAGCCATCGCAGCACACAACCAAGATGTAACTGAATGATAAAGACTAGAGTAAAATCTTAGCCGAAATGGCAATTGATAAGTTAATTATAATAAAACATTGCGAGAGCAATAAAAATTCTTCTTTATTCGTCTTGTCATTCTAGTTACAAATATAATTATCTTTCTCTATGGTGATTGATAGTTTCGAGAGGCAAATCTAATCACCAACTCATGAGAAATGTGTTGCATGGAGACATGAACAAGTAGATTAAACATACAACAACTGACTATCAATGATGCATATATCTCATCAGTACACACTCTGCAGAAAATAATCAATGATACAAACCTCACTGCAGTAATAAGCATTGGATTAATACTTACACCACAAATTATATTAATTTGCAAACAAAGGGATCAAACTTACTTAGTAAGTGGGCAAGCATCATATTTAAAATGTGCTGAATGTGTTACAGGATATTTTACAAAATGACTATAGCGAAAAATAATAAATATTAGGCTTTTATATATGATACTTCTATAGGATAATTTTTTTTAAAATGCCTGCATGCCTTTTCCTTCACTTTCTGATAAAAGTTATTTGACTATCAAGAATTATGCAGGAAATGTTCTAGATAGGTTTGCAAACATGAAAAAAATTAGGGGTTGGCTGGTAGAGTGACTGATAGTTATGCTGAATTTATTAGGCACCTATTACCCAGTAATAGAAAATACCTCCAAAGATTTGTTTCTGATCCACTTAGTTACACCTTAATCATGTAAATTTTTTTGAATTTGTTAAACTTACAATCCGGTAGAACTATTTTGTTCCAATTAATTATTTAGTAAAACTACACGACAGTCCAAGCAGTCAAATCTTTTTCTTATTCTGAGATGTGTGTTTAAGAACCTAGTGTTTTTATTTATATGAAAGCGTTTATTTATAGTGGCAAATCATACATCATTTCACTGACATTTTCATATACAAAAATAAAATGTTTTTACAAAATTGTTTGTTCGTTTTAAGACATTTGTTAATATTTATTACATCCCACCAATGTAATGGTATTAGTTGGATTAGCAATAAAGTATTTTTCTTTTTTGTAATAAATATTATTTTAAAACAAAACTTTATAAAAGAAATATTTAAAAGTTCAACTTTTAATCATTAAACTGTGAAATGTCTAATGAGGTTTAACACCAAAATTTGATCAATGTAAACCTTAATCTCAATTTCAGAAAGCAAAATAAAATCATTTGTAAAAATAAAAGTAAACAATTATTATATTTTAATTATAAAACAACTTGTGTTCATTTTAACAGCACCCTTTTACACATAATATAATTAAGTATGTAAATAAATATTTTCTATACAATAGCTCAAAAACACACATTAATTAAGTGTAAGAAAAGAGGTTTAAATGTCAACTAAAAAATAATTCAATCTTACCTTAGGACACTTTAGTTCAAAGAGAAGTCTGTCAGCAACAAATTCAATATACTTCTTCATGAGTTCACAGTTCATGCCAATCATGTTTACAGGCAATGATTCGGTTAAAAACTCTTGTTCAATGGTGACAGCTTCACGAATAATACTGATAATCCTATCCTCACTAGGTTTTTGTACTAAATGTTTAAACATCAAGCAAGCAAAATCACAATGTAATCCCTGAAAACAAAACATTAAATAGAGTTTTTTAACATTTTAAATATATCAGAATATTTTAATCTGCCCTTCCTAGCTTTGTCACTGCACAGTTACTCAAGTATTTAGTCACCTGTTATTTCATTCCAGCTTCTGCTTACCTGACTAGTTTAGCTATCTGATAGAGCTTAATCCATTGCAGATTAAATGAATTGCATTTTTAGCAACACAGTGTGTACAAATTAATTTCAAACTTGGTGGTCACGGCAACTGAATTGTGTTGAATACAAACTTTAATAATTTTAAAAGTATTATTTCAAATAATAGTATTATAAAGTATTTAAAGTCATTATTAAGTACTAATTACTTAATTATATTATACTAATTTACAATTGTAGTAAATTAAAATAATTTCAAAACAATATTTATGCAAATTACATTAATGTGGACACATTCCCAATACTAAAATTTAACTAAGAGATCAAAACTAGACTAATAACTTGACATAAATGGCTACTGATAAGTTGTAGGGCGATAATAAGAAGCCAGTAGGGTGACAATAAAAATCCTACTTTATTTGTCCTGTGATTCTAGCTACACATACAAATATCTTTCTATATGGTGGCAGTTTTGAGAGGGAAAACAAACACCAATTCATGAGAAATGTGTGTGTATGCTTACATAAAGCAGGAGAGAATAACACATTATCAAGGGTCAAGCAGACCAAACATTTAACCACTGACTACTCATCGTTATAGAGTCCAATAGGTTCAACTCCCAATTCAATCTCCATGGCTGCTATAGTGCTGTTTAAAAAAATGTGAATTTTTGAGTCTTTTTATATTTTTAACATTTAAAATTTTTCAACCGTTCCATCAAGTTTTATTATTTTCCTGAGTTTTTGAAGGCTTTCTATCATGGTAGAGAATATAGTAGGTTTATATTTACTATATTACGTTACAAAAAAACCTAAGTTAACATTTTAAGACAGAAATTAAATTAATGTCATATGATGTTTTGAATCGTTACTCTAAACACAGGTGATGTTTACAATTAAAACCTAAATTTGATTCATGTATGTTTAATGGGATTGACATAATGATTGTGGCAAAGGACTGGGGTTAAGAAATCTGTCATCTAGAAGTTTTCTTAATAATTGAAGATATCATTATGGCACAGAAATGTTTTGTCATTGGCCATGAAAGCTTAGAGCAACAAGGACTTTTTATGTTTTTTTTTGTCTGTCATCTACAGTTACTTTACTTGTATTTTACGGATATCAATTTTCATTGCAATATTCCATGTTTTTATATTGGAATAGTCTTTGTAACGTGTCCTGAAAGGCATTGTTTATCTTCAAATCAGTAAAATGAAGTGTAGAGAGGTTTTATATATTTCAGTGTTACATTTTGTATTTTCAAAATTGAAAGTTTTTGGGGAAACTGGATATATTAATTTTTATGCCATAACTTAGGTTTGTCTACATCACGAGATAAAAATTTGTTTCACTAGCATTTAGTTCCAAGGGAAAATAATTAGAGTTACCAGTGCAGGTTCTAGAAGTAAACCTACTTTCAATTAGGATGTACAAGAAAGGGATCTATCAGATACCAAGATTACAATGGGCAAAGCGCTTTGAACAATTAATATTTAATAATTTACACTAAAGTACTTGGACATATATTGACATGGTACATTTGCCTATAGTACCACTTACTCTTTAGAGTAAAGGCCTGAGTTGACAATCACCTGAAATGCTGTCTTCAATAATCTAAAAACTAAGTGCTACTATAGGCAAGTGTAGCATATCAATATATGAAATTTTATACAGAGCACAGTAGCATATTTATGATAAATAAATAACAACAACCCTTGCTACAAATATTTAAACACCCTTGATGTACATTTCGCCTACACAGTTAGCATCATCAGAAGGTTGCAAACATGTTCCTTCTGTTTGTAACATGGTGGTAGAATGTTTGTAGCCTTCTGATGATGCCAACTGTGTTGGCAAAACATACATCAAAGGTGTTTAAATATTTGTAGCAAAGGTTATTGTTAGTTATTTATCATATCAATATATGTTCAAGTGTTTTAGTGTAAAACTAATGGCTTAAGTGAATATGGAATCAAATATTTAATATTTTATTTTGTTAATAAAGTATTTTAAAATACTTATGCAATATTTAATAAAATATGTTCACTCACAATTTTAATTGAAATCAGTATAGTTAGTATCTGTAAGAAGCTTTATCAATTCAACTTTTTTTTATTTCTCTTTTATGCATAATTTGGCTCTTCCCTGACCCATAAGCCTAATTCTTAAATTATGTGTCTACAGTTAACTAGTTTCTTATCTCTATATTTGGTTTTTTACCTAATACTATTATTAACCTTGTTATACTATGATTATAACAAAAAATACTATCTTGGTTAATGTTTTCAATTTAATCTCTATTCTTTCTTAGACTGTTTACTTAAAATGTTATGTACACTCATTTGAACATTAATTACTGGAAATATTTTCTTAATTGCTAATTAAATCAAGTTTAATTCCTTAGAAATCTCAAGTCGGTTTAGGTTTGAAATACATTACTATTTTATTTAATATAATTTACTACATCATTTAAACAAAATATATTTTAGAAGACGTTTTCAACATGTGATAAAATTATTAATATACTTATCTTCATTTCTGTTAGGAATATATCTATATGTTTGAGTACAGTTTTCTGTCATTCCGTACGTTTCAATATTCTCTTCTGTTGACCTCTTTGAAACGCGTCAACAAAGAAGAATATTGAAACGTTAGGAATGGCAGAAAACTGTACTCAAACATATATGTAATGAAATGTTCAGAAAAATGTTATTAATGCTATTGAATAAAATTTCACATAATGTAATCAGACAAGACCAGAAAAATTACAAAATATTATACTTTTTTAAAATCCAAGTTTGACTGCTTTAATACTAATTTGAAAAAAAAAGGAAAACAGCTTATACCATTAGCTGTCAATGTATCACAAAACCTAACATTTTATTTCCCAAATTCAACAGTTAATGGACCTCATCACAGATAATAAAAACAACTTTTACAAACATTAATAATTATAATGATTACCTCATCTCGTGAAATTAGTTCATTACTAAACGTTAATCCTGGCATAAGACCTCTCTTCTTCAGCCAAAAAATTGAAGCAAAACTACCAGAGAAAAAAATCCCTTCAACTGCAGCAAAAGCTACAACACGTTCCCCAAATGTTGCTATATGACTTGCAATCCATTGCAGTGCCCAATCAGCCTTTTTTTTCACACAGGGCATTGTTTCAATAGCATTAAAAAGATATTCTCTAGAAAAAATATTAAAACAAAAAAATTAACAAAACCAGAAATTTTGCTCACACAACTGCTCAAAATACTACTACATAACTGCTCACAATTCAATATTTAAATCATAACACGCTTTCAGCAACTATGTTATCTTCATTAATGTCTATTCTTTAGTGTAGACACTAATGAGGGCAACACTTGCCGAAAACATGTTCTGCTTTTAACTTTGAGTTAAAATAACTCACTTTTAACACAATGAGTTATTCTTGTAATAATTTCCTCTAAAGATGATTGCTTTACAATAAAAATGTAAAATAGGATTTAAATAAAAAGTTTTTGTGGCTAAGAGCTAATTTATTCGAATTATAATTGATTTGAAATTACCTCACATTTGCTCAATAAAAAGTTAACATTTTATAGAGTTTATTAAAGCATTGAATCCCATTTTAGTGGATGCATATAGTTAGCTAATACTAAACACAATATATAAATTTTGACCACAAAAAACTATTTATATGATTTTAATTTTATCTTTTATCAAGAAAATCTTTGCTTCTTAAACAGTTTTTTGTGCTATAATCTTTGGTTGTTAAAGAGTTGTTTGTGCTATATCACCATTATTTTTTTAGTATTTACTGTTGCATATCTAGGGATAAAATTAACAATTTCATTTAAAAGTTCCTTATAAAATGTATAAAATTAATGTTCATTTACATCTTTTAATCTTTCTATATGAATAGGTAAATATAAAGTATCAAAAACATACTATCATTTTTAAAAAAATTACCAGTTTTCAAAATACGTAATTTTAAAACGAAAAATAATTTTAACTTAAATTTATATTCTGTTATTTTTATTACACTTCAATCAGTTTATTTTTGGGACTTAACTTTAACTAAAATTTGAACAAACAAAATTAAAATAATTTTTTTTAAATAAAAACTCGGTTGATGCGCGAGTCAAAGAAACCTGATTTATTAAAAATTTGGCCACATTCCAATGACTAAATTGTCGTTCTCATTCAGGTCTACAAGTATAATAGACAGAATTAACACCTACGTCATACAAATTCACAACAAAATTAATATAAAATAAAAAGCATTACATTAAGCTATTAATACTAATAAATTAACAAAACACACAAAAATTAATAATTAGAAAAACACTATAAATTGTGATAGTCCATGATAGTACAATTAATTCCCAAACATATAACAGTAATATTGTAACACATAAACTTATTGTAATATTTTTGATTTTAAATTAATCTTGTGAATTTGTATGACGTAGATGTCAATTCTGTCTATTATACTTGTAGACCTGAATGAGGACAACAATATAGTCGACGAAATATTGCCAAATTTTTTAATAAATCAGGTATCCTTGACTCACGCATTAACCGAGTTTTTATTTAACAAAATTTTGTGAGTGTACACCTCATCAATAATTTTTTTTTTTTTGAACTTGCTCAAGTATGGGTATATGGCATGAGTCATTAGGCCACTTTCTGAAAATAATTCATATCAAATATTAGTTTATATTAGTAAATATGGCAATATAAATGCTACACCTACCTCTCTTCAGGATCACGAATATATGTATCAATAAGAAGACTGTACATTTCTGAGTGTACATTTTCCATAGCTATTTGAAAACCGTAGAAACATCTTGCTTCTGTCACCTGAACTTCTTGACTAAATCTTTCAACTAAGTTTTCATTAACAATGCCATCCGACGCAGCAAAAAAAGCTAACACATGTGAGATAAAGTATTTCTCATCTGACTTCATTCGGTCCCAATCGGCAATATCCTATAAACATATTTTCATGGTTTTTTAAAAATAAAGTGGTATTGTTAAGTTAGCTTTTACTATAATTTTACATCTCCATAAAACACACACATAGATAAATAATTTATTTTAAAATAATCATGTTTCAACGCAATTATTTCTGTAGCAAGTACAATAAAATTTTCATTATCATAATAAAAATGATTTAATATTTTGATAAAAAAATTGGTTAAATGCAAACTTTTAGTCGATTTATATCACATCAAAATTTTTATCTACCTGTTAACTCTTAACTTATTTCAAATCTAATTAGACGTATGCCACGACCCTCAGTGGGTACAACTTAATTCCCCGCATCAATTGAGTTGTATTTCATTACAAAAATATTCTCACGCATAAAAAACTAAACATTATATAATATAATACAGGTGAATATTTTTATTCATTATTTTGTACATCAGTTAATTATTTGTTAATTGAAATTATTTGTAATCATAATTAGTAAAAACAAATTAAAAACTATTTACTTTTGAAATTTGTGTTTGATTTAGGCTTAGACTATTATTGTTCACTTCAGATATACACAAAAATACAATAATTATAAAAAATATTTATGTTAGCCAGTTTTTATAGTGTAATATACGATACTGCAATGTCGTCTCTTTAACCATTCTATTACTCCCCGATCCATCAATTGAATAAATGAAGTTACATTTGGTGGAAGTAAGATTGTTCAATTACTACATCCTACAATTCTTTTTTAAAACTGATGGAAAAACCCGCCAAAGAAAAATTTGAAAAGATGGTCCATTTAGCCCTTTTAAGACCAGCCTTAATTTTCAAATTGCACACGAGAAAGCCCACACAATTTTTCCAGTTTTGTAGCACTTCTTTAAATGTTCTGTATATACCACACAAATACAGATAGAAGTATGATTTTTGTTCCATAATTACCTAGGATATTAAGTATTTATGGCATAAATATCAATAATTTTCCCAGATTTTCATGCACAGAGTCAATTTTGCCTACTTACTATCATCGGTTTTTCTAATTGTCCAGGTTTCCAAGTATATAAGATGTCAAAAAAAAATCCTGTTATCTTAAACCTTACACTCGCTCATCTCTAAGAGGTACAATATATTGTAAATTTGAAAAATCTATACTTATGAAAACCTTGCTTTAAATTTTTAGACTATATTCGCTACCATTATTACAGTCTAAAGTTCGCTTTGCCTACATTAATTTTTAAACTTTAAACCTATTTATAGTCTATCTATCAATATTATTTTCTAAAATATATAAGTATCCCATAATATATGTTGAATGAAATTCCAACTAGTATATTTTGAAATTCATTGTCCATGAAGTCCCTTATCACATCTTACGCATACAGTCCATAATCGTTTTCTAGTTCCCGGATAAATAAATAACTTGTATTAAAAAACGAAATTCAAAAACATATTAGAATTTGGTGGAAATAACACTAATTAAGTTAGAAGATATTCTTAGAATAAATAATTACAAAATGTGTAATGAAAATGAAATGTACACATAATAATCGTAACAATTTTTTTTCTAAAAGACATAAGTTTCCTTATGGTAGTAATAGTAATGTGATCTGTTGAGTTTTAAGACAACTACAACGATTTGAAATTCCAAGATCTTTTTCAAGATTTTTTCGACCCAAGATCTTTTTCAATTGCTATATAGAGAGCTGATATAACGGTTTATGGTCTTTAAATACTAACAAAAAAACAGCAGCAAAAGTATATTTAGAAAGTAAGAAAACTAATGTAAACAAAGTGGCCTTAATAATAACCAAAAGGTATTACTTAGAGGAAATCAATACAAATCTAACTTCCCAAATGTTACTTGCTGATGAATTGATAGTTAAAAATGGGCAATTAAAACTTGTTAAAGCATTATTTGACAATAATGTATCTGGAATTGTAGAGTTCCGCATTATTTATGAAGAATGAAATTTTCTTTCTGTCATGTTTCTTAAATGCAGTACAATTGTCAAAAGTCCACTAAATGTAGAGGCTATTTTGTTAGAAAAATAAAACTGTTTACAGATGTAAACACAAAATAATTTTTAGACAAGTTTTCTTGTGTTTTTGCTGTAATTAAGTTCTATATTGTTAGCAAAATGAGTGATATCCAACTTGGTATAAAACAGATAATGCTAGTTGTAAAGGCAAATTTGCGAGTGACACTGAGCTCACTCTGATATAGATCTTGACTTTCCATTGAGCAACGGTAATAGCTATCGTCGTCATTTTAAATTACTTAGAAATATCTCGTGTAAAAATTTAGAATAGATCTAGTAGTTCGTTATGCTAAGTTCTAAATCTTAAACATCTGCACGCTATAAACAGTAGCCTCTGCCTAAAATACCAAATAAGTTTATTTTCTACTTCTTTAAAATTAATTTACTCTTTAGATTCATATGGTAAAATTGTTTGAACAAAATTATAAACTTGTGGTTTTTCAAATTAATTTGTTTTGTTTTTTTTGTATTAGCTTTGTATTAAGAAACAATTATGTAAATTATTTTATAATTTCATTAAATGCAACTGAAAAAAAAACCAAAACATATTAATGAGTAATTACATTAATGGTTATTTTAGAAAATTGTACATGTGTGATACAGTTCAAAACATGTGTCTAGGAGCAGCGCAGACTTAATGGCATATGTCTTACAGAAATATAGTTTCCTTTTGTAGCATCTTGCTTCTGCAGACCACAATTTTGTTAGAACTCTTTACTACAGAAAAACTTATGATCACAGAGAATCAAAACAACTATAACTTGGCTAGAAACATAATTAAATTTTGATATGAAAGAAATCGGTGTGCTCTGTGTGAAAGGAAATATTTCTAAACAAGTATCCGCCACTCCCATTGGATCTATGAGTAGTAGTTTCGCATGTTCCTGCAATCAATCTGGACTATTCTTTTACTAGTAGCTAAAAAGTACTATTTTTGATATATTTGTAAGTGGTGTTTGGAGCAATATGTATAAACTCATATTTTGTATGAAATCATAAACAATGAGATCTCATGAAAATAAGACTTCTCAACCCTTGAGTATGTATTTCTGTCACAAAAAAATTACTGTCTTAATTTGAACTAGTGTTATGGGATTGCACTACATTGAATTTTCTTGTAAGTTAAGGTTAATGTGTACAATTACAGTTTGTTTAGAAAATTTAAAAAAAGAGAGAATATGTCTATAGAACAGACTTAAAGTGAAAGGAAAACACAAATAGAGTTATGAAGTTTTAACAAATTCTACTTTAATAACAAAGCTAAATGTAAACAATAGTATTCCTTTTGATTTGTAAATAAAATTATAAGAAAATTGGCCTCTAAAATGTAAACTTAAAATGTCTATGTAAGTTTGAAGTGTTTGAAATTTGATTATCCTAAACAAAGCAGAGCTGTACAAATAATTAAACATTTCGTTTGGTAAAATTAATATCAAATTTAGAACTTGCATAGATTTGAAAATTATCAATTAACAAAAATTGTTATATAAATTACTTAATAACTACTGAATAATTTAAACTCTATGCTTTTAATTACATCGTAGTAGAACAGATAGGAAATAAAATGCATTACACAACACATCAAAATACATTAATCTTATCTCATTTATTCTTCATCGTGAGGACAACTCTTAATTAGTGATCATGCCTATTTCTAACAATAGAAAATGTTATAACAGATTGTATCAATAACAGATTCATCAATAAACTTTATACAGTTTTGTGTAACTACAGCACACAGTATTATTTACAACAATACTTGTTTAATAATAACCAAAGTAAACACACAGAATTTAAAAGATTAATGTTATTGAAAAATTACATCATTAGTTCTTTTAATGTTTTTAACCTGTAGTGCGTACATTAGGAATTGGAAGTCTGTCTAAAACTTATCAAACTTCTTTATATTAAAAACTCTGGGTAAATGTATTTATAATGTTAGTGGGTTATCTATTGATACTAATTAATTGTTTTTTTTTTTTTTTTTAAATTTTCAAAACCACATATTGCAAGTGATTGTTGCAGTATAAATTTTTCCTTTAAGTTTTGCCTCATTTCACCCAATAGTCTAATTCAAACAGAATAATTTTATGTAGGATATAATTTTTTATTAATTTTTTTTAGGGATTTGTGTAAAAACATTTTAATAATTTCTCTATCCCGATGTTTTTTAAATTCGTATGTTTCCAATTTCTAAATGCATTAATCTTCTGCAGATCATAAATGTTATTTACATTACCTCAACACATATAAATTTTGTTTTTTGAATAAAATGATAAATATAATAATAAAGTTATCACATCAATGCATTACTTGACTATTTTTTAAAATCCATCCACAAACACCTACAAGAAACCTACCCATATAGTCCTAAATGACTCAGTTCTCAGGTTAATAGCACATTACAAAATTTGGATTCTTGAAATGTTTATTTTTTAAGGCGGGTCTGACTGAATGTATGGCGCAGAGAAAAATTTTCTGCTTGCTCTCATGCCAACGAGACGCTATCCATATTTTAGCTTAAATTAAGTGAGAACATATAATTTCGTGCAATAGCTGATTTTATGTTATAGGTTATGATGTAGAACTGTTTTACACATAGGTTATGGGGTCACAAATACCAAATCTTTAGTTAGGCCAAACCTACCTTGGAGATCTAACTGGATCACTGTAGTGTACAGTACTGTTTTACAAGACAAAAAAATAAATGGTGTGGGAAATGTTTTTCTGGCTATTAGATATAGATGTAGTAAACAGTCCTATTATCTATAAAACAAAAAAAAGCAAAGGAGAGAAAATCCTGTAGAACAAAAATTGTTTCGCTAAACCTTGATGATGGAACTCGTTGGTGATACGAGGAATAAGCAGAGTAGGAAGACGGTTAGGCCATCAACCACTGACAAGGAAGAGATTATATAAGAAACTACTTTTTAATTATTCTAATGGTAAAACCAAATCAAAGAATTGTGTGGTGTAAAGGAACAGGAAGGTAAAAAGAGAAAACTTTTTTTACAGCAGACTCCATTCAGGAGACTGTTTTGAAAGATATCATACTCTGAAAACTACAAATAAGGAAAGAAGATCACATAATACTAGATTAGTAAATAAAAATGGCATAGTTTACTAAAATAGTGTAAAAGTAAACAAAATTTTTCATAAATAATAATGCAACTTACAGGTGAGGAATTTTTCTCAATTTAATTAAAAGTAGTAAAGCAAAGCATATTTAAAAAATCTGAGTGCTATGCGGTAATATATTATTTCTGCATAGATGTTCACAACTCAAAATATTAAAAATGCTTCATCAATATAGATAATAATTATAAAATAACCTAATAATACACATTTTTTGATTCCATCTTCGCGTGAGCTACTAGTAATCACTTTCACTTTTAAAAAATGTTATAACTTGCCTATAGTAGCAATTACTTTGCTTGTTGAGGACGGCCGATCGGGAGATGTGTCCCTTTGTCAACTCAGACCGTAACTGATATCAAAGTTTACGTAGGTTAGGGTGGGGGTGGGATATTTTGGTGGTGTGGGTGTATTTTGTGTGTATTAGGAGTTATGATGTCAAAAAGTGCATGTGAGTTGTAATGTAATTGTGTATTGAGTATGTGTGTACGGTGTAGTTTGAAGTGCCTATATATTTCGTATTGTTCGGTTGTGTAGCGTTGGTTATTTCTGTGTTGTTTATGAAGAATTTGTAGGTTAGATGGTATGTCTATGTAGTCGTGTTTTGTGGAGTTGAGATGATCGGCGAAGTTTGATTGGTAGTTATTGTTTTTTAGTGCTTTTGTATGTTCTTGGTAACGTGTGTAGAATGACCTCCCTGTCTGGCCTATGTAAAAACTAGGGCATGAACTGCAAGTTAGTTTGTAAAATCCAGTGGTGTTGTAAATGTCGTTGATTTTGCTGTTGGGTTTAAATTGTTTGTTGAGAGTGTTGTGTGTGGAGTAAGCTACTTTGTAGTTGTATTTTCGTAATGTGTTGGTTAGATTGTGGGTTTTGGATGATCTGTATGGTATTGATAAGTATTTTATGGGATTGTCATCTTGTGTGTTTGTATTTGGCTTATTATGTTTATTTTTTAGGCGGTTGTATAATTTGTCAATCATTGTTGGGTTGTATCCGTTTGTTTGTGCTATATACAGGGTGCGGCAGCATAACTTCCTTTTTTTAAATGCTCGTCATTCAGTTAGTTGATGTCATAGCGGAGCGCTAGTGGTCTCGTTCAAGAGAGGGTACAGTAAAGTTTTGTCCCGACACGTTTTAGTCGCCATCATGCGTTGGAATAGTGAGGAGCGTGCCATTGCCATTGAGGCTTACTTTTCAAGCGGATGTTCGGTTATTGCAACACAGCGCGCATTTCGGAATCGCTTCATTTTAGCCCCGTTGGCTCCCGTCCCAGACCGCAAATCAATTGTTACATGGGTCACTACATTCAGACAAACTGCAAGTGCGACAAAACGAAGAACTGGGGTCCCTCGGCCCGTTAGATCACCTGAGAACATTGAAGCAGTGAGATCGTCAATGTTGCGATCACCACGGCGTACTGCGCGCAAACACGCATCTGCCCTTGGACTATCCGATCGTTCTGTGAGAAGAATTCTTCGTGATGATCTTCATTTTCATCCCTATAAGATGACGATAGTGCAGGAACTTTCAGAACGTGACTTCAATTCTCGGATGAGCGCGTATGAGCTTCTTCTTGATGTCGTTCCCGAGGGTGCTATTGTTTTTTTTTAGCGATGAAGCCCATTTTCATTTGTGTGGGTCGGTTAACAAACAAAACATGCGCTACTGGGCTGACATTGCCAACATAACACCTGCTACGCTAACAAGAGTCATGACAAACGCCAGAAATCGGTTTACGCAATGTATGGAGAATAAGGGACGTCACCTAACAGATTTGATCTTTAAAACAATGTACATAAAAACTTTAGACATGTACCTACATTATAAAAAATAAATAAATATTTTCAGATGCATACAATAGTTTTTATTAAGTTTTTAAAAAAGGAAGTTATGCTGCCGCACCCTGTATTTTATGGTGTTTAACTCCTGGTAGTGTTCATCTTTGTCTAGTGGTGTTTTAAGGAGGCGATATATCATGGTGTTGTAAGCAGCTAGTTTATGTTGTTGTGGATGGTTTGAGGAACTGTGTATGGTCGTATTGGTGCTGGTAGGTTTTCGGTATATGTTGAATTTATGTGTTTGTTTGTCTGTCCGTTTAATTGTGAGGTCTAAGAAGTTAAGGGAGTTTTGTTGTTCTGTTTCGATGGTGTATGTTAGTTTAGGGTGTATGGAATTTAGGTGTTTTAGAAATATGTGTGCTCTGCGTGTGTTACCTTTATATAATGTTATGATGTCGTCGACGTATCTGTACCAGTAAATTATGTTATCTGAGTATTTGTTGTGTAAAATGTGGTTTTGTTCAATATGGTCTATGAATATTTCTGCTAAGATGCTAGCTATGGAGGACCCCATAGGTAGTCCATCTTTCTGGTTGTAGTATGTGTTATTGGAGTAATTATAAATTCTTCATAAACAACACAGAAATAACCAACGCTACACAACCGAACAATACGAAATATATAGGCACTTCAAACTACACCCTACACACATACTCAATACACAATTACATTACAACTCACATGCACTTTTTGCCATCATAACTCCTAATACACACAAAATACACCCGCACCACCAAAATATCCCACCCCCACCCTATCCTACGTAAACCTTGAGATCAGTTACGGTCTGAGTTGACAAAGGGACACATCTCCCGAAACGGCCGTCCTCAACAAGCAAAGTAAGTGCTACTATAGGCAAGTTAAAACATTTTTTAAAAAGTGAAACTAATAATACAATTTCTATATAAAGGGCTATTAAAATATTAAAGAGGCAACTGAGTTTTCACTAACTGAATTCAAGTCAAATGTACTAAATATAATTTATACACCACTGATACATACTTTCCTACTATTGTGAAAATTTATTATTATTTTATCAATAACATACAGATTAAAGTATTTTTATTCCTATTTTACAAACAAGGTTATGATTAACAACAACTTAAAGCAACTGTGTCGTAAATGTTTACATTAATTAAAACAACCTCTCACCACAAATTCAACAAATTTTATTTTAACTTTATGTACATTTCGACTACAAAGTAATCATCTTCAGAGGTATTTTTGTAAAAATACCTCTGAAGATGATTACTTTGTAGTCGAAATGTACATAAGGTTAAAATAAAATTTGTTGAATTTGTGGTGAGAGGTTGTTTTAATTAATATAAGGTTATGATTATTTAATCAATTTCTAGTTTGTGATTTTTATACAAAATTAAGTGATTAGTACCTGGAAACATAAACATCTATAACACATATTTTATGTAATAATATATCTTGAAACAAATAAAAAGACATATACAAAACTCACAAACTAACCATTTATTGACTCATACCCTTTTCAATGACAAAGTCATCATCATCAGCGAGGTGATAAAACTCAACTGAGTTGTAAGTTATAGTTTGTAGTAGCAACACTCACTGATGATGATGATGACTTTGTCATTGAAACGCGCATGAGTGAATAAATGGTTAATTTGTGAGTTTTGTGTCTTTTGTTTGTTTTAACATAACCTCACAAGCTAAGTTCAAAGAATAGTTGTATAATATGTCTTGCTTTAGACAACTTATAAATAGACAAACACTTACTTTAGATAAATCAACTTCTTCTGCAGTCCAAAATGAAGCTTCTGCCTTCTTATACATATGCCATATGTCATGATATTCAATAGGAAAGATTACAAATCTCCTTGGGTTTTCTTTTAACAAAGGTTCCAGCTGAGGGTCAAATGTGGAAACTAATGAGTTTTCTTTTTTTATAGTACCCTTTTCAGCCTGTTTGGAAATAAAATGAATTAGCAAACTGTTACATTCATTAGAGACAACTATAATGCATTACATACATGAATTTGTTACAAATATTTATTTCACAAATTGAAGGTGCAATGGTGGTATCCAAATATTCTATACACAATATGTAAGTTATAAGATAAAAGTTTGATTAGCTTTGTGTGTATAGCTAAATATAGTAAATTTTCAGGAGTTAGAATTTGTTTCAGGGGTTTAAATATTTTTTTATGGGTATGATGAATTTGAAGCTTTTGTCTGGGGGAAATGAAAGGTTAGATAAACAAGTTTTACAATCTAGAAGTGAGACAATATAACAAATTTCTAAATAGATAATTGAATGTACAGAATACAAGAATAAAGTCACTGCATACTTGGCCAATAATGAGTGTTTAGTAGGTTCCGAGAATTTATGTCAAAAGCGTACACATGGACTCCACAACAGGCCGGTTAAAGTACATCACTCATTGCAGAATTTAATAAATACAAAGTAGGTATCAGTTTATACGGTGTTGATATTTGAGTTCTTATAAACTTCAGTAGGATACGTACGTTCAAACTTATAAATATGAGATATTAAGTTACATAATGTTTGCTCTAACATATATGTTAAAATCTCACTTTCGTCGGCAGTCTGCGAAATGATTTTGTGCGGCCCTCTCCACTTGTAGTTTTTTAATTCTAAGCGCTCCAGATAGCTTACGCTTACGGCTTTGAATACAAATAGGTTACTCAATAGCTAGAATTATTACACTAGCCACAACAATAAACGCCTAATAATAAACTACAAACACAATATAAGTGGAAAGTCTGCGACGTGCTTGCAGCTAAGCTCACCCCTACGGCAATTGTTTTATTTTAGTAAAATTTTGTTAATTTCTAAATGGACATGTTTTATTTCATTACTTCAGCACTACAAAACATTAATAAAACAATTTGTCTGTGTTAAGTTAGAAAATTGTCAAATTTGTTATCAGGAAATAAGTAGCCTATTTTATAAAAAATACTTTTAAATTCCATTATTGGCCATCAGTCAAAGCCATCTTCTGTACTGTATTAAAATCAGTTACATTACCGATTTAAAATTAGAAAATATAATAAAATTCATGGTTATTTTATATTTGTGCCTGTTCGAGTCAGCGCTCGAAGTTTGAACCTATTCTTTAGGACCTATACTTTGACCTATTCAAAGTCATATCAAATCGCTCAGCTGTGCCTGGACAGTAATGGTCACGTGATGTCTGACCCACTAATCGATATATTGAACAAGTATTGATTTTCCTGGTGGCAGATCTGACCCCCCTCCCTTATCTAGTTTTCCGTGGCTACTCTAGTCGTTCTCTCGGAGCCTTCGTGCTGTTTCAAGCCTTATTGAAGAACTCGCTCGAAAAGTTACACCACGCGTGTAAAGTGCCGTTTTGACCGTAAAACCTCGTACAAGCTTGAAGAACTATTCGTGTTAAAGTGTGTGTTCGTGTAAACGCGGTGTTATAAGTGTTATGTCCGATTATTGACTTTAAGTTACGATCGCCGGTTCGTAAGACTCTTTGTTTCGTTACGCGCCATAGTTATAAATGACTTTATGTAATTTAAATGCAGCCAATTGATTTCCCGTTTAAGTTCTAGTTTATACTTCGCCTGGATCTGCCGCCTACAAACTGGGTACCCAGGATCTCTACCACTACGAGAATCTATGTACACTTCAATTTTGTCCATTCTTTCTTCACGAGGGTAAGTGCTGCCTAAGCTTAATTACTTCTCATTTATTTATGTGTTTAAACTCAGTGCGAATTATCATATGTTATTAAATGTGTTTGTACGGAACTATTGCTTTCAAACTTTCGTAATTGCGTGCTTAGAGATTAAAGTAAGACGCATGGGGCCGCCCCTTCATATTACAGAACATTTCTATTTTGATTATTTCGGATCTTTCTCGAACCTTGCTTTCTTCTAAATTTTAGCTAGCGCCAGTCGCTTCAGTGCCCTTACAGGCATACTAGTTAGAACATGAGGTCCTCAAGTACAAAAAGGTTACAGACCCCTGATATAGACTATGGATCTGAAACCAAATCATAGCTTTTATGTGATTTTCAAGAGCACCTTGGTGTTTACTCTCTAAGCTAATAAAAATAAACCTCAATGTAAATGAAATAAACTTAAAACAGCTACATATAATATCATCACATTATAGAAGAACAATACCTGTTGCTGCAAGAAATCTTACATAAGTAACAAATTACCCAAAATACCACAACTCGGGTAATAGAATGCCTTAGTTCTCCTGAACCTTATAATGAAATGCTCTAGTTAAAAAACTACAAAATTTAACATAAACCAACAAATAAAAAATAAACAAAAACTAACATTATTTTCTAAACTAAAATTTTCTTTTTTTGTTTTTTAAAACAAAATCAAAACAATGTTGTGAAGATGTATCACAACTGAAACAAAACAAAAATATGGTAAAAATTACATAACTGACAAACAAAATCAAATGGATCAACAATACCATGTTACCCAAACCCTTTAACTTCACAGAGTGCCACATACAGAGCACCATGTTACAGCCCATTATAACTATAAAATTTTAAGGTAATACTTGACAAACATATGTGAAAATGAAAAAATGCAAATTGATTACTATTTAGTCTAGTAACATTCGGAGCAATATTTCTCTCCTATCTATATTTTAAAACCAAAAGCTGAATTTTGAAAAAAGAAAATTTACACATTTTTAATGAAAAATTTATTTCTGACTAGTCAAAAGGTACAATGAATCAAAAACACTCTCTCACTCGGCGAAAACAAATCTAAGATATCGGCCTGCTTTTCCAGTCGACTTTATTTGTAGGTCCTGAATTTTGACCGATTGTTTCACAGTATGCACTGGATCCCACGACCAAATCATTTTGGAAGTTACCTGTTGGTTATTTTGTTTTGTTGTACGATTTCATATTGTAAAAACTCCTTATCTTGTAAACATTTTAAAGAAATTAACACAAATGAATTAACGTCATTGTTTAAAAGAGTAATGATAACAAGAAGCCATTAGATGATGTATTTAAGGCATAGAGGCTTAAATACATGAAGAAAAAGTTTTCTAAAATCATTTCGGTTAGTCTTGTAATAATTTCCTCTAAAGATTGTTGCTTTGCAATCGAAATGTATATCAAGATATTAATTAAAAATTTTTGTGGTTCAAAAGGTTTTATTTATAATTGAAAATTAAACCATTAAACCTTAGAATTATTTATAAAACTTTTGCGTTTAACAATACATCTCGTTTCTGTTACAATACTTGATAAGTGAGTCATTAAGTAAACAATATGTCCACTCTCCCATGTAGTATGAACTAGAATATCTCTAATCCCACCCCAGTTAGCTTCAGTTGTCACGGCTTTATAAAAATTTCTATAGCATCAGCAAATGATAACTCTAATCTTCCTTCTATCATTGCTAGGTTATACTTCACGAAGGTTACATAACGGTTTTCTATATTGATTAGAATAGGTAATTGTGTTTAATACACAAGAACCTTGAATTCTCACCTATAAGAATTACAGAACACTACTGCCTATACCTGTATTAAAATATCCCTATGAAGTATCCAGTTAGGATAGATCTGGTTGTAATTTTGTACATGTAACCAAACAAATCTATACATGTAAGGTAAGGATAGAGATCACGTCAAATGGCAAAAGGTATTACTCCACAGAAGCAGATGTTTAATTAATTCCCAAATGTAAACAATTACAATTAAATGAGGTCTCTTAATGTCTAATGTACTCATTCTTAAGGCCTAATTTAAAGTCTCACCTTTCAGATTGAAGTTAACTTTTGAAGAATGGAACATCCGTTTTAAGATTTAAAAATATAATTAAGTGAAGAAGTAAAGTTGTATGTTAGGTAATTACAATGCTTAAAGCAGAACAAAGGTGGTATAAATTGTACTTACATTGCTTTCACTCCCCTTCAGTATATTGGTTATATTTTTATTCTCTTTCAAAACTGAGGATTTCATTCTTGTATCAGAATTTACATTGTTGAATTCAACCTGAAACCCAAATTGGATTATAAAAGTTGCTTATTATATTAAAACTAAAAAGTTCTAAATCAACGAAATTTTTACTTACTTTCCCATTAAGCAGTTTTTCAGATGTTGAGGTTAGAAGATTCACATTTTCTTTTGGCAACTCTGTATTTACTAATGCGGACATCCTTGGGTAGAATTAATAATTAATATTCAATCACTTTAAATATAAAAGAGTAAAATTTGACTAGCGACAGTTATTCTTCAACCGATTGCAACTTTGGTGATGTAGGAACATTCGACCGCTCAATTTTCTTATATACCATGAGCATGCGGGCGGGAATCAAAAAAGAGGGAAAATGTTATCCAATGACATTCAAGGAGATTTTTAAAATAGTTTACCTTTAAAGTTGAATAAAAGACCATCGCTTTATAAATAACAGATTATTTTCAACAAATATTATATGATTTTCTTTATTAATCACTTTAACATTCTTTATTAATCACGAAAAATTAACTAAACTTGATAAATACTTTTGTCATAATAAATCACAGATAGTTTGTTACGTTTTTTTTTAAACAGTATTTAATAGCGGTAACCAATTGCATTGATGCATTTTGTTCACTACGAGAGAGGGAAAACACGCAATCATAGAAATTTGGGCGGCAGTCGAACAATAACAAACTACGCAACTTGAAGATTATCCCTATAACCTCTAATTACGAAAATTATACAAAAACTCTAATAAACATATATATAAACAGGCTTTTCAGTCACCCTCTACTTGTTCATTACTAGTTTTTTTATTTATACATTAATAATGTAATTTATATTTATGCATACAATTTATTAAATATAATCTATATTATAAATACTTATCTACATAATAAATAGATTTAATGTTGAACAGATTAAAAAATTATAAAAAATATTCTATGTTATAAAAATATTATTGTAATTAATAATGTACCATCATTTCAGTGTAGAAAATTAAAAAAATCCTTTTGAATTTTGCAGTCCATTACGTTTAAGGAGATTTTCCGTTAACAAATTGCATTAATTTCTAAAATCAGACAAAGATTGTCTCGTAATTAATGAAGAATAATAATCTTAACAGCACACAAAAATATAATCTACACTTACTTAAGTAATTTTTAATTACAATTTATCCTAATACAAAACAAACAAGAGGTCAATAACGGTGTAAGTTCATAATGAGATATATTCCCCAAAAATGCCGTGATTTGTGAAGAAAAGTAAGTGCTATTATAAACAAGTATAATATAATACTTGCCAGTATAGGTATGAAACAATACAGTACATGTTTAATAAAAATTACCTTACATCTTAACAAATAATTTGCTCCTTGAACTTATAATTTATACATTTATTGATTCCATCTTCAAGCGAGCTATTAAGAAAGCAATTATAATCAAGTAAATATATTTAATTTAATAGGTCAGCAAGTCAACAATTTCATAAGATTAAACGTTATTAATGTAATATCGTTGATGTTCAAGAAGAACAAAGATTACGTGAAAATATAATTCTCAATACCCATTATAAATACATTGGTTTTCACATTGAAAGTGAGTTTTCAAGTCACACAATTATTAAATATGAGCGGTAAAGAGGTGTTAGAATTGTTTCTTTTTCATCCATTTTAATCTTCTTTTGCGATTTCTACTTCATTCTAGTAGTGAAGAAAAAAAGACATCATACAATTAATAAATAAAAAACTTGAAAAAATCATGAATGTAGAATCAAGACATAGACTCTTACCTTTGGCGATAAAAACATCTATGGTCTGACTTGTACCTGCATCTATGTATCTGTTGTATTCTATTATGTTCTATATTTTCAAAGAAAATGAGTAACATTTAGTTACAAACTGAGTAAAAATGGTTATCGCACTTGGATTTGAAGGTAGTGCAAATAAACTTGGAGTGGGAATTGTTAAAAATGGAGAAGTACTATCGAATTGTAGAATGACTTACATTACCCCACCAGGAGAAGGTGACAGTTGTATTTTTTTAGGTTATGTGTAAATGTATAAGTTAAATGTATTTGTTTAACTTATAACCATTTGATGATTTTGTAATTGCAAAAGTAAATAGCAGTTTCATTATTGAGTGCATACGCTTGGTTTGGTAGTGGTAATCTTAGTATAGATAAGAAGAGTATTGTCTTTAAAATATTATTTTAATTGCTTGAATTATTTTTCTAAAATTAAAAATAACAATATTCAAAGTAGTGATGCCTAATGATTGTAAAACAAAACATTCCATTTGTATAACTCAATTGTTTTTAATATCCCATTTAAATTCTATATCTGTCGATCACCTTTTAATGCTTTACTGGTTTCATAAGTAGCTTGTGTGTTATTCATTTGGTCACATGAGACACTGTTTTGAGTGTCTGTAGAGATTAAAAGTACAACACTGGAGCATTTGCTAAACACAAGAAAACATTTACTAATGAGGTTATTTTTTATTACGGCGGCCCCACTCCATATTTTGGATTATTGTTCAAAAGCACGAAAAGGTACGATATCCACAAAAAAAAAAATTTTTTCCTTTGAGCAAAGTTACTTTTTTCGAGTTTAAAGTAGGGCAAATTTTTTTTGGCGGAAGCACAAGTTGTGAATAGGCGCGGAGTGATACAAACGTCTCTGACGTCACGGTACTCACTATTTAGACCTATCTTAGGGCTCCGAGAGGAAAACATTTTGTACTAATTTTTATGCTTTTACTAATTATTTCGCGTGGATATCGTATTTTTTCGTGATTTTGAACAATATTCCAAAACATTGTATTTGCCAAAAATAGCAAAAATCAACGTTAACTAACCCTCCACCACACACAAAGATTTATTAAAATCCCGCATTAAAACTACTTACCAGAAGCAAACAATCACTTATACACACTATTTCACCCATGAAATTCACTTACACACTCTATTTCATGCACAAAACAGAAATTATTGCACTTAAATTCTACACACACCTACTTACACACAGTGTCTTGCCGCTAAATTAAGAACATGTAGCCAACCTTCCAAATGAAATTAGTATTTCTCTCATAACTAAGTATAATTTTGTAATTTTCCAACATAGAAGTAAAGTTACGAATATGCACGCAAGTAATATTTTTCGAACTATGTTACTTATAATTGTATATATAACTAAGCTAATGTACATTTACTACGCAAATAATTACAAATAGACCGACTTTTGTCTTCGGCTAGTATAACAAAACTACCTTCAAAATCTAAAACATAAACGGCGAGTATTGAAAATATTATACTTCATTTTCTTGAGATATATTGATGAAAGAATAGTAATACTTTATAAAGTTCAAAAATGTTATTAAAGCACAATAGCAGCTGAAGAGAAGTTACAAATATACAGACTTAAATTAATTGTACTTTTATAACTTATTCAATATATAAATGAAGGAGAGATTATATAATAAATCTTTGTGTGTGGTGGAGGGTTAGTTAACGTTGATTTTTGCTATTTTTGGCACATACGATGTTTTGGAATATTGTTCAAAATCACGAAAAAATACGATATCCACGCGAAATAATTAGTAAAATCATAAAAATTAGTACAAAATGTTTTCCTCTCGGAGCCCTAAGATAGGTCTAAATAGTGAGTACCGTGACGTCAGAGACGTTTGTATCACTCCGCGCCTATTCACAACTTGTGCTTCCGCCAAAAAAAATTTGCCCTACTTTAAACTCGAAAAAAGTAACTTTGCTCAAAGGAAAAAAATTTTTTTTTTGTGGATATCGTACCTTTTCGTGCTTTTGAACAATAATCCAAAATATGGAGTGGGGCCGCCGTAATAAAAAATAACCTGAAAAATATCTTAGAATCTATTGAATGTCAGAGCCAGTGAAAGTTGTGTGTTTCTTCTCCTTGGTGTCAGAATACTCTGGTTTCCAAAATGATTCTTGTAATTTTGGTAATTATTTAGACTTGTCGATGCAGAAAATTACAACCAAATCTATCCTGACTGGATACTTCATAGGTATATTTTAATATAGGTAGATAGTAATGTCGAATAAAATTATAATCAAATCTACCCTGACTGGATACTTCATAGGTATATTTTAATGGAGATATATAGTAATGTATAAAGTTATAACTAAAAGTTAAATATTTAGATTTTAAGTTGAGTATTAAATTGACTTTGCCGTAGTGCAGTGCACTGTAGCTACTGCACGGTCGGTCATGCTATATATGCCTTTATAGACTAAAATTTGAAATGTGCACAAAATTATATTTTCCAAGGACAAAAGTTAATATTCATGTAGAAACACATTAAAACGAGTAATTAAAAAAATTTTTTTTTACAACGCCAGTAAGATTCGTATATGCTATACATGTCATTATAGACTAACATATAAAATGTGAAAAAAGTACCTTTTTGTATTTTCCGCAGAAAGAAAGTTGATATTCGTGTTCTACACAATAAAATGAATAATTAAAAAAAAAAAAAAAAAATACAAAAAACCAACGCCATTAAAACTATATTTTTAACCAATTATATTTTTCGATGACATGGATCAGACTGTCAAAAAAATTATGGTTTGATAAAAGCTTTTAAGTGACATCTTCACTCTAATCCAAAAATTTATATACGTCATTCAATAATTAAAGAGGCAAATTGGTCTGAGGAAAATACAGTGCAAGTTTGATGCATGAACGATTTTAAGATGGCATTACTGGGATAAGCTTTTATCAGCTGATAGATGAACATAGGTCTGTTTATAACCTCAAAAATAAATAGTTCGGATAGTCATAAACTATTGTTTAAGTGATTAATAAGATTCACCGAACGTAATGGACTATAAAATTCGAGAACTCAAAAATAAGTTAACGATGTCAGGCTTCCTAAAAACTCCAAATATGTTGAACAACGTTCCATGATAATTTTACGATTGGTGAAGGTAAAAAACTAGCTAATATATACTAGTAATATATTTATTACTATAGGATGACTAAAGTGTATGGTGAATGTTGTATGAATCGTGGAAGTTTTTACAAGTGGTTAGAACAGTTCAAAAGTGGTTGAAAATAAGTGATTGATGGACACTGTTCAAGTAGGCCTGTTGAGGTTTCAACTTCCTCATTTGAAACTCAAATTGATGACATTATTCATGTCAACAAACAGCCAATGCTTTCGAACAAACTGAAACCTGTCATGAGAGAGAAATGTGGAGATCTCTGAGGAGAGCATTGATTCTCCAGCAAGACTACACATGTCTTCATATTGCTTACTTAACCCGTGAAACGATAAAATGGGCTGGGAGTTATTGCCTCATCCCCTTATAGCCTTAATTTAGCACTTTCTGAATTCCATTTCCTTAGCCCAATGAAGGAGGGATTATGTGGGAAGAAGTTCTAGTATAACCAGGATGTCAAGAAATTTGTGGAAATTGGCTTGGATAGCAAGACAAAAAGTTTTTTGCAGCCAGTATAAAAAAAAAAAAACTAGTAGGCCTTTGGAACAAATGTAGAAATGTTCATGGGGGTTATGTTGAAAAATAGGAAAACTCTTGTTTTGCAAGCAAAAATAACAGATTTTTCTCCTGGTCAGTTTGTCTCTTTAATTTTTGAAACATCATCGAACATTTTGAAATAATGAGAGATATCAATTTCAGTGAATTTTTTGGTAAATATGCTTCAATAATTTTTTAATTTTGAAATGTTTGTTTATATATTGCCTTTCTCATTCAGTCTTAAAGTGAGAAGTGTTTCGCTCTTGTGTGGGTCAGTCGGCGAGAGTGAGTGTAGGTTTTTTTGTAATTCTAAAATAAGTTTTGTATATTGGTTTTTTGTATGCTAAACTACTAATCTAGTATTTTACATATTTGGTTTTGATTACAACCAACTATACGCAATAAAATTAATTTTATGGATTATATTTGTAAGCTAGTCCATGCAAGAAATAGTAATTTTTACTGAAATTTATGGTGAAAGGCAACTTAACACATTTAGCACGGCGGCGATATTGGAGATCTCATCAAACTACTGTCTTTTTTTTGCTAACTTTCACTTATGATGGCAGTGGAATGCTATGCGGATTGCATAGCTTGTAGCATCTAATTAACGTGTCCGTTGTTTTCATCTCAATAATTTTATTTCTATTATATTCAGGTTTATTGGGGACATCAAAACAGTATATTAGACATTAAAATATTGTTTTATATATTGGGCCACAATTAAAAAAAAAAGTACATATGATAAAATACTGTATGACAAATAATAAAACTCAATAAAAAAGACAAAGAAAATAGATAATTTACATGAAAACTTAAAGCACCTTCTACTAAAATATACTAAAATTAACCACTCAACTTTTAACTCGAAATGTTCGTTTCTGTTTATGTCATGTGTTTCACAAAACGATAGAGATCGATAATGTAAACGCAGACATAGATAATGCATATATCACATCCGAGACTATTTATACCCGAGATTAGCTGATATTTGTTTACTACAATCTTAATATGGCACATTAGGTTTTGAGACCTCCAAGCATTTTGTCAATGACTCATATTTACAGGAGTCTGTTCCCACCTCGAGTAGGTTCATTCACTCTGATAGGACATAGTTTATTCTTGCGTTAGTTCAGAAAGCTTAGTTTATTTTTATGATCGTTGTTTTTACCAGATATTTTGTCGCTTTTAAGTGGTTCAAACTATAAAAAACATTAAAATATAAAAGTTAAACCAAATTAAATCTGTTCATAAATTGTTTCAGTTAAAGCATCAAAAGTTACTTTGGGATGGTCGGATTTAAAAATAACCCAGGGACAATGTTCTCCAAACTCTTCTGAAGCACTGACGAAAAAATCAAACCTTTATCACTTACCGACACTAGAGAAGTTTTAATTAGAATGGGAGTGAGCGTGCCGGTACGCTCGCCGTTTCTCAGAAGGGAAACGGGGAGCACACCGGCACGCTCTCAGTGCCTCGTAAGGGAACCCAGAGCGTGCCGGTACGCTAGTCGTGCTAAACATATTAAAGTACAAGCTTTGTTTGCATTTTTTGTACCATTTTATTTATTATTTCCAGTTTGTTTTTAAAATATATGTTCTTTGTTCTAAATTGCTTTAAAATGAAACTATCACACTTGTGTAAGACCATATATTGTAATTTTGTTTGGTACCGGATTTTAATATGTTTAGAATATTAAAAAAATATCTGAGAACTTACAGTTTTTAGGTTGTACATTTTAAGGTTTCTGTAATATGTTTTTATTAATTTATTTGGCAAAATTCAACTATTCTCTTGAAATTTTTCAGCAGACAACATTTTGCACATTCGAAACGTGATTAAATTAATTTTAAATGTAACATACATATCTTGCAAAAGTTGAATGAAATTTAGTTTCGTTTCTTTCTAACACAAAACACGGTCTTATACTACAATAATATATCATACATACTTGAAATGTAGCAAAAAATATTCGATTAGGATAGATTTGGTTATTAAACAAAAATATACATTTGTTAGGCTGAACTTCCAATGCTACATAGGTTTCATAACCTATAATTGCTATATGGTATCAGGTTACAAATATGAATATTATCATATGAGCACACTCACTTTATCCCCAATCTTTTACTCTGCATTGGGAAATAGTTTGTTTTGCTAATATTTGACTAAAAGGAAGTGAATTTTAAATAAATTTGTTTATATATGTTACTCCAGTGTTTTCAATTCGAAACAGTTGAATTCAAGCTTGATTTAAATATTGCTTAAAATGTTACATAAATGATGAAGTAAATAACTACTTTTACATAATCCTATAACAAAGTATTCTCTATAATGCCACTGTTGCCTTACATTATTATATGTCTGTATCGAAATGTATGTACAAAGTATCTAGATAGAATAGATTTGGTTTAAAAATAACTAGAGCCTGCATTTTCTGAAACGTTTAAAAACAACTAAAATGAAACATTTTTTAAGTGAAAGATAAGGTGAGTTGCTATCTGTACGTCAGTAAACATTTGGTTAAGGAAATATCTTAACGTCAAGATAGTATTAAAGAGCTTTATATTTACCCTTTGCCAACCATCAACAAAACTATCTTGTTGCCATAAAATGAGTTTAGCGGGCATACGGATGAGATTTCTTGTCTGCGATTTTCATTGTTGCTTCATGAAGCTATGTTGTTTTTGTTAAATGTTTATTCTACTTGATCCTTGTTAATGTTTTACCGCCACCATGCCTCAGATAATCACGTGGAACACATTTGTCATTCTTGAATTTTGTAGTCCATTACGTTCGGTGAATCTTATTATTCACTCAAACAATAGTTTATGACTATCCGAACTAATGTTTAAGTGATTAATAACATTTGTCATGTTTAAGCTATTGTTTTTTTAGTGCAACACAATTTAGTTACCTTGATCACTTGACGTGAAGATTTAATTCGTGATATTAGATCGCAAATAATTTAACCCACAAGGAGTTAATTCAAATAGTATAGTAGTCTGTAGAAATTTGAGTAATATAAAAATGCAGGTGTTGTTAAACTGAAGTTATGTTTGTATTTTCCAAATTTTAATAACAAAAATATGGTTTGAAACATTTGAAATGACTGATTTTATATTTACAATTTTTGTTTAATATAAAATGTGTAAAAAAATCAGAGTTATATTAATTTTTGTCAAGTATTAATTTTTCCAATATCAAGTTACCTAGACATTTATGTATAAAAATAAGTTTGAGAAGACTCATATTCAATCAGCTATTACATTTGATATAATAAAGTTTTGCGGTGTGTTAAGAAAGGTTATATTTATAAATTAAAAAATGTTTGAGTTCTATTTCCAAGTCTTAATACTTTCTATTCCGGAGGAGTTACTATATCACCTGGAAAAATTTTTGTAATTTCTTGAACACTTACTACATTATCTGGAAAAAATTAGTTATTTATACCAAGAAATTTCATAATTTCTGTTAAGTCCCATGTTGTTAAGCTCAAGCGTTCTTATTGAGTCTCATTCTATGTAATATGCTATTATGTTAATGACTGCAAATTTTGGCTTGGTTGAAGATCTGGTTTAAATTGGACTATGAATTTACTCTGGGTCAGAAAAATGTTTTGTTAAATGCTAGTGAATTTGCTGCTTTTTACAATTATATATATTCAGTCTGGTTATTTTCAACTACACATCATACATAATAGTTTAGCATTTATTATTCATTAAATAAATTGTTTAAATGCTTTTATTGTGAGCTAGTACCTTTATTTTTCTTTACTCAAACCCTTTTTTTATTTACAAAAAAAATTACAAATTTCAAATACTTTACATAATATTTGAATTGATTTTGTAGATTATTGGTCTTTCTAATTTTTGTAAAGCTAATTTTTGAAATACTTATGTAATTATCGTTTTAGCATAATGATTAATTTTGAGTGGATATTCATTGACAAACCAAGTCTTATTTAAATTTTTTCTATAGGATTTCTTCCTCGTGATACAGCAATACATCATCGAAACAATATCTTAGCTGTTCTTCAAGAAGCTTTAACTACAGCAAAGCTTAAACCTACAGACATAGATGTTGTCTGTTACACTAAAGGTCCAGGAATGGGAGAACCACTAGTATCAGTAGCAGTTGTAGCAAGAACTATAGCACAGTTGTGGAACAAACCCATTGTAGGAGTTAACCATTGTATTGGCCGTATCCTTTATGGATTATTAATATAATTATAGTTTATTGTTTCTTAATATTATTTCTTCAGTTAATAAAAGTATGAATGGAGTGAAATTAGAAAACAATGTGGTTTTTTGATAACAAAGGAGAAAATGAAGAATTGCTAAAGCCTATGATGAAGAGACACAAGAGCTGAGCTCCATTGCATGAAGGACAATGGGTTAATTGATATTGGTAAGAGAAATAATGCATGGTGATGGAAAAAATTTTCAGAAACATGGAGGAAAATTTAAAAAATGAGAGACAATATTTCAAAAATTTAAAATTTTGGAAAAAGACAAAAATAGCTTCAGTTTACAATACACTTAAATTTTTTTAAACCATATTTGTTTATTAAAGAGAGCACTATGTTATACTTCATTGGAATATCGAGTTGGAATAAATTTGGTTACAAAAAAAAATAATAATAATTTTTAGTAATGTATTAAGTTTGTAGCTGCACAATCTACTTGTTCACTACAGTGGAATACAAATGTATATAAAAATGGAACCCACTCATCAAATTTGCTAACACCTATCAACAACTTAGCCCTTTGATTAGCAACATGTGCCTGCCCTGACTAGGTCCCTAGGAGCAACATATTTTAAAAGATTTTTACACTTTTTCTTTTTTATAATTTTTAATTTATTTTGTCTAATTTTTTAAATTATAGTAAAATTTGTTATTTACTTATTTTTTTTTGTTAACCAAACTTTACCTTACGTTTACTGACAATTTCTTTGCTAAAAATTATCTGTTAATCTTTTTTTTTTTTTTGTAAAATACTTATTCATTGTAAAATACCGCACAAACTTAAAAATGATTTGTAAACCTGTGGGAAAAACTATAGACTTTGGACAGAAAAGAATATTTTTCACTATTCAATCGCTTATTAATTGTAAAATACCGCACAAACTTCGAAATGATCTGTAAATACGTGACAAAACCCATAGACTTTAGACACAAAAGAATGGTGACTATGTACTCTGTGTAGTATTTATTGTCCAAATATTTAACCTAGAATACAGCACAATGCACAGGAAAATAAATCATAAACTTATGGCAATGCTAATCTGAGAAAAATTGTAGAACATTCATTTATGGGAAAGCTCCTGGTGGCTGTTGTGCAATCTCATATACTGGTATGTAAATGCTAATCAAAGGGTTAAAACTCTTTCCAGCACCGTGATTCATTTTTCCATCACCTATTTCTATTGAGATGATTCACAGTGATGCATTATTTGCACCACTTCAAAAATGAAGTTTTTTTGTGACAGTGATTTAGTTTATGCACCACTTTGTGTTAGTTCACAGAGTACTCACCAGGCAGCACCTTATCTAATAGCTCGCTAAATAAATAAAATCTTGCTGTAGTAGTGCAATATTTGAGAGCATCGCTGCCGTCTAAATAGGTACCTGATAATTTATCAATTGTGCATTCGG